>OZ010603.1:36828617-36841117 GCA_963932145.1 Acanthosepion lycidas
TGTCTTAACATCCTAAGTTGTTTGTTCTTTAAGAAACTGCTTCTTGGTGTATCTTCAAACGATATTCGGTGGTGTGAGTCTTAGTCGTTCTTCAAAAATAAATTGTTTTAGAAGTTTGCGTGGAATCTTTCAGTCAGGCTATTAACTCTGTAACTGTCTCTGCCAATTGCCAACTCCAACTCCAACTGCTTTTCACTCGCTGCGACTCTGCTTATATGGACGCCGACCAAACCGGGGTGGGCTTGTCGGGGGTTGAGGTTCCTTTATAATTCTCAACCCACAATCCACTTCTTTGGTTTCCGTCAGGAAAATATTATTATTTTCCATTTTTGGAAGTCTTTCGTCTTCCCACCTCCTACTGTTCTCATATTGGTATCTCACAACGCCCTCAGAGGGTGTCAACGTGTTTCCCCTCTCTCTCACAGTGGCATCTCACACCTATCCCTTCAAGGGGGCGCAACAGGCCTCCCCTCCTTCTTCACATGATTACCTCCGCCCAATACTCCTGCTATCATTCAGCCAATGGGCGCTCAGCGGCGTGAGTTTGGCCAGACTAGCCTCGGTTTAAAAAATCTTGCTCGAAGAAAAAAAAAGTTTATCCTTTTTTTTCACTTTTCTTTCTTCTCTTCGTGGAGACCTCACACCCTAGACTCATTATCTTTTAACCGAATTACCTGGAATTCGTCAATTAGCTTTTCGCCATCACCAAGTGGGTGGCCACCCAGACCTACCTGCACTCCTGGCTCCAACCACTGATCCGATAAAACAGTTTCGCTATCATAGCCGAATTTCATATGGAAACGAGATTTTCGCCAATTATCAAGTGGGTGGTCATCTGGCGAAACACAGCCAATTTTTCGTCCCGATAAAATAATTTCGCTATCATAGACAGCCTGACGATAAACAGATGCTCCTCTCAATGATTTCTACATATAGACAAAGGCTTAACCTTTCCTTCATGGTGGTCAGAGGACACTTTTGTTTTTGTAATTCTGCGACACTCTTAATTTTTATCCATTTAGAATTCTGTCTCTGAGGTTACTTGGCCAACCTGGAATTTCTACCCGCCCTGTAATCTAAATCAGATTAATTCCAGTATCTTCCTTTTTACCTTCTCGACAATGGGAATAAAAAATTTTACCACTTTTCCTTGTCAGAAAAATAACACCGCTTAGTGTTCTTTTCGTGATGGCTTCTTATCACCTAAATTTAATTCTCGCCTTCCTTTTTTTTTGTCATTTCTGAATTTAGGTCTCTGGTTTGGAGATGGAAAGAAATGTGTACACGCTAGAAATCAAAGGGAATAATAATAATAATAATAATAATAATAATAATAATAATAATAATAATAAACAACAACAACAATAATAATAATAATAATAATAATAATAATAATACTAATAATAATAATAATAATAATGAAATTAATTAATTGTTGCATCCGGTTTCCATATCTAATAATAATTAATAATTAATTTTAATAATTAATTTCCGAATCGTATAATAACCCTTAGTTTGACGGTTTGTTATATTTTAAGTTTAACCACTTTCTAAAACAATGGACTCCATGTCCCATGGCTTAAATGGTCTCATCATCCTTACTTAGTAAGAATTAATTAAAGCAAAGTATTAAAGTTATCCATGATTAAATCTTGACTGGTTGCAAACGCATTGTCGTATTGTGTAACGAAATATTAATATCCCATCGTAACAATATATTATTGAATAATTATATAACTGGTAAACCGTAATAATTCTAATGTAGCAAGAGTAGATAATAGTGAAATATCTAACTGCCAAAGCAATATAAACTGTCCCTTAAATGGACAATGATTGATTAATAATATAGTTTACAGATCTAACATAAAATCTGATAAAGAACATATTTTACATTGGTTTAACTGAAAACATTGGGAAAATCGATTTTATAATCATAACGATAAATACAGCAATCTTACTATTCTCCTTAAGTAATAATGCCAAATAAAACATGGTAAAATTATACCGAAAATTAATAGTTACATATAAACATCAAAACAAATATCTCTTGTAAAATGTTGAACTAGATTGATTCCAATTTAAGCCATCTATCTTCATGTTTCTATACATTTATTTTCTTTTCCTAGGTACAGAAACAGATAAACAATTATATATTTACTAGTTTGCATTAGTAAAATCCTATTTACTAAAATGTGCACCTATGCTAGTTTACTAATATCATGTTGAAAGAAAAATAAATTACATATTACTAATATGTATTTAAATATTTTGTTAACTCTTTTACATAGGATTGATGTGTATATTTCTATGTATGTTTTTATAATTACATGAATCATAGCTGTGTGTACACTTATATATGAGCTGCTATAATTCTTGTGTATGTTTACAGTTTAAATATTTTGGAATATATATGCTCAAATACATAATATATATATATATATATATATATATATATATATATATATATATATATATATATATATATATAGAGAGAGAGAGAGAGAGAGAGATAAATATAGATATATAGATATGTTTTTCAGTACGTGTTCATGTATGTGTATAGGTGGGAGTGCGTAGCTATATATATATATATATATATATATATATATATATACACACAAACACACACACACATATATATATGTATATGTATATGTATATAATGTTATTTATTTTAGGATATTAAAAAATGTTAAAAATCGCTACACAATTACAATTATATTTCAACATTACAAATGTCTCTCCACCTGCAATATTAAATAAAGGAATTATGCTTCATTGTCTCATTTTAACTGGATATATATATATATATATATATATATATATATATATATATATATATATATATATATATATAGGTGAAAAGTCTGTGTATATAAATATAAAGATATATATATATATATATATATATATATATATATATATATATTATATGCGCGTTACTTATTAGAAAGCGCTCAATATCAGAGATAGAGCTAACATATTTGCTTGGATTGATGTGAGTTTGTGATCCTGGGTTTCACGCTTTTGCGATCGTCAGACAAACTCCTCACGATCGCAAAATCGTGAAACCCAGGGTCACAAACTCACATCAATCCAAGCAAATATATATATATATATATATATATATATATATATATATATATAGAGAGAGAGAGAGAGAGAGAGGGGGTAACTATATTCGTCTCGAAAAACCTTCGAATTTTTGATTTGACAATAATCAAATCAATCTCAAAGGAAAAAAGTTTTTAAAAAAAGAAAGAGCTAGAAACATGAAAGTCAGTCGAAAAAGATCGCAAAGACACAGGTTTAAAGCCCAAAGAAAAAAAAACCGATACGAGTAAACAGCTAACAAAAGAGCTCAGTACAAACGTAGGGCAAACCTAGATAAACCTAGTGAGCCAGACAAACCTACATGTTTTCCCTGACGATCCGCTTAGGTGAAATTATCTATCTATCTATCTATCTATCTATCTCTCGATATATATATATATATATATATATATATATATATATATATATATATATTATAATTATTTAAAAAAAAATAAGATTATTTCGCTACATAAGAGTTATCATGTTTCAAGAACGAGAGCCGGTTTCGGCTCTCGTTTTTGAAACATGAGAACTCTTATGTAGCCAAGGAATTTTTTTTTTTTAAATAATTATTATCTAAGCTTTATTACTGTATGGAGCACTGTTTTATTTTTAAATAAAAACCAAAATATTAAAGAACCCCTGATTATTTACCTAACGTGTTCTTTCATATTTTTCTACACACACACACACACACACACACACACACACACACACACACACACAGATATATATATATATATGTATATCTTTTATATATATATATATATATATATATATATATATATATATATATATATATGAAAAGAATATATTTTAAATATATATATATTATACATGAATATAAATTTTATATATTAATAATCGCTTATATATATTCAGAGAGGCTGGGCCTTAAGTTGGACATGAGAAACTATTTTCAAACGAGAGCTGAAATAATTGCCTGCGAAACGCTTACTGACATTTTCTTTATAGTAGATATTTTAACACACAGAAGATCACTCTGTGTAAATACAACCTATGATATGTTTAACATAACACACACAAACACACACATACACACACACACACACACACACACATATATATATATATATATATATATATATATATATATATATATATATATATATATATATTAAATAGATAGAGAGAGATTGGTATAGAGTTTTCTTAATAGAGTTTTTCGTCTAATGGAATTCATTTTAGTTCAGGTTCTTAGTTTCCTTGATATATTTAGAATAAAAAGTAATTTCCAATAAAATTTCCGGTTGAGAAATTCTGAATTGATGGAGACTTTTATGAAGGCTGCTTGAAAAGAAAGCATCTTTCTATTTCGATAAGGCGCCAAGGAAGAACTGTTACCGACCTTAAAATAATTTATAAATTTCTGTTCCTTCTCACGTTGTCACTCACCAATGCAGGCGCTTAAATGCAGACCTACTAATATGTTCAACCAATAATATATATATATATATATATATATATATATATATATTATATATATATATTATTTGCGTGGTACTTATTAGAAAGCGCTCAATATCAGAGATAGAGCTAACATATTTGGTTGGATTAATGTGAGTTTGTGGCCCTGGGTTTCTCGCTTTTGATAGCTGCATTCGTCACGAGTGGGAAAAATTTAAAACTGCATGGCACTTTACTCCAATTGGTTCATTCGCTTGCTTAAACTCAATATTGATTCTGATTCCACAGAACTGGGTTGCGTGTGAAAAAGTATTTGTTGTTAACATTTTTTTTTATTCGACTTTTCCAGTTAAGAGTCCTTTTTTAAAGCTGATCGTTTTGTGTTCATTTTGTTTAGTTCTTTTGTCGTAACAGATTTAATGTCTAGTATATAGCTTAGAAAAAAATCGCAGTGTGAGTTAGGCAAGAAGTAAGGCATGTAGCAACATCAGCACGGCAAAGGGCAGTCCATTAAACGCAAGGAAGGGCAAAAATATTTTCAGTCAAGTGATAGCGATTCCTGTATGAATCGTACGATTTTTTGAATCAAGCACGATCAACGCCGGGACATCCTGCTAGATTAATTAAAAATTAGTAATAGCGTCGGAAAACTTAACACAGAAGATTTCTACATTACCATCATGGACCACAAACCCGACTTTGAGGCACATCCTATTACCAGTTATAAATCTAACCCGGCCTGAGATCGGCAAAATTAGTATAATAAATCTTGGAAACACATAATGGAATACATGGGATTTCCGCCAATCTAGTAGTGAACATTAATTCATAGATTTTAAGTGCCATAGGCTACGGTCCACCAAAGATGTAAAAGAGCAGCGATATGATTTCACGGGTTAGAAAGAGTGTTAGGGGCTGAATCTTATCGGAAACTTTTTAACACAATATGGCTACAGTGCATTATCTCGTAGATGTTGCTTGGACTCGATCGATGCATAACCCGGGACTTTGCTACCCGCCTCCTTGGTGCACACTGCTAGTTAAGCAGACATGTTTACACTGTAACAGCAGCAAGAAGTCTGGAGCGATCACGTGACCACAATATTATCAACTATAACCAGGCATGTGCAGAAGATAACATGGCAAATCTAAAGGTAGGCTATGGCGAAATATCGGATCATTTTTGACATAAATACGTATCTGTAATCACTTGTTATGATATTTAAGGTATATTTAGATGTGATGATAAATTCGCCATTACAATTGCTTTGCCTAAAACGGAAATTAATGATGTGTCAACCTAATGCACACGAACAATTGTGCAATGGAATACGATGAAGGTAGTATTTATTTAATTCTTTGTCAATTCTTAATGAATATTTGATCAGATATTTGTGATTTTGAAATGACATAAATTTATCATCTGAAGCAAAATATCTCTTCTCGCCATGGAGAACAATTACGGGGATAGGTCGGGGGTTATGAAATCTTTTTCGGTGAAATCTTATCGGAACATTTTTTATGACAAAGGTACAGAGGATCTTATTTTTTCTTCATATTTCTTATTCATCATCTTCATCTTTATAATCATCGTCAGCTTCTTTCAGAGTTCTTCTTCTTCTTCTTCTTCTTCTTCTTCTTCTTCTTCTTCTTAATAATTTACTTCTTTTTCTTCATCAGTATACACATTTTCTTCTTTTCTCCTTCATCTTCATCATTCTTACCTTCTTTTCCTTCTTCTTCATCATCATCATTATCGTCATAATTTTCTCCACCTTATCATCATCACCATCACTTTCTTACTTTTCTTCTTCGTCATCATCATCATCTTCATCAATTTATTGTTCTTCTTCATCATCACCATCATATTCTTTTTTCATCAGCATCATCACCTCATCACCTTTTTCTTTATCATCATCACCAGCATCCTCACCATTTTCTTATCTACCATCATCATCATCCTCATTTTCTTCTCCTTATTCATATTTTTTCTTCACCATCTTCATCACCATCATCATCAAAAGCATTTTCTCCTCTTCATCGTTATCGTCGTATTCTTCTACATCTTCATCATTTTCCTTTTCTTCTTTTTTTTCCTGGGTAATTCTGCCTAAACTTTTAGTATGAAATTCGTTCACGATGATTAGATCTGGTTATCTGACATGCGTTGGCGGAAACTTTCAATTTGAAAATCACAAAGAGCATAACATTTGTTTTTTTTGTTTTTTTTTTTGTTGTTTTTTCATTCGCTGGCACAAAATACTTTCGTAAAACGTACGTTTACATTTTATTTGACTTATCGTTCTGATATCAATTTAATTTCAGGTCGCCCATTTTATTATTATTTTTTTTTCTGGCAACGCGTTTTCGAAACTGCTCAAGGTGGTTCAAATATAATAGTAGAAAAAGCCACATTTCCGTTTCCTTTTTTTCTTTCTTTTCACATTTGTCTCCATGTGCCAGGCCAGGAAATTTTTCTCACCGGAGTCGATCCTCCAAATCTTCAAATAAACCATTCGCCTTTGTATTTACTGTTGCTGAGGTCCGGTGCCTCTTCTGTTTTTCTCAAAGTTCTTGATAAGATCCAGAGACAGATATGCAATGCAATTAACGCTGATCTGCCATCTCGTCTGCAGTCGCTCTATCACAGACGTGTCGTCACCTCCCTCTGTCTTTTTTACAAATACTTTCACGGTAACAGCTCCGATGATCTGCTTTCGCTGGTTCCCAGACTTCATGAATTTAAGCGTTCTACTAGGCTGGCACCTCGACCACACCGTTTCACTGTCTAAAGTGTTAAATGCAGCCGTCTCTTCTGCTCCAATATCTTCATGTCTCGCGCCTCTCGCCTGTGGGACTCCCTCCCCTTTTCCTGTTTCCCTAATAGCTATAATCTCTAACTATTCAAATGTAATGCCAATCGACGTCTCCAGATACTTTGATCTATCCCCTAACCTCCTCTTCATCCTTTACTCTATCACTCATCTTAGCTCTCGCTGCAGCTCTCTGTAACCCCTTGCGTCCTAGTGGCTTCCCGCCTTGCTTGGGGTGAAACGCTTAAAATAAAAGTTGTTTCCTTGTTTGCCTTACATTTCTTGCAGGGTTATTCTGCACTCATCTGGAATCTTGATTAAAAATAAGCGACGTGTCTTATTTATTTAATTCCTGTTGATTAGAAGTCGATTAAAATTGCTTATTTATTTCAAAGTTACTTTTTTTGTTCTCGGTCTTCTTTTTCGTCGTCTTCATCATCAATAATTTTCTTATAAATGATTATAATTATAATCTTATTTGTGTGAAACTGAGCCAAGTAATCGCTTTCTCAACTGACAAAGTCTCTCTGTAGTTGCAATAGCAATTTCAGGAGAGTTCTGTCTATTCTCGCTTGCGTGGTGTTTTTTATGCCGAGCTGATCTCGCAAAAAGTTTCCATAGACTTAACTACTCTCGCCAGTTCACCTCGCTCCGAGACGGTGTCTTTCCTAAATTAAGTTCTTAAGGCGGCCATTTTTTTTCCTTTCCTTTATTCATTTTGAACGCCAGGTATATACGTGCCAGCTTTGCCACACGAGGTAAATCTCTTCTACATTCTTTATCATCATTTTCTTCTCCATCATCACCTTCATCATTAACTTTTCACTCTTTTATTCCTTCTTCTATTAGTTCATTGTCTTGTCTTGACATGATGAATTCTTAGGAAAATTATACAAATCTCCAAATTACTAATCAGTTATACATACATATGTGTATATTAGGTTGGTGCAAAAATAATGTCATTTTCCCACATAAAGTTTAACATCAAAAAACGACATTATTTTTAAACCAACCATATATATATGTGTGTGTGTGTGTGTTTGTGTATGTCTTTTTTTAAAGATATATTGTTATATAATATAACAGACAATAAACGTCTACTACGTCTGATCATGAGCCGTTGTAATGTTCATATGTCTGCTTTAATTTCGAGTGACAATAAAGACAAAACTTGTCCAATATATTGATAGGCTTTTATCAAGTTGGTCCTTCATCCATGTTTTGGGTTCACATGAGCCATCTTCAGAGTGATTATACGGAAATTAAAACATCAATATTTAAGAATATAACTTTAAATAATGATTTGCCACACCAATACAATATATATATATATATATATATATATATATATATATATATATATATATATATATATATATATATATATATTAACATATACGCTTAATGTGCGGTGTATCAGAGATAGAGCGTGTGTAAATATAAAAGTGAACATTGAAGTCAACACTTAAAAATGGCAGGCGGTTTCATGCTAGACGCAATCGTCAGGCCACTATATATACAGCTTATTGATTCAGTTATGAAAGTTTGTGCGATAAACTTAAGTGGCATTTAAGACTCGAAAGTGATTTACAAAGGAGGCCACATATGGAGCAAGTGTGAGGATTGTGAGATGAGAGATGAGAGATGAGATCACTATTAGATTGACTGACATTTTAGATCTTGCACTCGCTTCTTGAAGATTAATCAGACAAGCATATTGAAAAATGCTGAGTCAACTAAAACACTCCATTCTACCCGCTCCAAGGCTAAGCCCTCAATGCATATATATATATATATATATATATATATATATATATATATATATATATATATATATATATTTACATTATTCGGACTATTGTAGCCATATTTATCACAACGTTTCGGCCGTTGTACACTCCGGCCTTCTTCAGGTGGTACGAACGTTGAACTGAACCCTTTATTTCGCTCACTGGGGGTAGACCTTTCTATTTACACGTGCCATGTTTTGATGGATGTCAGTTATCAGTTATCTCCGGTTAATTTCCCTCTGAAAGTTATCCACTGCCTTAACCAGGTATTGAACTCACACTCTTTGGGTCCTGTCACTGAATCTAACCAACGCCTTTATTCACTGTGCCATAGTGTATAATATTGCACTCTGTGTTCTTCTTCTTCTTCTTCTTCTTCTTCTTCTTCTTCTTCTTCTTATTATTATTATTATTATTATTATTATTATTATTATTATTATTATTGTTATTGTTATTATTATTATTATTATTATTATTATTATATTTGATGTATGTTGAATACTCATTTCCTTCTCGTTACAAAACCAGACACCTAAGGTATTCACTGTGCCATAGTGTATATATTGCACTCTGTGGCCAGTAAAACTTTTTCTTCTTCTTCTTATTATTATTATTATTATTATTATTATTGTTGTTATTATTATTATTATTATTATTATTATTATTATTATTATTATTATTGTTGTTATTATTATTATTATTATTATTATTATTATTATTATTATATTTGATGTATGTTGAATACTCATTTCCTTCTCGTTACAAAACCAGACACCTAAGGTATTCACTGTGCCATAGTGTATATATTGCACTCTGTGGCCAGTAAAACTTTTTCTTCTTCTTCTTCTTCTTCTTCTTCTTCTTCTTCTTATTATTATTATTATTATTATTATTATTATTATTATTATTATTATTGTTATTATTATTATTATTATTATTATTATTATTATTATTATTATTATATTTGATGTATGTTGAATACTCATTTCCTTCTCGTTACAAAACCAGACACCTAAGGTATTCACTGTGCCATAGTGTATATATTGCACTCTGTGGCCAGTAAAACTTTTTCTTCTTCTTCTTCTTCTTCTTCTTCTTCTTCTTCTTATTATTATTATTATTATTATTATTATTATTATTGTTATTATTATTATTATTATTATTATTATTATTATATTTGATGTATGTTGAATACTCATTTCCTTCTCGTTACAAACCAGAGACCTTCAGAACATATTCATAGAATTTTTTTTTTTTAAATATAAAAATAAAACAACTTATGATCACACATTTTACGTTGATAAATCACTTCGTAAGATGTGAGCCGTAAGATGTGAGCTTGACTTGTGAGTACATGTTTTGAATTTCTTTAACGCATTGGATACCTGTGAACACTTTAATGAGTCTATCGAAAACTCCCCTCACCTGCCACATTGTTTAGCTTTTCCTTTCATTTTGATAAGTTTTTTCTCAGGATATTCAAAGATACATTACAATCTACAGGGGCTGCAATGTCAGTAAGAGACCATATTTTGTTTTTGAGGATTTTGATCACGATGTCTGGTCGATTAACTTTCATAGTTCTTTTTGTGTGCATTGTAAGGTACAATAATTTTTTTTACGGATCCCATGTCTGTAACAATGTCTGGATGATGTTCATACCAGATTTGTGCAGTTTTCTTTCCCGTAAAAGTTGCAGATTTTCCAGTGCAGATACTGGTCCACACTCTCATGCCCAGTTTTATATTCAGTGGGTGCTAATACCGTGCAACCTGATAAAAGATGGTCAATTGATTCTGCATATTTATCACAGTATCCGCATTTCGCGTCAACAGATGTGTGCTTGCTAATTTCGAGTTAGCAAACATTTGTCCTGTGCTGCAAAAATTAAAACCTTCCGTCTCACCTTTTAACCGCGCAATATCTAACAAAATATGGATACGGGGTTTGTCTCCGTCAACGTGTTTAGTATGCGTAGACTATTGACCAGGAAGTATCGTTTACGCATTTGCTACATTTGATTTCTTTTCAATGTTCTTTGTCGCTTAGAGGCTGTAATATAGTTTGCTAGTATTAGGTTGTTGCAAAAATAATGACGTAATAATGTCGTTTTTTGACGTTACGTCAAAAAACGACATTATTACGTCATTATTTTTGCAACAACCTAATATATACTTTCATGGTAAATTTGTGTTTTCAGATATATAGTTTGTAAATATATATATATATATATATATATATATATATATATATATATTAGGTTGGTGCAAAAATAATGGTGTATAATGTCGTTTTCTGACGTTAAGAAAAACGTCTGAATACGACATTATTACGTCATTATTTTTGCACCACCCTAATATATACTTTCATGGTAAATTTGTGTTTTCAGATATATAGTTTGTAATATATATATATATATATATATATATATATATATATATATATATATATATATATATATATATATATATATATATATATGTATTAGGTTGGTGCAAAAATAATGACGTAATTATGTCGTTTTTTGAGGTTAAAAAAAACGTCAGAAAACGACATTATTACGTCATTATTTTTGCACCAACCTAATATATATTAGAAAAAAAATCATAAGGAGCCAGGCAATTAATAATAATGCTGTTTTTTGACGTATTTTTTAACGTCAAAAAACGATATTATTACGTCATTATTTTTGCACCAACCTAATATATACTTTCATGGTAAATTTGTGTTTTCAGATATATAGTTTGTAAATATATATATATTTATATATATATATATATATATATATATATATATTAGGTTGGTGCAAAAATAATGGTGTATAATGTCGTTTTTTGACGTTAAAAAAAAACCGTCTGAATACGACATTATTACGTCATTATTTTTGCACCAACCTAATATATACTTTCATGGTAAATTTGTGTTTTCAGATATATAGTTTGTAAATATATATATATATATATATATATATATATATATATATATATATATATATATATATATATGTATTAGGTTGGTGCAAAAATAATGACGTAATTATGTCGTTTTTTGACGTTAAAAAAAACGTCAGAAAACGACATTATTACGTCATTATTTTTGCACCAACCTAATATTTCTTCGCCGACTTGAAATTCCCTTTTGCAGTTCTTGGCTTCCTTGTAACGTAATACAATTTCTTATTTCTTTCATGTTCTTTGACACAGAGCATTTTCTAGTCTTCTGTAATTTCCAGGTAACTTTATTATTATTATTATTATTATTATTATTATTATTATTATTATTATTATTATTATTGCCATTTTAAAATTTTAAACGTCTTAAAAATATTGTGTTTTTAAATAATTAGTTGGCCATGTGTAATTTTATTCATTGG
>OZ010603.1:36846117-36866117 GCA_963932145.1 Acanthosepion lycidas
AAAAAAAATGGCTGTACTTCTAATGAACGTGTCAACACAAATGAAACACCGCCAGCGTGAAGCTATGCAACTGAAATGTGCTTAATATGATGGTGACCTTGCTCAACTTTGAATTCGCCGCTAGTTGACTATTATTATTAATAATAATAATAATAATAATAATAATAATAATAATAATAATAATAATAATGATAATTTGAAAAGACTCCGACAGACTCATCTAAGTGGTCCAATGCCTTAGTGAAATAAAAAAGTGGTACTCACAAGTAACTTAAATGGTACTCACAAGAACCTCACACTTTAAGAAAGCCTTCATCTATGTAAAATATATGTAATCTTAGATTGTATACTTTTATTTTTTTACAAAACATTTCGGTGGAAAATGTCATGATGACATTTTTGGCGTTTTGTCTCTGATTAGGACACGGTTGAGAATAAGGTATATAACAGAAATCAAAGGAAACAATAATAATAATAATAATAATATTTTTCTGATATGATGCCCTTTATGACTTTGAGTCTCTGGTTGGGACCCGACAAGAAGTAAGTATGCACCAAAAATCAAAGGAAATAAAATAATAATAATGAATTATTTTTTTCGGAAACATGTCATAACTATGGTTTAAACTAAATAATGTTTTAAGAAAGAGCTGAAATCACTAACCAAATATTGGATCTGTTTTAAAAGAGAACCAGCCTGTGGCGCTTAATTATGTTAGGTTGGTGCAAAAATAATAACGTAATAATGTCGTTTTTTTACGTTAAAAATACGTATAAAAACGACATTATTACGTCATTATTTTTGCACCAACCTAATATAACCATGGTTTAAACTAAATAATGTTTTAAGAAAGAGCTGAAATCACTAACCAAATATTGGATCTGTTTTAAAAGGGAACCAGCCTGTGGCGCTTAATTATATTAGGTTGGTGCAAAAATAATGACGTAATAATGTCGTTTTTTTACCTTAAAATACGTCAAAAAACGACATTATTACGTCATTATTTTTGCACCAGCCTAATATAACTATGGTTTAAACTAAATAATGTTTTAAGAAAGAGCTGAAATCACTAACCAAATATTGGATTTGTTTTAAAAGGGAACCAGCCCGTGGAGCTTAATTATATTAGGTTGGTGTAAAAATAATGACGTAATAATGTCGTTTTATTACGTTAAAATACGTCAAAAAACGACATTATTACGTCATTATTTTTGCACCAACCTAATATTACTATGGTTTAAACTAAATAATGTTTTAAGAAAGAGCTGAAATCACTAACCAAATATTGGATCTGTTTTAAAAGAGAACCAGTCCGTGGAGCTTAATTATATTTTTATCCGCTTAGATATCGTGCATGTCAAATTCTCAGGTTATGAAGGTTTATTTCTGTTGTTAATATAACAGTTGTATTTTTTGTATTCGAAGATGTTGTTCTTTTTCATAAAGAAATATTATATTAACAAATATCCAATGCGTTCGTTATGTAGCTTTTTGTTTACGTCGCTCCAGAAAATCACTAGCCATTGAAATGAGTATCTTTTATAATTTTGCTTCTCCGAGCGAGGGTTTATTTTCGGCGGGAAACTTTTTTTTTTTTTTTTTTTTTTTTTTTTTTGGTAGGGTGAAAGGAATAATGCAGAACGACTACGTTTCAAAATATAATGTCAGTCAGTTATGTGCCATGCGTGATACACGCGTTGTCAATCATGTATCTTTCGATACATGACTGACGAGGCTGATTTTTCCCGCATTAGGTTGTCATTTATTTCTGATGTAGACCAGTTGCCATCCAATACTATGGAACCCGGTCTGTCCTGCTATTTACCCATAGCTGCGGGCGAAGACGAGATTAATACCTTTACCAATGGTAATAACACTTAAGTGAATGCAATGGATTCGTCTAGAATTCGATCTCGGCTCTCCGATTCCTCAATCCAAGCTGCTATCCATTACTCCACCGTCAAAGATTTAATAAGAAATGCAAATTTTGGAATACATAAGAAAACGTTCATACATTTCACGTTTCGCTTATAAATTTAGCTTCACCGCAACTATTTTTGTAAAAAAAAAAAAAAAAACAGGAAGTAAATAAATAATATCTGATGAATTTAAAAGAAAAGCGAAATATGGAAAATTTTTAATTTTGCCTTCATATTTAACCATTCTGTTATTTTTTTTTAATTCCTAATTTATTGTTTTTTTACATTTCTAGTCAATAGGAGCCGAATAAAATGCTGAAATATTGTGAATCTTAGGTTAAGTTTAGCTGATTCTCCTTCTGTTATATGCCTAGTCCCTTCAAGAGCTATAGGGTTATAGCTCTCCATAACTTCCTTTCGTTCTGTTGTTTCGTAAATAGGAAAGGTTCACATACATAGAAAAAATAAGAATTAGTTTATTCCGGAGAATAATAAGGCACACAGTTGAGAACACAGATTAATATGATAAATATACCTCGTTATTTACCCGAGACCTCTCTACAAGTCAAGATGTGGTACAATGCCGGTTTTTAACGCGGGGCTTTCCGAGCTCGTACCGGCGAAAATTCCTAGTAGACCCCGTATACACGGGATCGGGTAGCTGTCTTCCTCCCCAGACGAGACTCTGACTGTGGCGATAGCCTCGTCTTAATTCCTCTCTACCCGAAAGCAGAGAGTCGACAAGCAGAGTAACGATTAATCGTTAACTCCTCTCCCTCAGTAAGAGTTCTGTTTAAATAGTCCTAGACTAATCCATCCTGTGGGATTGTTCAGCTACTTCACAACACTTTGCTAGTTACACTCGCAGAGCTACCAACTCAAAACTTGTGGAACAGAATCCCATAAGGATGCTTCCCCGACCAATAAAATCTGAACCTCTTCAAGACGAGGGTTGACCGTGATCTTTCCTACATATGAATATAAACTGTTCTAGTTATTCTTCCCGCTCAACTTTTTGTTCTTGTAACGGCATTAACCCGAGGTGGGTTGAGCCGGCTCCAATATTGGTGTTTCATTGGAATTTGGAATTCAAAAGCGGTCCCCAACCCGCATGTACAGCACATGAGATTTGATTATAGTGGTGAAGGTTTCGTTCAGGACTATTCACACTTTTGAAGGGCCAATTACAGAGACCTGGTGCACTACGTGTCACAAGGTCCCCAAACGACCCTCCGCAGGTTTTGAATTCAGAGTTTTCCTCCTTCGAGACCAGTTGCCATCCAAGGCTATAGAACCCAGTCTGCCCTGCTATTTAACCATAGCTGGAGGGAGAAGAAGAGGATTCCCACCTTTCCCAGGGGTATTCGCACATAAGTGAATTCGACTGGAATTCGAACTCAGCTCTCCGATTCATCAATCCAATCCGCTATTACTCCACCGTGCCTCCTATATATATATATATATATATATATATATATATATATATATATATATATATATATATATATATATATATATATATATATATATATATATATATATATATATCGGTAAAATTCCATGGGTAAGTTATATATATTATAATATCATTCTCTTTCACTCTCATTTATAGCCTTGCGGCTTAGAGGAATTATCGCCAATATTTGGATGAAAGTTCAAAGGGGTTACATGTGAATGAAAGAGATCGAAAAGACTTTAGATGGGACCAGAAAGCAAATACTAAAGAGGGAACACGGGATAAACTTATGTCCCTGTTCAAATGACTGCATTGTGAAAACATGACGAAAGGGCAACTTATCTACACCGATTAACGAACCTACCTATTCCTATTAATATATGAGAGAAATGTTTACTTCCAGAATTTTGTAGCCCGAATTTAGACGCACGCATTATACACGGTTCATTATTATACATGGGTACGGCTTTTCAGAGTGCTTTCCTTTGTTTTCTTTTATTTTCCTTTTCATTTCTTTATTGATTCGTCCAGAAAGCATTAATTCTTCGCTGGTGACCTTTTCAGATATTTATCGTTTTCTTCCTCGCGTGCTGGCTTCTCCCGCTGATTCGAACTGCTTTTTAGAACATATTTTCACACTTCCAAAGCGTGCCGATCGCCTTTCATCTACTTTCGTTTCCCGCCTTTTCTCGCCTTGTCATTTCTGACACTCTTTTTTTCTCTTTTTTTTTTTTTGTTTTTGAATAGCATTCTCCACCGCCATATTTCTTTCTTCCTATTAGCATTCGATAAACTTCATTTCTTCTTTTTTTTTCTTTCTCTCGCTTTCTCTCCCATTACCTCCCTTTCACAACTCGCATCAAGTTGATCGTAATCTTTATCCTCGATTTATTTATTTTTTCGTGTTGTTTTCTTTCTCTAAATTCGCCATACTTCAATACACCTTTTTTTTCTAGTGTCGCTTATCTTCCAAATCCTTTCTTCATTATAAATTCATGTCCCATATTTCGCTTCAATCAATCATAAAACCTTATATATTAAACTAAGCAACATCCCTGCATCCTGCCGCCTCGTTGACTTTACACCTCAGTCATCCGTTCCATATCTTCATCTATATTTGAATTATTATCTCGCTATACGTTTATTTCATTTTCATACGAGATTTGTCCGTTGACTTTCTTCGATATTTCGATTACACTCTCTCTCTTCGCACGGCTCGTAAGCTCTCTTCCTCGGACATATTAATATTTGATGTAAATAATCCTATCAAATCTATATTTAATCAAGTCAAATGTTCCTACGCTCAATTGACCTTTCTTCCATGCGAAACCCTCCCTATTCACCCGCCGCGTTTTGGATTATTTCAGATGGCTGGCCAACAGCTTATCTGCTTAGCTGAGTGAGTGAGTATCTCTCGCCAATCGGACTTTCCTCCATGTTAAAAGCCACAGGACTCGACTGGCTAAATAGAAGGAAGGAAGACAGTATATAGAAAAAGAAAAGAAACGTAGACTGAAATAAAAGAGAAAGGATTAAGATAGAAATAGAGAGAAATACACGAGAATAATCTACCAGTGAGTGAGACAAAAACTGTGTGTGTGTGAGAGAGATAGAGAGATAGATAGATAGAGAGAGAGAGAAAAGATAACATGAGAGAGAGAAAAAGAAAAGAGAAATAACAAAAGTCAAGAAAAGAAAGAAAGAAAGAAAGATAGAAAAAAGAAAAAGAGAAAGCGAGAGAGAAAGAGGGAGAGAAAGAAAGAGGTAAGAAAGAGAGAGAAAGAGAGAAAGAAAGGAGAAAGAGAGAAAGAAAAAAGAGAGAGCGAAAGAATCAAAGAGAGAGAGAGAGAGAAAGACAAGGAGAAAGAGAGAAGAGAAAGAGAGAGAGAGAGAAAAAAATAAAGAAAGAGAGAGAAAAGATAACATGAGAGAGAGAAAAAAGAAAAGAGAAATAACAAAAGTCAAGAAAAGAAAGAAAGATAGAAAAAAGAAAAAGAGAAAGCGAGAGAGAAAGAGGGAGAGAAAGAAAGGGGAAAGATAGAAAGAAAGAGAGAGAAAGAGAGAAAGAAAGGAGAAAGAGAGAAAGAAAAAAAGAGAGAGCGAAAGAATCAAAGAGAGAGAGACAGAAAGACAAGGAGAAAGAGAGAAGGGAGACAGAGAAAGAGAGAGAGAGAGAAAAATAAAGAAAGATAGAGAGAGAGAGAGAGAGAGAGAGAGAGAGAGAGAGAGAAAGATAACATGAGAGAGAGTGTGGAAATAAATTCATAAGTAGATGGGGTCAAAATGAAAGAAGGCGTTGTCTTTATGAAGAACATGATGAAGAAGTAAAAAAGAAAAGAGAAATAACAAAAGTCAAGAAAAGAAAGAAAGAAAGAAAGAAAGAAAGAAAGATAGAAAAAAGAAAAAGAGAAAGCGAGAGAGAAAGAGAGAGAGAAAGAAAGGGGAAAGATAGAAAGAAAGAGAGAGAAAGAGAGAAAGAAAGAAAGAAATGAGAAAGAGAGAAAGAAAAAAGAGAGAGCGAAAGAAACAAAGAGAGAGAGACAGAAACACAAGCAGAAAGAGAGAAGGGAAACAGAGAAAGAGAGAGAGAAGAAATAAAGAAAGAGAGAGAGAGAGAGAGAAAAGAAAGCAAGAAACAGAGAGGCATACAAAAATCCCCAAATAACGAAACATAGCAAAATATAGGAAGACGGAGAAAGGCAAAAAGAAAGACAAAATAAAGAAAAATACACAAAAAAAAAGAAGAAAAAAAAGAAGCTAATACTACTAATACTGCTACTAATAATTATATTGCTACTATTAATAATGCAGTGACGCTAGCTCGGACATATATGTTGTCTAACACGTCAACCATCACGATCCTGCATCAAGTACGGAATGTCATTGGGGTGGCATTCTCTGTCATAATTTATGGTAAGAATCTGTTTAGCAAATAATTTTTAAACTACCGTATATGTCTGCGTAAAAGGTGTCATTTTAACCATGAAAATCCTCCTACGCAAAAATCGTATCCGTCTTATAAGCCAGATATAAAATCTGAAATTTAAATGCTGTGGTTTATGGTAAGAATGGGAGATGTGTCTCTCATCAAGCCGCTTAAAGATCGCAATCGAACAGAATGGAACGAGTGGATGCTTTCCGGGGAAAAGTCATCCAGGTTACCGTAATAACCTACCGAAAAAACAGAACCCACTCACGTCCTGGGTATGACGGTAAACTACATCCGCGTCCTGGGTATGACGGTAAACTACATCCGCGTCCTGGGTATGACGGTAAACTACATCCGCATCCTGGGTATGGCGATAAACTGCATCCAACAGCAAGGTCTCAGATAATGTTTTCAGAAAAATAATGTTGCCAGCTCTAAGTTTTTGAAACAATAATGTTGCCAGCTCTAAGTTTTTTTTTGAAACAATAATGTTGCCAGCTCTAAGTTTTTTTTGAAACAATAATGTTGCCAGCTCTAAGTTTTTTTTAAACAATAATGTTGCCAGCTATACGTTTTTTTTGAAACAATAATGTTGCCAGCTCTAAGTTTTTTTCAAACAATAATGTTGCCAGCTATACGTTTTTTTAAACAATAATGTTGCCAGCTATACGTTTTTTTTAAACAATGATGTTGCCACCTCTAAGTTTTTTTTTAAACAATAATGTTGCCAGCTCTAAGTTTTTTTTGAAACAATAATGTTGCCAGCTATACGTTTTTTTTTGAAACAATAATGTTGCCAGCTCTAAGTTTTTTTGAAACAATAATGTTGCCAGCTATACGTTTTTTTTAAACAATAATGTTGCCAGCTATACGTTTTTTTTTAAACAATAATGTTGCCAGCTATACGTTTTTTTTTAAACAATAATGTTGCCAGCTCTAAGTTTTTTTGAAACAATAATGTTGCCAGCTATACGTTTTTTTTTAAACAATAATGTTGCCAGTAAGTTTTTTTTGAAACAATAATGTTGCCACCTATAGTTTTTTTTTTGAAACAATAATGTTGCCAGCTGTAAGTTTTTTTTGAAACAATAATGTTGCCAGCTATACGTTTTTTTTGAAACAATAATGTTGCCAGCTCTAAGTTTTTTTGAAACAATAATGTTGCCAGCTATACGTTTTTTTTTTAAACAATAATGTTGCCAGTAAGTTTTTTTTGAAACAATAATGTTGCCACCTATAGTTTTTTTTTTTGAAACAATAATGTTGCCAGCTGTAAGTTTTTTTTGAAACAATAATGTTGCCAGCTATACGTTTTTTTTGAAACAATAATGTTGCCAGCTCTAAGTTTTTTTGAAACAATAATGTTGCCAGCTATACGTTTTTTTTTTAAACAATAATGTTGCAAGCTATACGTTTTTTTTGAAACAATAATGTTGCCAGCTATACGTTTTTTTTGAAACAATAATGTTGCCAGCTCTAAGTTTTTTTGAAACAATAATGTTGCCAGCTATACGTTTTTTTTGAAACAATAATGTTGCCAGCTATACGTTTTTTTTTGAAACAATAATGTTGCCAGCTATACGTTTTTTTTTGAAACAATAATGTTGCCAGCTATACGTTTTTTTTTTGAAACAATAATGTTGCCAGCTATACGTTTTTTTTGAAACAATAATGTTGCCAGCTCTAAGTTTTTTTGAAACAATAATGTTGCCAGCTATACGTTTTTTTTGAAACAATAATGTTGCCAGCTATACGTTTTTTTTTTTGAAACAATAATGTTGCCAGCTATACGTTTTTTTTTTTGAAACAATAATGTTGCCAGTTATACGTTTTTTATTCCATACAAAATAGGCATTTAAAATTCATATAAACTGGATTTGGCATTAAATAACCCACAGTGGTTGATGTGCCATAAAACCGAAACAAACAAACAAACAGAACCGACTCTTGAGATATTGTAGATTGTGTTAGCTAACTGGCAATATCTCTCCACCGTTATTTCATTAGAAAATGTGAAAAATTGAGTGAAAAAAAGTATACGCTTACTGAACTTAATAAATTCAGTGCAATAGAGTTTAATACGGAGGTGGGGCTGGGGTTTCTAAGGTGACCTATATTTTATCATGAAAATTTGGGGATCGTCTTATACGCCCAGTCGCCTTATACGCAAGCATGTACGATCATAATAATAAGCTAATAAAATTATCATTATTGTTACTACTACTAATAATAATAATAAGGTAATGATATCATTACTAATGCTAATAAAAAATAATAAGCTAATTATATTACTACCAACAAGATAATAATATCACTACTACTGAAATAATAATTGCATAATAATATTACAACTAGTACTAATAAGAATAAGCTAATAATATGACTAAAACTACTATTACTAATACTACTACTAATACAGTGTAACCCGGATATAAGAGAGTTGTCGGGACCGGAGACGAAGTCTCTTATATCCGGGTTTCTCTTATAGCCAGGTTCGGTCTAGTTTGTCTAGGTAAGTATGGCTCTAATTTGGGACCAGACAAAATATATCTTATATCCGGGTTTCTCTTATATCCGGGTTACACTGTCATAACCAAACGATCATATTAAGATCTGAAGGGATTTCCTCATCCAAACTGTAAACTTGAGGACAACAAACCAGACATCAACTTCGATGAAAAAATAAATATATAAAACTGACACTTTATCGATGTTCCCTGTGACAATAATATCAAGATCTAAGAAACTAGAAGCCTTAAAAATGTGCACTGACCACCGGATTGGATTTGACAGGATATGGGACGTTCAGGCTTTCAATTGTCCGTTCTATGCTCGGCCCTCCGCTAGGATTTCTCTATATTTCTGATATGAGGTTATTCTAACTATTTACACTATTTACATTGTTCGGACTGCTGTTCTCATCTTTATTGCCATATTCAGGACGTTTCGACGGTGAATGCCCCAGACTTCTTCAGGATCTGTCTATATTTCTGATATGAGACATTGTAAGTATTTACAGTTTTCGGACGGTTTTCCTTATTTTTATTGCGATATTCACGACGTTTCGACAGTTGCAACACCATGTTGTCTTCGGAATATCTCTATTTTTCTGATATGAGGAATTGTAACAATTTACTGTTTGGAATGTTGTCATCATCTTTATTGGTGTATTCACGACGTTTCGGCCATTGTACACTGTGGTTTTCTTCATGATCTGTCTATTTTACTGAAATGACGTATTTTAACTATTTACCCTATTTACATTGTTCGGATTGTTGTCCTCATCTGTATTGTCATATTCATGACGTTTCCGTCACTGTACATGGCCCATCGTTGGTTGAAGTAATCGAGTGTCTTGACCGAAATTTTTGTGAGTTCAATAAATTGCCAGAGCAGAGGGGAATCCCAATGTCTGTCATCTGAAGAAAGCCGTGGTTTACAACGGTCGAAACGTAGTGAATATGACAATAAAGATGAAGAGAATAGTCCAAACAACGAATATAGTTAAAATACCTCATTTCAGAAATATAGACAGATCCTGAAGAAGGCTGGAAATAAAAACAGAAACGTCGTAATTATGACAATAATGATGAGGATAACAGTTTGAACAATGTAAGTAGTTGTAATGCCTCATCTAAGACATATAAACAAATCCTGGAGAAGGCCGGAGCGTACAACAGGCGGAACGTCGCGAATATAACAACCAAGAAGAGGATAAAAGTCTGAACAATGTAAATAGTGTAAATAGTTAAAATACGTCATCTCAGAAATGTAGGCAGATCCTGAAGAAGGCCGGAGTGTACAACGGCCGAAACGTCGTGAACATGACAAGAAAGATGAAGACAACAGTCCGATCAATGTAAATATTTTAAATAATTATGTGAGTTTAAATAATATTTATCCTCTTATATTGTAGATAATACAGTGCAGGCCGTGTAACTGTTCAACCCAAATAGATTAATGTGAATACAGAATTACTAGAGATACTAATGAAATGTGCTCATGCCATTAAAACATTATCGAGTAAAGCGTTCTTTTTTAAATAACCAGGTGAGATGCTCGAAGTTGAGTGACGATGAACGGCAAAATGTCAGGAGAGTTTATTTTGGAACAAGAAAAATGAGTAAAAAAGTTTTTCCGACTGTCAATCAAATTATGAACTTTCAGGTCAGCGAATTTATAAATGTTGATAGAAAAAATAGAAAAGAAATTGTTTCGCGGACACGGGCGGAGAGAGATTTGAAGATGTTAATAGCTGTCTTAATAGGCATGTCAATAAATCGAATACAACTTTAGAACCACTGAAGCAGAGGCGATAAATTAAGTCCAATATTAAATGGATTCTGCATGACCACAGATCTGCGCAAATGTAGGTGAGATTAAAAATCTTCTACATCCAGCTATCCAGCTATCTATCTATCTATCTATCTATCTATCTATCTATCTATCTATCTATCTATCTCAGTCTGTTCATATGTATGTATGTATGTATGTATGCATCTATCTATCCATCTATCTATCTATCTATTTATTCATCTATCTCAGTCTGTTCATATCTCAGTCTGTTCATATCTATCTATCTATCTATCTATCTATCTATCTATCTATCTCAGTCAGTTCATATCTATCTATCTATCTATCTCAGTCAGTTCATATCTATCTATCTATCAATCTATCTATTTCTATCAGTCCACATTTCCCTCACTCTTTCTCGCCGTATATATATATATATATATATATATATATATATATATATATATATATATATATATATATATATATATCACTGTCAGTCTACACCTAACTATGCATCTATCTATTTATGCCAGTATAGATGCATAGTTAGACAGGTGTAGACTGACAGTGATATATATATATATATATATATATATATATGACGAGAATGAGATAGATAGATAGATAGATAGATAGATAGATATACAGAGAAAGAGAGAGCGAGATATAGACTGACAGTAATATATATATATATATATATATATCTGTCTAACTATGCATCTATCTATTTATGCCAGTATCTCTCTCTCTCTACTGGCATATATATATATATATATATATATATATATATATATATTACTATCAGTCTATATCTCGCTCTCTCTTTCTCTGTATATCTATCTATCTATCTATCTCATTCTCGTCATATATATATATATCACTGTCAGTCTACATTTATGTCAGTATCTCTCTCTCTCTACTGGCATAAATAGATAGATGCATAGTTAGAAAGGTGTAGACTGACAGTAATATATATATATATATATATATATATATATATATATATTACTGTCAGTCTATATCTCGCTCTCTCTTTCTCTGTATATCTATCTATCTATCTATCTCATTCTCGTCATATATATATATATATATATATATATATATATATATATATATCACTGTCAGTCTACACCTGTCTAACTATGCATCTATACTGGCATAAATAGATAGATGTATAGTTAGACATGTGTAGACTGACAGTGATATATATATATATATATATATATATATATATATATATATATATATATATATATATATATATATCAGTTAGTAATGTGTCATGTGTGATACACGACAGGTGATCATGTATCTTTCGATACATGACTGAGGAGGCAGATTTTACGTTGCTAGTTCTTTCTGCGGTAGACCAGTTGCCATCCAAGTCTATAGAACCCGGTCTCTCTCCCTATTTACCCATAGCTCGTGGGGAGAAGAGGAGAATTCATACATTTCCCAGGGGTATTAGAACGTAAGTGAATGTAATGAATCTGACTGGAATTCAAACTTTTTCTTTCTCTCTCTGTCTCTCTCTCTCTCTGTCTGTCTCTCTCTCTCTCTATATATATATATATATATTATGTCTTAAGTAGCAATTGAAATTATATATATATATATATATATATATATATATATATATATATATATATATATTTCCCCATCTGTCTATCTATCTATCTCATTGTCGTCATATATGTCTCATTAAGCGGCGAGCTAGCTAATATTAAAATGTTTTCTCATTTAAGTAGAGTTTTTTTTTTTCTTTTTAATCAAAATTGTTCTCAGTCCCTTTACAATGTCAACTCATTTAATGCGATCCCTTTTGAGGACATCTAATGTTTTATTTAAATTTCTCCGATGTATTCCTGGTGGTAATTAATACAGTTAATAGAGTAAATTCTCTGTCTAGTTTTAGCTTATTATTTTTTGTATTAATTATTTTTTCTTGGAGACAAATTAAGCATTTTATTGTATTAATTAAGCATTTCATTGCCGTATCAATTAAATATTTTATTGTTCTGACAAATTTAATGTAGAGTTTAGAAAATTCTTTTCAATTGTAGTTGTGACAGAATTTTCATTTAGTAGCGTTCTTTCATTTTGAAATATTTCATGAGCCTTTTGTTTCTCATTTAATATTTATGTTATTGGAAGAGCATTTGTAGACGCATCAAACTAAACATAAACTTAATCTGATGAATACTTAAGGACAAAACGCGTACCACGGAAGATTTTTCCACTATTGTATACCGAGCGAGCATCCGGTAACGATGTTAAATTTTATTTTGATTTCACTGAGAATTCTTAGAAATTTTGATTTTACCATCATCGAATGAATTTAGGTGATATAAAATAAAAAACATCACTGTTCTCTTCAAAATTCTTCTGGGAAGTAAAGTGTACTGGTTAATAATCTTTTAATTAACTAGAATATTATAGCAACAGCCTAGTATTAGAAAGGAAATGGAAATAAATGTAACTTATGTCTTATTAAAAACACTTTAATAACCCAAGCTTATTAAACAAGAGAAGCGAATTGATGGTTACATGTGGGCATAAAATTGAATATCTGCTTAAATACGGCAATCCAGATTACTTATTATTTGTACTGTAAGTTATGGCTTATTTTTAATGTGAATAATAAGTAAAAACTTTTCTTGACTTATTTTTATTTTTTATTATTAAGGTTTCCATTACTTTTATTTATTTATTTTTTTTTTACATATGATCGAGTTTATTATGCTAGTAATTTTTACTAATATGTTTCGGATGGAGTCTGGTAAATTTGTGTGTGTTTAAATGAGTTCTGATGGAGCTGTGGTTGGATAGGTGTAATTGAAGGCGTCTGGATAGACACGTAGTCGTGTGACCGATGTAATTATTTATGAATTCGGTTTGATCAGGAACACAGTTCCTTAAGTGGCAGTTGAATTAACTCGTAAATAATGTTCGTACTTTGTAGACTGAATTTTTCAGGTGCGTTATTTTTCATGATAAGACTTGCTATTTTAAAGTTTTTGAGCTAGAAAATTTAATCTAATTTTTTTTTTTTTTTTTTTTTTGTTCACGTCAACTGGACTAGTGTATTTCTTTATAATATTTCTAAATGAAGATTCATCTTGTTTATATCTGATATGCATTTGGCTTTTGTAGAAAATATTTATGCTATTTTTGACTGTGTTTAGTATCCTTTGTGGGGCTATCCCCTTTTTACATAAGATGAACTCATCCAAAGTATACTTATATTGACAATGAGAATACCTGCTGTTGAGATACGTTGAGATACGTGGAGATACGTGGAGACAGGTTGAGAGATACGGAGACAGACACAGGGTGATCTCAGAAAGTTATACAAGAGTCCAGAGAGAGAGAGATGATTACGGGTTTACTTACAGAGACTTGTACATATACTTTCTATTAACCCGCATTCTTGGACTACTAATCTTCACTTTAAGTCTGCATTCTTACGTCTAATAATACACTTATTTTTCTATCTCAATTACAGGCGAGGTTTATTTATTTGTGCACGTTTCCATTCACGGAATCCAGTATCGTTATTATTTACTTTGGAAAACTGTATTTTATTATTTAATTCATATGTTAATACATTATATTAAAATTGACGGCGTTTTCTTATTCATTAACATTCGAAATAAATCCGTTAATCAAAATAAAATTACGACATACGCAAACTGAGTCACGCAAACGAAGACATATGCAGTGGAATAAAAAATTAGCTGGACTATGTTGTTACGAATTCCGTCAACAAATATTTATTTTTTGTAAAATATCAAATTATCCTTTATTTTCTAGTTGAGTTAACACAAGTTTGTGCTTTAAATTTGAGACTCAAATGAGAATTATTAGGTTGGTGCAAAAATAATGTCGTTTTCTCACATATGTTACTATGTGAGAAAACGACATTATTTTTGCACCAACCTAATACAACATGATCGTTGTTCCACTGAGATTACGCTTGTAATGGGGGACGAACCCAACTTGCTTCAGTGTAGATAAGGGCTTGAAGAAAACATACGACGGCTTTGTTCCAAGACATGTGAGCCAAGAAATTAAATTTAGATAAGGTCTATTTAATTATGTACCTAAATTTATAATATTTCTGCGAAAATTTATTTGCATTACTATTTTTTTTATTAGAATAGGGATTTATTGTAACCTCGGCTTTTGGTATAAAAGTTTCGTAATCATTTAAACTCGTAATACCTGTGAAATTAAATATTTCTTATACGATGATTCATAATATGGAAGCCAATAATTGAAAAAAAATCTCCTTATGATTCCACTATTATAAAATGCTGTGGAGATTTCTTGCATAGTTAAATACGTGATCTGAAGAGCTTTAACAAAATATTGCAATAACAATCATATATATATATATATATATATATATACACGTATTAGGTTGGTGCAAAAACAATGACGTAATAATGTCGTTTTTTACGTCTTTTTTCATGTCAAAAAACGACATTATTACGTCATTATTTTTGCACCAACCGAATAATATAAGTAATCTAAATAATTAAGTGGCAAAAAAATTTCAAAATTGAGAAGCTTTTTACATTTCACTGAAGCAGACATTATCGCTTTCTCTGCCTTTTCTTTCTTTCTTTCTTTCTTTTATTTTATGTGCTATGTCCTTCCAGGACGTAGACGATCATGGCTCTCAACCCATCTCTATCCTTTGCAACTCTCAACGAGCTCCATCTCTCTGCTACCACCCCCAGACCAACTTCTGTCATCCACTTGCTTCAGCCAGTCAGGTATGTCATGCCTTGTTTTCCCTTGTCTCCCTTTCGCTCTATTCAACCTGTGTGTATCAGATTCTCCAGGCACTCTTTCCTCATTACTTGTCCCAGAAACTTCAGCTGCCTCTACCTGATGTGAAGTATAATCTTCCTCCTTGTTAGAATCCTCTTTAAGACCTCATCGTTGTTCATACGCTAGGTCCGTGATATCCTTAGCATCCTTCTGTAGAACCACATTTCTGTCGCCTCTAGTCTGTTCATAAAAAGGGGCAAATGTCACGTAACAGACCAGTATTCTTTTCTTTGTTGCTAAAGAAATCCACCTGTGTCTCGCAATACCCTGCCCAGCTTTTGGAATGTGTCCTTGTCCATCCCAATACGTCTTTGGATCTAAGTGTCGCACTTATCGTCCTCTGTCAAAAGGCTTCCCTGATATTTAAACTTCTGCATCTGCTTGATTCTAGTGTTCTCCGCCGCTACCTTCTCTAGGAGATTATGTAATTGTCTTTTCCTTGTCTGCTATCAGTATTGTGTCATCGACGTATCTTATCCTGTTAAGATTGCAGCTGCAAATGCTAAATCCTGGAAGGGTTTCCAATTCTCTCAGAATTGCCTCGATGTACACGTTGAACAGGTCGGGTAAGAAGACGCATCCTTGCCTTACGCCCTTTTTTATTTTTGTATATTCGCTGAACTCGTTCCTAGGTGCATGCATACTGTTGGCTGCCAGCATAGGTTCTTGATTATTCAGATATCTTTCTCGAATAAATCAAGGTTGCTGAGCAGTTCCAGCTTGTAGGGTATTTTATCGAAATAATATATATATATATATATATATATATATATATATATATATATATATATATATATATTTATCATGCACTGTTGATTAATATGTTCACACTTTATTTCTCCCTATCTCTCCGCACTCACGCACCCTTACACATACATACACCATATATATATATATATATATATATATATATGTATATATATATATATATATATATATATATATATATATATATATATATATATATATTTGGAGTTTCGCCTTTCTTGAAAAATTCCATTTTAAGATCAAGAAAATGATTTGACAATTGGAAAGGATGTATATGAAAATACAATAGATACAATATGTCTATAGTTTTCAATTAAACATGTCTGACTGAAGATATGCTGCCTAAATATATATCTATATTTAATATATTTTTCTGTTTATACGTTATTTTTATAGATAAATGCTCTGTTTTTTATTAAACAACATTAATTACATTTACTAGTCTGAAATTTCGTGAATTTCGTAGACAATACGCATTCTCTAACAAGAAAAGAACCTGTATTCCTATAGGGAATCCGCCATTTGATCTGATGTGCTATACCATTCAGCTACAAAAAAGCGTCACGTTAGCAAAGTCCATATTACTGTTTATAGACACAATCTTTGACGGTTTTTCTCACTCGATCCTATCAGCTCATGAAGCGTATTTTAATGTAAACATTGACGACATATAATGAAATAAAGAAAGTATGACAATTATCTAATAATTACATTAAATAAATTAAAAGTTTTAAAATAAATATAACTGAGATCGTTCATGCGTGTTTTTTAACAATCACCATCAAAGCGATCAGTTACAATAAGTCTGTCTTTGTAATTCCCCCCTGAGGATGATCTCAGAGGAAAATGACAGTACTTGAGTAAGAAAAAAAAAATTACGGTGCCTTCTTTGATGAATTTTAACTAAACATCAAGAACCTAATTAAAGAACTAGAAAGGATTAGTATTAAAATAGATATACATATTATTCAATGAAACTTGTTTGAATATATGTGTGTGATAGAAATTATTAGGACGATTTGAAAGAATCATAATTAAGTAATTCATCGAGTCTAGAAGAAACCTGACCAGAATGGAGAATGCACTGTCTATATTGCGAACTCATCAGCAGTGCGCATCAACTCCCAAGAATTGAAACACGGACAGTTACGTTATCCGGCAAACGTCATACCAACTGCACCAAGGGTCCTCGGTGACAAATAGGTAAATATTTAGAGTGCTGATGTGCATACTCCGGCAGAGCAAATAAGTAATCGCTAAATTTGTACATGAATGTAAACGTAATAGTGCTCAATGGAGTTATACAGAGCAAAGATATGTATTAATTAGTACATATACACGTACCTACATCTTTGCCGTGCGACTATAGTTTCGCTGGTTGGTGTTCCCAGTTCATCAGGCACGGAAAAAAACGTAGGTACGTATATATGTACTAAGTAATATATATATATATATATATATATATATATATATATATATATATATATATATATATTTAGATACAAAACGACCACTTTAAGGTTCCATGTAATAAATTATTTCACCACAGCCCTTTTAAAGGACTGCTGATCATCAGACTTTACTTCCAAGGTTTTTTTCCGCTTCAACCTTTGGAAATACAGTCAGATGATCCGCAGTCCTTTAAAAGGGCTGTGGTGAAATAATTTATTACATGGAACCTTAAAGTCGTCTGTTTTTATTTAAATTATTTGCTCTGGATTTACATTGAGCTCTCAGGATTTTATCCTCCTTGGGTCTACCCATTGAATTACGAATTACCTAGTTTTCCATAAACTATATATATATATATATATATATATATATATATATATATATATATATATATATATATATATATTGGGTTGGTGCATGGCGTTTTGATAGGCGATATATTTGTTAATAAACAATGTTTTGTTTATTTTTTTAATAAATATATTATTTTATTGTCAGCTTACGAAAATGCGCTCCAGAATAATCATTAAAAAATGTTATTATTGAATACTTAAAATTCTTTCATCATAAAAATCTTTTTACTAATTTCTTATGAGTCCCAAATATAGTACGATTTCGTGAAAGAAATTAGTAAGAAGAATTTCATAATAGCGGGCATCCACTACCAAGAATCGAACCCAGATCGTTACGATACGATGCAAGCTTATTTTTCTCGACGCAATGAATTACTTCGTTATGATAATTTTAAATCCTCCTCCTAATTTCTTTCACTTGTATTAGCTTGATACAAAAATAATGACGTAATAATGTCGTTTTTTGACGGATTTTTTAATGTCAAAAAACGACGTTAATATGTCATTATTTTTGCACCAACCTAATATATCCTTGCTTGAACCGATTTTTAATAGTCTGGAGCGAGAAGCTTGGGAATAGAAGACGGGGCTCGTGGGGACACAGTCCGTTGTGTTAGGGAAGAGTTAGTTGCCTCCGGGGCCCGTTGGTACGTTTGTGTTGTATCGTAACGGTCCGGGTTCGATTCTCGGTAGTGGACGCGCACTGCTGATGAGTCCCAAATATACGACCAAACACCAGTGCTTCCTGCATTCTCTTGCAGATACTTCTAGAGTCGATGAATTACTTATCTGTGATATATATATATATATATATATATTAGGTTGGTGCAAAAATAATGACGTAATAATGTCGTTTCCTGACGTTAAAAAATACGTCAAAAACGACATTATTACGTCATTATTTTTGCACCAACCTAATATATATATATATATATATATATATATATATATATATATATATATATATATATATATATATATATCAAATTTGTGGTGCCGTTCAATTTATATTACAATGAATCATTCATACAAAAATTAGATTAGTAAAGTTAATGATATAAAATCCCGAAATCCCTTCGCTAACAAAATTTTAAAGTTTCATTAACCTATAAATCACTCGATGAATGTTATGATCCTTGTTTTTAAAAAATTATAAGCTGCATAAAGTCTTTCATTAATACGTAAGTACTTTCAACTGTATATTCAGTCATCTTCAGGCATGGAAATTATTTTGTTTTTGGTAAAATTCAGGTAGAATCTGAGACGAAAATATATAATACAAATGGAAACATGTTTTTTTTTGTTTTTTGTTTTTTTTTTTTTAAATGTGTTATTATTAACGGATAAAAAAAAATTGGAGCGCGCAGTCGCAACGCTAAGGTTGAATTTAAAGAAAATTTAAGAGTGTGCATTTTTTACTGATATGGCAATTTGAGTTTTTGTTGATTTTTTTTGTAGAAGTTTATCAGTCAATTTGGCATAAAATAAATTGTTCAATAAATAGAGTAATGCCCCAGTTGTTATCCTAAGAATTTGCTCGTCGAATCAGTTCTTTTAAATCAAATATGTAGTGCATTAAAGATACATTAACCTACAAATATATATATTACAATATCTCTCTCTCTATATATATATTACAATATATCTATATCTATATATCTATATCTATCTATCTATATATATATATATTACAATATATATATATATTACAATATATATATATATTACAATATATATATATATATATATATATATATATATTACAATATATCTATATCTATATCTATCTATCTATATATATATACATATATATATATATGTGTGTGTCTGTGTGTGTGTGTGGGTGCGTGCGTCTGTGTGCAGATTATTGTTTCCTGCTGTATTAAGGGGAACATTACCAAAATAGCAATAAGAATTCAAGTTCTAATACTACCACCTGTTTATGGCATTCCAAATGATCTTACCCACCCTATTCCACGTACCATTA
>OZ010603.1:36871117-36890746 GCA_963932145.1 Acanthosepion lycidas
TACAGTTTATGTAATTGTTAGTGTTTTTGTTGCAGTTATTTCAAACAAAAGCAAAGAATGGAAATTTAGTGGCTTTGAACGGAACAAAAATCCAAATGTTAATTGTGGCGTTCAAACAAAAATCTGTGACAAAATGGCTTGATATTTTTTCAGTCCCTAAGTTAGATGTTCATTCATAAAAAAATTGCGAGTTGAAAATTTAATAACTCCGTCATCCTGGAACAACAAATCGTTAAAAGATGTATTTATTTTTTTTTAGTTCCCTTATATATATATGCAGTTAATTTTTTCATCATATATATATATATATATATATATATATATATATATATATATATATATATATATATATATATATGTATATGTATATGTATATATATATATATATATATATATATATATATATATATATATATATATATATATATATGCAGTAAGTTAATTTTTTCATTATATACTAAATATAAAATATTCTGGTTTATTTTGGGATACCGTCTACATGTAAGTATAGAATACTTTACAATAGGTAAATGAATTATGAAAGAAAAGAAAAAAGTCATGTTACATCAAATTCGGTTTCAAGTGCAATTTCAATTTCATTTTGAAAATGAATCAAAAAGCCATTGATAGGAACAAGATTATGATGATCACATACACACGCACAAGCACGCACACACACATATATATATATATGTATACACATGCTTATATATAGAGGTGTACGTGTGTATATATATGTATGTATATGTGAGTGTATATATATATATATATATATATATATATATATATATACTTGTATGTGTATGCGTGTTAGGAGGGTATATAACAGTATCCCAAACAAAAATGTAAATGATGAAACAAAAAAGAAAAAAAAATATTTTAATGGAATGAAAAGCATACCTATGTGTAAGAAAAATATGTTACGATCTTTGAGGATAAGTGGAGACTGAAACTAGAAAATGTGAGAATATATATATATATATATATATATATATATATATATATATATAGATAGATAGATAGATAGATACTGATAATATTAATAGTCAATATATATATATATATATATATATATATATATATATATATATATATATATATATATTCCAAGAGGATACAATCCAGGTAGAACTAAATGTCCAGAACAGAGTAAGAATATAATATAAAGGGCGTAAACAATAATGTCCCATGATTATAATTTATTACATTGGAATCGTAATCACGATCCAAATCATCAGACATACAAATTCATTTTTTAAAATTTGTAGGTCTGATGAATTGGATTGGGATTACGATTCCAATGTAATAAATTATAACCATGGAATATTAGTGTTTGTGCCTTATACACACGCGCACACACACACACACACACACACACATATATATATATATATATATATATATATATATATATATATATATATATATATATATATGTGTGTGTGTGTGTGTGTGTGTGTATGTGTGTGTGTGTGAGAATGTGTGCGCCTTTGTGTGTAACTCAGTGTATGTATGTGTACAATGATGTAAACACCCAAAAGAGACACTATGTTTTAATAGAAAGGGAATTGTTATGGTCTGGTATTTTCGTTTAGCCTGAAAGCGACTGTCTCGTCTTTAATGCCCACTTTCATATTTACAGTTGCTCTATCTCTGATATTGAGCACTTTAACCAATAAATATAGTTTAGCGTAAAACTATATATATATATATATATATATATATATATATATATAGATATAGATAGATAGATAGATAGATAGATAGATAGATAGATAGATAGTGTGAAAATATTGTAGAAAATAGGAAAGAAACTGGTTTGGTAAATAATACAATGTTAGTATTTTTGTTATTATTTTTAAAAAAATAGTGCTCGATACGAAAGTGGAGCATAAATATAATTATTTATTTAAAAATATGATTCCAACTCGCGAGTTGGAATCATATTTTTAAATAAATAATTATATATATATATATATATATATATATATATATATAAAGACACTTTTTGGTTTGTTGGAGTTTAATCAACACAATAGCTACGGATTAGTAGATGCGATAGGCATCAATAAACTACAGAAGAACTCCAAATAGATCGCAGAATTTAAGTATTGAATAAATGATTAAGCTTACATTTTAAAAGTTCAACGATAATTCTTCTGCTGTCCCTTAATTAAAAGACAATTTCATGTAGGTAGATCCTTATTTTTCGTACAATCATTTTTATAAATATAGTATAATTAATGAAGTGTAATGATGAGAAAATTAATATAATGTAAAGATGAAAAAATGGAATCAGAATTATTTATACGTTTAACATTTCAAGAGTTAGAGAAACGTAATAGCTAAATAAGTAAAACGTATGACAGAATTTATATGAATAAATGCGAAATGTAATAATAATAATAACACAGAGAGAGAAAGAAAGTATTAATAATACGATGGCGGAGGAATGAGTAATAATGAAAATTATTAAAATACACCTTTAAATGCCAAATCTAGATGCGTCGTCAGTGTTGTTGCTCCCATGTCACTAGAAGTTTCGGGTCTAAATAAACAACAGACTTCTTCGATGGGCGACCCGACCGAATATGATCAGTATTCGGCCCGCACCTAGAACAAAAATTTGCCACGAGCTTTAGGACGTGAAATATATAAGTTGCCCCAGTAGACAACGACCAATCAAGTCTTCACTTGGGCTATTCGATGTTATAAATTGGGTATGCATAATTGTGTTGATCTTCGTACATACGGCCAAGAATGGGTATTTTGTCAGAGGTGTGAGAAAGAATGTAATAATAATACAGAGAGAAAGAAAATAATGATAATACGCAGAGGAAGAAAGAAAATAGGTGCACAATTATCCAACAAATTCTGCTGGTTAAAATGCCCCATCTCTACCTTATAGTAATTTATACGCTGAATATTCATATTCTGTGTTATATATTATCTACTTTTCGGTGATAGCGCTCTTCATGTTGAATTAATTTTCATACCGATTTAAAAATATATATATTTCATTAATTAACTGTCCTTCAATAGTGTTCTTTTATTCAAGGATTGTTTTGATTTTAGTATCAAAAATAGTTCTGTTTAAGAATATTGTCATATATAATGCAGAATTTGTTTGAAATTTGCATTTTACTTAGCTTTCAAAAAGTTGGCATCTTTTAGTAAAACTTTCTGGAAATGGAAAAAGTCCGATCCGATAATCCGATAATTTATTTATTAAAGACATTTTTTTATGTTTAACGTTCTTTTTATACATACAAGTATTTAATAAAAGGCTATGTTTATAATAAACAGTATTAAATAACATTTACCGGCCTAAATGTCCGAGAAATTTTCATAGAAACATTCAGGCCGGTAAATGATATTTAATACTGTTTATTATAAACAGAGCATTTACTTAAATAATTGTATCTATAAAAAGAACGTTAAACATAAAAAATGTCTTTATATATATATATATATATATATATATATATATATATATATATATATATATATATATATATATATATACATAGATAGATAGATAGATAGATAGATAGATATAGATATATATAGATATATAAGTTCATTTAATTTCTTGTTTTAAAGATTTCAAGTAGTGGATATATCTTACATTGCGAAGTGAATATATCTTACTCTATGAAGCAAATATCATCACAGATATAGAATAGGTCTACCATTTACTGTGAGAAAATGACTTTCTTTTCGCACATAAATACCTTCGTTTTATCATTTATAAAATAAAATATTCAAGACGTCTAAGATTCTTCTTAGAAGTGATTTAACGAAGATAAACGATTCTCATCTAAAACAGAGGTAACTGAATCGTTTAGTTAATACATTCCTTTTATATTTTTGGATGTTCAATTGTATCTATGACCTAATGATTACTTTCCTTTTGCTCAGTATATTTTCAGTTTCAAAATAATGTCTTTATTATAACAATGAAATGGAAATAAATCTCTGATGAAAGATTTTTATCAACAGAATGATAATGACGGCGAGAACAAAACCTATGTGAAGTCCAAGTTCAAGCATGACGAAAGAACATGAAGTGGTCAGTAGGCCAAACTATCTACTAATAATTTATATATCCTTCTCATATATACATTATCTAGAAAATCCTCGATTTTAATAAGACAGTGTCTGTTCCTTACATCTGATAGATATTTTATTCCGTTAATCTGCAAATTCGTAAAGACGTAGGAAGTACAGTACAAAACCACATTTAATGAACACGGTTTTTTTTAATCCTAGATAATCAGCAGGAAAAGAACCAACGTTACTTAAACTGTGACTATCATGCATACTTTTTTCCTAACTAATATATAGAGAATTTTTTGAGAATTGGTACTGTAGATGTAATCTGCACTGTAAAAGACATTGTAGTAGTAAATGCTTCATACAGATGCAATCATATCAGTTGTGATGGGTTACATGTTTTTATTTGTACTATACATTTTCTCAATATTTAATTACTTAAAACTTTCGAAAAACTGAAAAATTTACAACAGGAAATATACTGCTACATTTGACGGCAAATAAGTGTAATGAAGCAGTTGAGAGAAATGTCCGCCGCCGAACGGAAAAACATGGCGGATGAAAGGAAAATTTAAAATGGGAATTAATTTCTATTAAGTCTCCAAAAATGAGGAACAACTTTCCAAACTAGCAATACTGATTAGTAAAAATAATACGGGTTGGCGGTAGAAAAAGTAATAATAATACAAAGAGGGAGAAAGTAAGTAAAAACAATACGAAGCGGGAGGAAAGCATGGAATAATAATACGGGCGGAAAAGAAAGTAATAATCACACGGGGGGGGGGGAAATAAAGGAATAATAATGCGGAAAGGGGAAAGAATGTAATAATAATACGTAGAGAGGGAAGAATGGAATAATAATACGGGCGGAAAAAGAAAGAAATAATCACACGGAGTGCGTAAAGGAAGGAATAATAATACGGAAAGCGGAAAGAATGTAATAATAATACGTCAAGAGGAAAGAATGGAATAATAATCACACGGATTGCAGAAAGAAAGGAATAATAATACGGAATGGGGAAAGAATGTAATTATAATATGTAGAGAGGGAAGAATGGAATAATAATACGGGCGGTAAAAGAAAGTAATAATCACACGGAGTGCGGAAAGAAAAGAATAATAATACGGAATGATCAAAGAATGTAATTATAATACGTAGAGAGGGAAGAATGGAATAATAAAACGGGCGGTAAAAGAAAGTAATAATGACACGCAGTGCGGAAAGAAAGGAATAATAATACGGAATAATGAAAGAATCTAAAAATAATACGTAGAGAGGGAAGAATGGAATAATAATACGGCAGTAAAAGAAAGTAATAATAACACGGAGTGCGGAAAGAAAGGAATAATAATACGGAATGATGAAAGAATGTAATAATAATACGTAGAGAGTGAAGAATGGAATTATAATACGTAGAGTGGAAAGAATTGAATAATAAAACGGGCGGTAAAAGAAAGTAATAATCACACGGAGTGCGGAAAGGAATGAATAATAATAAGGAAAGCGGAAAGAATGTAATAATAATACGTAGAGAGGGAAGAATGGAATAATAATACGGGGGGGAAGTAATAATCACACGGATTACGGAAAGAAAGGAAAAATAATACGGAATGGGGAAAGAATGTAATAATAATACGTAGTGAGGGAAGAATGGAATAATAATACGGGCGATAAAACAAAGCAATAATCACACGGAGTACGGAAAGAAAGTAATAATAATACGGAATGATGAAAGAATGTAATAATAACACGTAGAGATGGAAGAATGGAATAATAAGATGGGCGGTAAAAGAAAGTAATAATAATACGCAATGATGAAAGAATGTAATAATATCACGAAGAGATGGAAGAATGGAATCATAATACGGGCGGGAAAAGAAAGTAATAATCACACGGAGTGCGGAAATAAAGGAATAATAATACGGAATAATGAAAGAATGTAATAATAATACTTAGAGAGGGAAGAATGAAATAATAATACGGGCGGTAAATGAAAGTAATAATCACACGGAGTGCGGAAAGAAAGGAATAATAATACGAAACGATGAAAGAATGTAATAATAATACGTAGAGAGGGAAGAATGGAATAATAAAACGGGCGGTAAAAGAAAGCATTAAAGACACGGAGTGCGGAAAGAAGGGAATCATAATACAGAATGATGAAAGAATGTAATAATAATACGAAGAGAGGGAAGAATGGAAAAATAATACGGGCGGTAAAGGAAGTAATAATCACACGGAGTGCAGAAAGAAAGGAATAATAATACGGGATGAAGAAAGAATGTAATTATAATACGTAGAGAGGGAAGAATGGAATAATAATACGGGCGGTAAAAAAAAGTAATAATCACACGGAGTGCGGAAAGAAAAAAATAATAATACGGAATGATCAAAGAATGTAATTATAATACGTAGAGAGTGAAGAATGGAATAATAATACGGGCGGTAAAAGTAGGTAATAATCATACGGAGTACGGAAATAAAGTAATAATAATACGGAATGATCAAAGAATGTAATAATAATACGTAGAGAGGGAAGAATGGAATAATAATACGGGCAGTAAAACAAAGCAATAATCACACGGAGTACGGAAAGAAAGTAATAATAATACGGAAAGATGAAAGAATTTAATAATAATACGTAGAGAGGGAAGAATGGAATAATAAGATGGGCGGTAAAAAAAAGTAATAATAATACGGAATGATGAAAGAATGTAATAATATCACGTAGAGATGGAAGAAAGGAATCATAATACGGGCGGGAAAAGAAAGTAAATATCACACGGAGTGCGGAAATAAAGGAATAATAATACGGAATGATGAAATAATGTAATAATAATACGTAGAGAGGGAAGAATGAAATAATAATACGGGCGGTAAAAGAAAGTAATAATCCCACGGAGTGCAGAAAGAAAGGAATAATAATACGGGATGAAGAAAGAATGTAATAATAATACGTAGAGAGTGAAGAACGGAATAATAATACAGTCGGTAAATAAAAGTAATAATTATACGGAGTGCGGAATGGAAGGAATAATAATAAGGAAAGCGGAAAGAATGTAATAATAATACGTTGAGAGGGAAGAAAGGAAAAATAATACGGGCGGTAAAAGAAAGTAATAATCACACGGAGTGCGGAAGAAAGAAATAATAATACGGAATGCGAAAAGAAAGAAATAATAAAACGTAGAGAGGGAAGAATGGAATAATTATACGGGCGGTAAAAGAAAGTAATAATCACACGGAGTGCGTAAAGGAAGGAATAATAATACGGAAAGCGGAAAGAATGTAATAATACGTCGAGAGGAAAGAATGTAATAATACGTCGAGAGGAAAGAATGGAATAATAATACGGGGGGTGAAGAAAGTAATAATCACTCGGATTGCAGAAAGAAAGGTATAATAATACGGAATGATCAAAGAATGTAATAATAATACGTAGAGAGTGAAGAATGGAATAATAATACGGATGGTAAAAGTAAGTAATAATCATACGTAGTACGGATAGAAATAATAATAATACGGAACGATGAATGAATTTAATAATAATACGTAGAGAGGGAAGAATGGAATAATAATTTGGGCGGTAAAAGAAAGTAATAATGTCACGGAGTGCGGAAAGGAAGGAATACTAATACGGAATGATGACAGAATGTAATAATAATACGTAGAGAGGGAAGAATGGAATAATATGATGGGCGGCAAAGAAAGTAATAATCACACGGAGTGCGGAAAGAAAGGAATAATATTACGCAATGATGACAGAATGTAATAATAATACGTAGAGAGGGAAGAATGGAATAATAATACGGGCGGTAAAAGAAAGTGATAATCACACGGAGTAGGGAAAGAAAGTAATAATAATACGGAATGATCAAAGAATGTAATAATAATACGTAGAGAGTGAAGAATGAAATAATATTACGGGCGGTAAATGAAAGTAATAATCACATGGGGTGCGGAAAGAAAGGAATAATAATACGGAATGATCAAAGAATGTAATAATAATACGTAGAGAGGGAAGAATGGAATAATAATACGGGCAGTAAAACAAAGCAGAATCACACGGAGTACGGAAAGAAAGTAATAATAATACGGAATGATGAAAGAATGTAATAATAACACGTAGAGATGGAAGAATGGAATAATAATACGGGCGGGAAAAGAAAGTAAATATCACACGGAGTGCGGAAATAAAGGAATAATAATACGGAATGATGAAAGAATGTAATAATAATACTTAGAGAGGGAAGAATGAAATAATAATACGGGCGGTAAAAGAAATTAATAATGACACGGAGTGCGGAAAGAAAGGAATAATAATACGGAATAATGAAAGAATCAAATAATACGTAGAGAGGGAAGAATGGAATAATAAAACGGGCGGTTAAAGAAAGCAATAAAGACACGGAGTGCGGAAAGAAGGGAATCATAATACGGAATGATGAAAGAATGTAATAATAATACGTAGAGTGGGAAAAATGGAAGAATAATACGGGTGGTAAAGGAAGTAATAATCACACGGAGTGCAGAAAGAAATGAATAATAATACGGGATGAAGAAGGAATGTAATAATAATACCTAGAGTGGGAAGAATGGAATAATAAAACGGGCAGTAAAAGAAATTAAAAATGAGACGGTGTGCGGAAATAAAGAAATAATAATACGCAATGATGAAAGAATGTAATAATAATACGAAGAGAGGGAAGAATGGAATAATAATACGGAATGATGAAAGAATGTAATAATAATATGTAGAGAGGGAAGAATGGAATAATAAAACGGGCGGTAAAAGAAAGCATTAAAGACACGGAGTGCGGAAAGAAGGGAATCATAATACAGAATGATGAAAGAATGTAATAATAATACGAAGAGAGGGAAGAATGGAATAATAATACGGAATGATGAAAGAATGTAATAATTATATGTAGAGAGGGAAGAATGGAAAAATAATACGGGCGGTAAAGGAAGTAATAATCACACGGAGTGCAGAAAGAAAGGAATAATAATACGGGATGAAGAAAGAATGTAATAATAATACGTAGAGAGTGAAGAACGGAATAATAATACAGGCGGTAAAAGAAAGTAATAATCACACGGAGTGCGGAAAGGAAGGAATAATAATAAGGAAAGCGGAAAGAATGTAATAATAATACGTAGAGAGGGACGAATGGAATAATAATACGTGGGGGGAAGTAATGATCACACGGAGTGCGGAAAGAAAGGTATAATAATACGGAATGGAAAAAGAATGTAATAATAATACGAAGAGAGGGAAGAATGGAATAATAATACGGGCGGTAAAAGAAAGTAATAAACACCCGGAGTGGGGAAAGAAAGGAATAACAATACGGAATGATGAAAGAATGTAATAATAATACGAAGAGAGGGAAGGATGGAATAATAATACGGGCTAGAAAAGAAAGTAAATATCACACAGAGTGCGGAAATAAAGGAATAATAATACGGAATGATGGAAGAATGTAATAATAACACGTAGAGAGAGAAAAATGGAATAATAATACGGACGGTAAAAGAATGTAATAATCACTCGGAGTGCGGAAAGATCGGAATAATAATACGAAATGATGAAAGAATGTAATAATAATACGTAGAGAGGGAAGAATGGAATAACAAAACGGGCGGGAAAAGAAAGTAATAATGACGCGGAGTGCGGAAAGAAGGGAATCATAATAATGCGGAATGATGAAAGAATGTAATAATAATAGGTAGAGAGGGGAAAATGGAATAATACTACGGGCGGTAAAAGAAAGTAATAATCACACGGATTGCGGAAAGAAAGGAATAATAATACGGAATGATGAAAGAATGTAATAATAATACGTAGAGATGGAAGAATGGAATAATAACACGGGTGGTAAAATAAAGTAATAATCACACGGAGTGGAGAAAGAAAGGAATAATAATACGGGATGAAGAAAGAATGTAATAACAATACGTAGAGAGGGAAGAATGGAATAATAATACGGGCGGCAAAAGTAAGTAATAATAACACGGAGTGCGGAAAGAAAGGAATAATAATGCGGAATTATGAAAGAATGTAATAATAATACGTAGAGAGGGAAGAATGGAATAATAATACGGGCGGTAAAAGAAAGTAATAATCACACGGAGTGCGTAAAGGAAGGATAATAATTCGGAAAGCGGAAATAATGTAATAATCCGTCGAGAGGGAAGCATGGAATAATAACACGGGCGGTAAAATAAAGTAATAATCACACGGAGTGCGGAAAGAAAGGAATAATAATACGGAATGATGAAAGAATGTAATAATAATACGTAGAGTGGGAAGAATGGAATAATAAAACGGGCGGTAAAAGAAAGTAATTATCACACGGAGGGCGGAATGAAAGGAATAATAATGCGGAATTATGAAAGAATGTAATAATAATACGTAGTCCGGGAAGAATGGAATGATACTACGGGCGGCGAAAAAAAGTAATAATAAGAAGGCGTGCGGAAAGAAAGGATTAATAATACGGAGTAGGGAATGGATGTAAAAATAATACAAAGGGAGAAAAAGAAAGTATTAATGATGTGGGAGGAAAGAGTAATAATAATAATAGGAGGGTGAAAGGATGTAATAATAGCACTTAGTGAGGGAAGAATGTAATAATAATACATAGTAAGGGAAGTATGGAATAATAATACGGGCGGGAAAAGAAAGTAATAATAACACGTAGTGCGGACAGAAAGTAATTATAATACTGTGTGGGACAAAAGATGTAATAATAAGACGTAGTGAGGGAAGAATGGAATAATTATACGGTCGGCGAAAGAACGTAATAATAACACGGATATATGTATATATATATATATATATATATATATATATATATATATATATATATATATATATATATATATAATTATTTTTTTAAAAACATGATTCCCACACGCTACATATGTGTTCTCATTTTTCAAGAGCTGACTACTTTAAATTAAATTGAATTAAAGTAAGCTCTACTTTTGTATCGAGCACTATTTTTTTTTAAATAATAACAAAAATACTAAAGAACTTTTGATTATTTACCTAACCAGTTCTTTCCTATTTTCTATATATTTTCACACTCACACACACTCACATGCATATATATATATATATATATATATATATATATATATATATATATATATATATATATATATATATTCCTTTGAGTGAAATTATATATATATATATATATATATATATATATATTGGTGTTGATTTCCTGTATAACAAATTCAACGAAACCAAATCCAAGCAAGGAAAATGTTACTAGGTCCCAGGGGAATTACAGGGAGTGAAAATGAAAGAAAAGACTGAGTATAGCGAGGATTGAGGAAAAACCAATATCAATGGGATTCAGAAAATGACGATTGACGTTTCATTTAAATTTTGAAGATTGTAGTTAGCAAGGGAACAGGAGGGAGTTCCATAGGCAGAAAGTGCGAGAAAAAAAGCTGTTCCAACAGAAACGTCGGTTGCATTAAGCAATTTAAACTACAAATGTGTGGGATCTAGATGCCAATTGAGTCGTACGCTTAAATTCCTATAGCCGGGGCCCCAATGAAAAAAGCTCGTCAGAACAGTTGACATGAAAATATGTGTAGAAAAAACACAGGGAGTCCTCGCCTCGTAGATGAGAAAGTGCCTGATGTCAAGATACCAAGTCACGATCGACTACATTCTAGATCCTTCTTTGGATTTTGTTAAGGACCTCGAGAACTATTTGCATGCAGAAAGAAAATGAAAATAGCTTGTCATGGAAATATTTGTAGAAAAGACAGAGGGAAGCCACAGCACGTCTGTGAGAAAATGACTGGAAAATGATTAGCAAAACAAGTATTAAGAGATACAGCGAAAAGACAATATTTACTAAGAGCTACGGAATGCAGGAAATTCTGGAGAGTTATAATCGTCCACGTCCTAAAGAGCTATGCCACATAGAAGAAGAAAGATCCTGTTTAAATGGTTGATCGAACAGGGATAAGGAGAGAAAGCAGTAAGACAAAATTTGCTAAGATCTACAAAATGTGGAATGTGATAATGACCCAGGACCTGAAGGGACACGTCACATAAAAGAAGAAGAAGAAGAATAATAAGAAGAAGAAGATGAAGAAGTAGAAGAAGAAGAAGAAGTAGAAGAAGAAGAAGATGAAGAAGTAGAAGTAGAAGAAGAAGAAGAAGAAGTAGAAGAAGAAGAAGTAGTAACAGAAGAAGTAGAAGAAGATGAAGAAGTAGAAGAAGAAGAAGTAGTAGTTGTAGTAGTAGAAAAGTAGAAGAAGAAGAAAAAGTAGAAGTAGTAGTAGAAGAAGAAGAAGTAGAAATAGAAGAAGAAGAAGAAGGAGAATTAGTAGTAGAAGAAGTAGAAGAAGTAGAAGATGAAGAAGAAGTAGTAGTAGAAGTAGAAGTAGTAGAAGAAGAAGTAGAAGAAGAAGTAAAAGAAGAATAAGAAGTAGTAGTAGTAGAAGTAGAAGATGAAGAAGAAGTAGTAGTAGTAGTAGAAAAGTAGAAGAAGTAAAAGAAGAAGAAGAAGAAGAAGAAGAAGAAGAAGGGGAAGAAGAAGAAGAAGAAGAAGACATATACGCATTTTACAAAAAATCTTATCCTCTTATATTTGAATATCATTAGAACTGGTCATGACAATATACCACGGAGAAACATGATTTCACATGCGCTAGTAGATATACTCCTATAAGCGAGTTAATAACTATATGGGAGAGTTGGGGAGTACTTTTAACCATCGATTTCTGACCAAGAATCCCGCATTTGAATTTCACAAGAGTCGATTTATCAAGCCAGTGGATGTTAGTGGCCGTATCACACAGGTTGATCATGCCATGTGAATTAAACTGGGTCGTCGGAACTGTTTGGAGCTCGTCGATGGTTGTATTTGCAAGAAGTTACAAGTCATCATGACCGAGAGTATTAGCGTACTGTCCTATTTGAATATGTTGCTCAGACCAATTGGTGCGCTCTCTCCCAGAAACCGTAACTAAGTTTTCTATATTTGCAGGCTAATTCTATAAGAAGCATAAAAGAATATGCTTAGAACTTCCGCATTTTAACCATGGGATCCGCAAGCCAATTTCACTATGGTCGATTTCTCAAGTTATTGCGATGCTAACGTGCAACATTTTGGAAATCCCTGTACACCATGCGAAAGCTAGCACAGTGATTCCCCAAGGTTAGATGGGCGGTGATTCCACATGTGAAGTCCCCTAAGTTCCAGAGGGCGATGAGAAAAGAAATGCGCTGTCAGAGGGTGGTAGTGACACATCTAAACCTTGATATACACAGCACAAACATTATATCTCAAGTGTGTCTTTCCTTTAAGGTGTCTCCCTTTATATAACAAATATTATAGGAAATAGTAAGAGATTACTTTGACATATAATACAGGCACCAAGAAAATCCAATCAAAGGTTCACTATACATTAGTGGGGCGTAAGTGCTGTGTCGATAAATTTGAGTCGTGATTTGGTACGCAAGACACAGTGATGCATAAAAATTACGGAATAACTGTTCTAGCACAAATTCACAAAACATCTTGAACCAGAGGCTGAGTATTCTGGCCTTGAGCAAAATTTCTTTCATATCAGATAATGCGATTCGTACCTCCAATCATTCGCTGAAAAAAGGGATAGCATGATGAAAAAGACCCCAAACTTGATAAAATAAACAAAGTTTAATCGTAAAAATGATTATGTTCTTATTAAGACGGAATACCAAAGTATTTTATTATTATTTTATTTTTATTTTTTTAATACTTTCTAGCACATTCGACATTTTGGTTAAACATGTTTTCTTGTGTAGCGGGAACAGGAAAGATTGGTATAGGATATTTATATTCTTTTTTTGCGGTATAACTGTTGATTTGGAAATTCTTGCAAAAATCAATTAATTGTCAGATTTTAATGAAACTTTCAGGACATATTCACAAATGAATTAAATTTTTAGAGAAAATCTTCTTTTAGAAAATCCTCGAAGAACATTTTTTACATCAGTTACTCTCTTAGTTAATTAATGAAATTTCCGGAAATTAAATATTGTCCCTCCTAACATTAATATTAGTTAAAAGAAGCACTCCTTCGAGAATGTTGATCATTATTTTTTTTTATTTCAGGCAGCGACTCGTATATCAAAAATCTCACGCATCGTTTTTTTTTTTTTTTTTTTTTTTTTTTTTTGTGGTGGGGAGCTATCAATAAAACGCCCTCCCCCAGAAGTTATTTTGTTACGGTATAAAATCCAAGCCAACTTTGTAGATGTTGAATATACACAATTATTCTTGAACAGGCGTCTGCAAAAGGGATTGTTTTGCCGTACAAGGAGTCGGGTGGCCTCGGAAATACGCAGACAGCTTTTAAAAGTGGTCGTTGACTGAGTGTGTTTCCTGTGTTGCTGTTTTATTTGTAATGGCATCTCGTATTTTCTTTATTCCTTTTGTTTTGAAACTTTAGAATATTATATTGTGGTATTGATAATCCAAGCCAACTCTGTAGATGTTGAATATACACAATTATTCTTGAACAGGCGTCTGCAAAAGGGATTGTTTTGCCGTACACGGAGTCGGGTGGCCTCGGAAATACGCAGACAGCTTTTAAAAGTGGTCGTTGACTGAGTGTGTTTCCTGTGTTGCTGTTTTATTTGTAATGGCATCTCGTATTTTCCTTATTCCTTTTGTTTTGAAACATTAGAATATTATATTGTGGTATTGATAATCACCATTGTAAAATGAATTGATCGCAAGTTTATTTTTTCAATTTTTTTTCATCCATCAGCTTAGAATTTCTCTATAACTTCACACTTGAATGCATTGAATTTTTGAAATTATAAGCCTTCCAATGTATTCGATAAATATAACAATGTCCCTTTAAGAAATCATAATATTTACCTGCCATGAGAATGGTACCCTTTTTTTAATATGCTGCTGTATAAACTGTTTCAACTTAAAATAACACAAATAGGTACCCAGAGTTATCACCAAAATTGTGACATCTATTCCTATTAGGTTGGTGCAAAAAATGTGGTTTTCTCACATATGTTACCATGTGAGAAAACGACATTATTTTTGCATCAACCTAATAAGTACATCGACTTATTGATTTTTAGTACAGTACTAAACTGGCATCGCGACCTCATCAATTTACATCTATGCTCATTAAATGTAGCCGTAATTTCTACGCTAATAGTTTCTTTTATCGCAGTGATGACTTGTGGAAATCCCTTCCGATTCTATACATTACTGCTAACTTTAATTTACAAAAATTTCAATTCAATGTCAATCGCTATCTACTGTTCTTCTGACTACTCTTTTCTCTTCCCACTCATTATTAATGTTTCTGTTCCTAATTCTCCCACAAGCTGTAACCCTTTGCATCTTAATGACTTTAATGTCTGGCTTGGAGTGATACCCATTAAAAAAAAGGGCTAATAAACCTTTTAGTTGTCTGAATTATCGAATTTAGGTTCGGTTGAAGAAAATAAAAAAAGAGATCAAAGAGTATTATGTGGTTTAATTTAGAATGTTTCGGCAAACGATATATATATATATATATATATATATATATATATTAAGTGTTGGTTTAATCGTTTATATATATATATATATATATATATATATATATATATATATATATATATATAAAGGATTAAACCAACACTTCATAATATTTACTTTAAACATATGGACATAATATCTTAACCGTGTTTTGAAAAAAATGAAAACATTTTATAAAACATACATACAACAAACTATTTCTTATTTTAACAGTTAAAATATAATCCTCGAAAATGGCTAAATGTATGGCCGAAAGCGCTCGAATAAAAAGAACATTCGGACAGTTTTTATATAATTTATCACCCGAAAAGAAAAAAAAATATTAGACCGCATGAGAAATTGTATAAAAAATAAATAAAATCACCTTGTCTGTCGTTTTCAATGAAATGTGCATGAAAGAAGGATTTCTGCCTAAATACTCAAATATATATATATATATATATATATATATATATATATATATATATATATATATATATATATATATATATATGTGTGTGTGTGTGTGTGTGTGTGTGTGTGTGTGTATGTGTGTATGTTCGTGTGTGTGTCTGTGTGTAAACAAGGACTTAATACCACACAACATAAATACCGATTTAAAAACGCATGGATGCTTTCTTTTTCTTTAGGAATATTTCGGCGAACAGTTCGTCGGAAGGAAAACGTTGGCGTAATTTCAAAGAAGTTCAATTGTGTACAAATTCAAATGTCAATGCGAAGCTGAATATTTAGGCCGAATCGATCAGCGACTGGAAAACCGAATTAATCAGCACGTTCCTGCAACATAAGACTGAGTAGTTTGAATCACTCTTTAAGGATAATCCAATCTGCGCATGATTCAACCATCGGCCAGCACTTGCTTGACAACGAAGACTATGCGAGCAGATATGTGAACAATTCTTTCACTGTTTTACACAGAGCCCGCTCATCAGCGGTGTTTCATCGAAGCGGTGATTATTAAATTACATCAACCGGCTCTGTGCAAACAGAAGGATCATTTCATTAACTCCACAAATATTTTAGGAGGTTCGTCAGTACTTTTTTCCACTTAGAATTATTTATTTATTTTATTTTATTTCATGCGTAAATTATTTTGCCAAAAATATATTTTAATCGTGTTCTACAATTTTTGCTGCTCACTTTTTTTAATTCCTGTGCTAATTGTTCTCATTTTTTGTCATAAATTACGCCGTTTTCCTTCCGACGAAGGATTAGTCGAAAGCTTCCTTCAGGAAAAAAAAGCTGTTTTTAAATCGATAATTATATAACTATATTATATACATAAATGATGAAAAGCATCAAGCTAACTCAGGAAATGAAAATCCACGCTGTAATCTTTGCCTTAAAGGCAGTGAATAGTGATTAAGTAATTGCTCGCTTCCTGCAAGTTGCACGGTCGTTATGAGTAAATAGCAAAACAGACTGGATTGTATAGCCTTGGGTGGCAACCGTTCTAGGGGAAGGAAAACTGAATACAGATCCAGTGTGGTCACTGACTAAATAGGCTGACCTGCCAGACCCTGGTCAAGTGAGGAGAGTAATTGGAACCCCAACAGCACAAAAAGCATCAACTGTTAAATGGCCGAATAACCCCTCAATTTAGATAGTTATCAACCACAAAGTATGAGTTAAATAGCCAACCCACAATTGACCAAGCGTGGTGAGTACAGCTACATGGTCAATTAAGTAAAGATTCCTCCAACAGAAACGAGAAGTTCCTTGACTTGGATTTGGGAGTATTCATATAATAAGGTCATATATAATCATAAACTGGATTGTTCAGTTCTTTGAGGACACATTTTCATAGAGCTAGATTTCTCCTTACTAATTCTGATTAATATTTCATTTCAAATAAATGATTACAAGTATAATGCTAACTCTACAAATGAAGAGTCAGGCTGTAATTGTTGCCATAAAAGCAGTGCATAGTGTGTTACCGATTACTTGCTTCCTGAAAGTTGCACGAGCGTTTGTTATTAAAGTTCGCAAAGAACTGAAAGTCGCTGACTGAGATTCTCTGGTAGTAGCCAAATGTAGAACGCCTGCTGAGGGCCCTAATACTATCAAAATTGTAGAATATCTAAGGAGGGTTTATAAAATTATCGAACAAAAGTCTAGAAATTAATTAAATTAATTACCTTCATTGCTAAAGACCACAAGCAGTAAATGCCCTTCTATGGGAAGTATTGTACATGAGGACTTTCTGTACAAGTGCACAGAGACAATTTATATCTGAAAAGGCAAAAGATAACCATCTGAACAACACAAAAAGCTTGTTGAGGCATCAAGAGCTTGGAATATTTTTTTCTTTCTCTCATGTGAAAAACTTTGATCGGCTCGAAAATTCAACCGAAGAAATGAGAAATAGTTAAGCAGATATCTTAAGGACAATCCAACGGTCATACACACAAATGTTTTGGCAAGTGTGATGATTTTAGGGAGTCGTGAGCAAGAATGCAGATATCATGTCTTTTCATTTCTTTCCACAAAGATTAATGGCCAATGATGCTGACTAGAAGGAAATGTTGTAGAGGGTTCTTATTCTATGGATAGAAATCATGAGTGAAAGAAGACTGTACACTTGCCTATAAGTCACTGTGCTATCTCATAAGGTCAATATTACTTAACATTCATCATTAGTCATCTTCGGTTCCTTGTGGAACATAGGGCCGCAACAACACCTCTTTAACGGGTGCGGTCATGGGCTATCCTCTTCATCTCGCTCCATATCGTGCCGTCTACCTTCCCAGGAAATTTTCCCCAGCACGCGTCATACGCTCCAATTTGGAGGTCTCTTCCTCGGCCATGTCGTTGTTTGAAGATATCGTTGAGGTTTCTATAACAACTTAGTTTTTAAGCGAGTAGGTTTTTAGCCTACTGCACAACACGCAACCTGCCCGACAATGGTGTGTCATCCGTCTGACTTCTTCCCCACAGACCTGTTTAACATGGTTGAACCTGCTAAGGGCCGAAGCCCCCGCCCACATATCCCTGGGTGTCCTTGAAGCATGCAAGCCGTCATATTACGTCAAGGCAACACACCACCAGGATTCGAAATGAGTGAAAATCTCACAAGCGTTCGAATGAAAGGAGCTGGAAGAGAACCAGTACAGGACGACCTTCATTTCACGGTTTGACATGAATGTTTTGATTAAATTAAATAATTATTCTATAATACCGTATTCCTGAAGCTTACATAGAAGAGCGGCATGCCAAAACTCGTCAATCGTCTTCGAGATATCTAGAGTCACAGCCGGTATTATCAAGAGCTTGATATAGAAATTCAGTTATGGCCGTAAGCAAGTCAGCGGTAGATCGGACAAAGCGGAAACCATATTGTTTGTCAGAGAATAGATCAAAAACGGTAATGTTCTTAACTATTTCGGCATTGAATAAAGTCTCGAAGATTTGCCGAAGAGTGGTAGGAGACTGATAGGACGGTAGATGGGTCAGATGGTTCTCCAGATTTATCGAAAACAGGAAGAAAAGGGGAGGACTTTCAATGGGCTGGAAAGCTAGAATCAGCGAGGCAATAGTTGTATAGTTTGGAGAGAACCGGGGCCAGCTCAAGAGCATAATTATTTAGGACTACGACTGGTATCCCGTCACTACCACTTGCTTTATGAGAGCCTAATTTAGAGACGATGTCCAATACCATCGGCCGGGTTATGTTCATCTCACTCAGTAGAGCCTCATTTCTAGGGGGGTGGGGAATCACGTGTGGGTACGCCGGATGAGTTGAATGTTGAATTGGATGGGGATTCCCGAAAAAAGCATTCGGCCTTATCAGCTAAGGAAGTTAGAACTTCGAATTGATTGAATAGAGGGGAGATTGTTGATTTTCTGTTGTTCAGCACACACTTGCAGAGTCGCCAATAATCTTTAGAACCAAATTTGCAAGATGCAATATGTTTTTTGCTAAAAGTTATATAGTTTAGAGAGAACCGGAGCCAGCTCAGGAGCACATTTCGACGGGGTTATGCTCATCTCACTCAGTAGAGC
>OZ010603.1:36890946-36920946 GCA_963932145.1 Acanthosepion lycidas
GAAGAAGAAGAGGAGAAGAAGAAGAAGAAGAAGAAGAAGAAGAAGAATACGGTGGTGAGGGAGAAGAGGAGGAAGAAGGTGGATGAGGAGGGAAAAAGATGAAATGGAGAAGAAGAACAAGAAGAAGAACAAGAAGAAGAACAAGAAGAAAGAAGTGGAGGAGGAGGAAGAAGCAGAAGAAAAAGATGGAGTAGGTGGAAGAAATGTAAAGGAGGAGAAGGCGGGAAAGAAGAAGAAAGAAGAAGAAGAAGAAGAAGAAGAAAAAGAAGAAAGTTTCTAGAAAATATTTACTGACTTTCTTTTAGTACGAAAAATAGCACCCCCCTACGAAAGTTCAGAAAATATTTAAAAAAAAAAGCATAAAAGACTGTAAAATAAGGATGTGTCTTTTCACTATACCTATTCAATCAATATAGCGAGGAGATTCTAAGAGAATTAGACATCCTACCAGGATTCGTTACTGATGGACAAAATCTTAAGAACATAAGATATGCAGATGGAATGTTGTTGACAGCAGACAGAGAAAGTAATCTCAAAGATACAATCTAATATACAAAATTAGAAAAGGGTGAAAGACAAGGATGTGTAAAGTGAGGCGATTCTCAGAATATTAAAATTCCTACCATGATTCTTGTTGACAGTCATAGTGATGACAACAGAAGATATGTAGATATAAACAGAAATACAGGGATCTACAAGAACTCTTACAGAAGATAGTAAAAAAAAAGCCAGAAAAGAAGACGACACATCTTTAGTGTGGATGGAGGCAGTGTAGTACATCGAGAAGAAGATAGACGGGAAAGAGGAAGAGGTGGATGAGAAGAAGAAGAAGAAGAAGAAGAAGAAGAAGAAGAAGAAGAAGAACAACAACAACAACAACAACAACAAAAATTTAAATATCTGGGAAGTGTTTTAACAGAGGACGGAAAGTGTGACTCTGAGATCCAAAGGCGCATTCGGATTGCAAAAGATGCCTTCTAAAAGCTAAGCAGAGTATTAAGAGACAGAAAAACTTCGTTAGGAACAAAGAAAAGAGTACTGAACTGTTATGTGATATCTGTCCTCCTGCCAGTGAATGAAATATGAAAAATAGGAAAGAAGCTCCTATCTTAACAATCCTATTTTTCTTGGAATTCTTGTCCTACTGCGAAATATTAAAGCAGGCAATTTTCAACGTAATCGTTTGTAGCCCAGATCAAGTTATTGCCAGCAATAAACACATACGACTAAAGAAACATCCAAACATGTAAATTACAAATTGGAGATATCAAAATCAAACAAGTTCATCAATTTAAATATAATGGAAGTGTTTTAACAGAGAACAGACACTGAACGCCGAAAGCGCATTGGAATGGCGAATTATGCCTTTCAAAAGCTAAGGAAAGTATGAAGATAAAGAAAAATTTCGTTTGAAACCAAAAAAAAAAAGTACTAAACTTATGTAATATCAGTTCTCCTATATGGTAGCAAATACTGGACAATCTACTCACAGATGGAGATGAGACTTGAGGTAACGGAAGTATGGTTTTACAGAAGGTTGAATGGCAGGGACCGAACATGTGAGTAACAGCAAAGCTTTAGAGAAAATGGAAACACAAAGGACGTTGACATTTAACACCAGAAACAGATGGTTGAAATTTCAAGAGCACATAATGAGGAAGAAGGGCTTGGAAAATGTGTTACTCACAAGACATAATCTACCCAACGAGTTTAAGTAAAGGGATAGCAGAACATGCCTATGGGGGGATAAAAGAGTGACTGATGGCACATAAGAATTATCGGAAGAAACGCTTCCTTTGAAAACGTTCTGGAAGAAATTGGCGTTAATAAAGCCTCCATTTAAATACAAATCAACTGGGACATTTAAGAACTGAGAATGACTTAAGGAACCCTCCACTCAATGGATAACATTAATACAAATTGTGTGTACTTAACATTTAATTTGCTTTTAAAATAGAAATAAAACTGGGTCTTATTTTTTTTGTAAACCAATAAAACAAGATGATTTTTTTTTTTTTTACTTATGTTTACGTTGGAGGAAATTGCTAAATATTGTCATCTGATATAAGCCTTCTCGTAACTTAAATTTAAATCTTGTTTTTGAGCATCATCATATATCGTAGGCGACGAGTAGAACTTTACAAGGATGTAGTATAAACCACTCTTTACATTTTGATGGTTAAATATCTAATCCAGAGAAGTGTGTATCCCTAAGAAAAGCCTGTTTTATAAAATGGTTAGAAACTAAAGATGTCATTGATTTAATAATATTGTTTTAATAGTTCAATTCTTTTAATTTTCGAATAGCTATCATATTCTGTAATGCAAAGGACATAACCAATGCAACTTCAAATTAATGTATACATGGTGTGATAGGTAAATTGACGTCATTTTATCTTCAATTCCGCACATTGTTTTTGATTCTGTCGACTGCACAGTGTAGTATGGCACCATCTTTGAGAAAAAGAGCACCATGACGCAATTAGCTCCGCCAGAAATTTGGAAATGGCACGTTGTATTGCTTGGCAAGCTACAATAGGAGGTACGGTGGAGTAATGGATAGCGGCTTTGATTGCAGAATCGGAGAGCTGAGTTCGAATTCCAGTCGAATCCATTACATTCACTTACGTGCTAATACACTTGGGTAAGGTGTGAATCCTCTTCTTCTCCCTCCAGCTATGGTTAGATAGCAGGACAGACTGTGTTCTATAGCCTTGGATAGCAACTGGTCTAGGAGAAGAAAAACTATGAATTCAAAACCTGCAGAGTTCACCAGGTCTCTGTATTCGGCCCTTCAAAAGGTGTGGATGGTCTTGCACGAAACCTTCACCACTATAATCAAATCTCATGTGCTATACATGCGGGTTGGGGACTGCTTGTGTATTCCAAATTTCCATGAAACTCCAGTATTTGAGCCGGCTCAACCCACCTCAGGTGAATGCCGTTACAAGAGAAGATGCTACAATACGAGCATTTCAGAGTTTTTGGGTGGCCAGTGCATAAGAAAGAGTTGGATGAGTCTAATGTTGATTACGAAGGTACGACATCTATCTGTTAAATTGAGATGTCGTTGTAATTTTCATTTTTGCGTAATTTAGACGGCAATTTATCCATTGCACCCTGTATACTCGTGTATAATCAGACACGAACATCACCCACCCCTAATTTATATCTGAGAAATAGGTAAAAAAAAGCAGTCCAAGTAGTTAGACATATTCAGACGGAGGTGTTTCGTAAATTTCGAAGAGTAGAGAATATTTTTATGAAGTATGAATATTTTGATAGTTTAAACTTCCGAAATAAAAGCACGATAACAGAGCCTCTGGCTAAATTCAAATCGATTGGAACATTTAATAAATGAAAATTAATTCGGGAATCAGATGCAGACAAATGAAAACATAAATAAAGAGGGTAAGTACTAAAAATATTGATTTAAATGCTTCTAAAATCTACATAAAAAAAGTTTTTCTTTGTCACGCGACCAGTCCAGTCATGCTCATTCAAAAGCACTATTCAGACATACGTGACAGAATTGGTCTAAGGCAAATCAGATTTAAAAACAGTTTCCCCTAAGGGACACAGGTTCGAATCCTCCTGCAGGACGCATATTTTTCTAACAAGATTTCTTGAATATTTAGGACGGCAGATGTAAATAAGTTAATATGCTATTTAATAGATGAAAAAAAAAAAAAGAATTATAGGGATAACATACGAGAGAAGGTGGGAGATTAAACCTTAACAGAGAGAAGTTTTAGAGAGGTGGGTTAAAGACGGTTTAAGTGAGATAAATATAAATGATGTCGGATGTCTAACACATTAAAAATGTAACCGGAAAGGATACATCATGTGGTGACATACACACACACACACACACAATATATATATATATATATATATATATATATATATATATACTGTAGAAGATGCTGAATATGTGTGAAATGCTATAACTTAATTTCTATCGATATCCAACTGTAACTAGCGTGAACAAATGCAGTGCGTTAATTACTACTACTACTAATTAATACTGCGAAAAGTGCGAACCCTTCATTACTACGGATAACATCTAGATAATAGAGGAACGATTAAATTTAACTCGTAAGGTGCATGAGACCCGGTATCACTCTGCATCTGTGTACAAACGCAAGGTAACTAGTGTGGATATTATTGTAAAATTACCAGCAACACATTTTTATACAAAAAAAAAAATACCAACATTAACTATTTATAGTAGAATTGCCAACAAGAGATTTTATCCATATTTGAAGTCATCCAGTTGTGTTCGAAATATTTAGATTGCGGTATTAAACCACCCTTAGTGGTTGATATGCCACAAATAATATCAACCAACTAACATGAAAATCTCTTTCATAACATTAATTAATTACTATATTCTATAATTATTTAAGGAAATCAAACGATCATAAATACAACTTCAACAAAACTACAGCATAAACACACACATGTCACCGCCTCTAATTATTATGTCCACACAAACATGTATAGACACAAAAGCTGAGTATCATTTACCATGTATACAATTGTGAAAGCAGAATAACATATATCAATTTTTTCTTAGTTCAATGCTCCCAAGAAAATTAAATGTCGTCTTTAAATAACTGTTGTAGTGTCTTCACTCTAAGATTGTATATTAGACTCTTCCGCTTACTATAAGTTTAGTAGGAGAGAAGGTTCTGGGAACAGTGAAAAATGAATAGATTGAGCGTTAGTTCATTCGATACACTCTCACTAGTCGTGTAATACTCTTCTGGTGTACTTACTGTGTAATATACGATATATCGGAAAACCTGGTTACTGTTATTACCTAACCATTTACTTGGTCACAACAAAAACCTATAATGAGTTGATATACTATTAAAAAAAAAAACAATCAGTCAATCAAAGATGGAAAGCAAATTTTGGGTAATTCTTTATGAGATGAATTCACATATTTTATTCAAAGCTAATTCACTGCAAGACACAAAAATCATTCGAGATAGAAGCGTTTGAAATGGTTTAAGGGAAATAAGAAGGAACTGAGAATTATGTAAATATGGAGGAAGCTTAAGATTGTAAACTTCTGGCATGCATCGAAGCTGGAGTCTGTACTAAAAACGAAAAAATTTTTTTTTTGTTTTTTTCGAAAAAGATATCTGAGTGAACTTATTCCAGCATTAAATGACGTATAGGAGTTTAGATATTCCAAAGCAATTTATCGCTAATTTCTTTATTTGAAGTGAAACATTTATATCACTTCATACTTTTAGTTCATGGATAAAATTTATCAAATTTTCCCCTGCCTATTACGACACTATATAAATAGTTGAAGCTTAAGATATCAGGTTCATTGCTGAGGATCTTGTATTTTATCTACTTACTATTTACAGTTCTCGTTTATGTTCTATTCTATTGCAGGTGTGATAACTAATTTCACGTCTTTTTTGCTAATGTAATTCTATTTGTATTATCCGAACGTTACGCTTTTAATTATTATTTTCCCAGTTTTTTGTCTCTTACTGTCTTGGCTATTAATCTCAGTGTTATATAAATATGGATAATTCCATGGGCGAAAAAAGGTATAATATTTGCCTGGAAGAATCCTTTCTTTTGCTTTAGCTATCTATCTATCTATCTATCTATCTATCTATCTATCCCCTCTCTGTGTGTCTGTCTTTCTCTCTCTCTCTCTATATATATATATATATATATATATATATATATATGTATGTATCTCTCTCTCTATATATATATATATATGTATGTATATATATATATATATATATATATATATATATATATATATATATATATATATATATATATATATCAGGTCATCCCATAAGTTCCGTCCGAATTTTAACTTTTTGCTAAAATGAACGAAATTTAAAAAGTATTTTATAATGTCTAATGTCAATGAACATTATTTTTATGTTTAGATGCATTTAAACTGATCAAATTTTATTTCAGAGAAGAATAAAATAAAATTTTGTTTGATTAAAACCCTGCTAACATGGAAGTACCCAAGAATAATTTGAGGCACATAATGCTTTAGGAGTTCAAGAAAGGAAACTCAGCAGGCGAAGCGGCTAGAAACATTCACTCAGTTTACGGAGAGGAATGTGTGAATGAAAGAACTTGCAGAAGATGGTTTGCAAAAATCAGAGGTGGAGATTTCCCCTTTGAAGATGAAGATTGAAAGTTGAGTTTGATGAAAAGCTTCTTGAAGCAGACCTTTATCAGTTGAGGAATTAGCAGTGGTTCTCAGTCCAAACCATACAACAGTTCATCGTCTTCTTCAACAACTTGGAAAAGTTCCTAAACTTGGAATATGGGTGCCTCATGAATCGTCTGAAAACAACCTCAAATCCCGAGTTGACATCTGCTCTTTTCTCCATTCTCGCCAACTTGTTTCACCGTTTTTGGATAGACTTGTAACTGGCGACGAAAATGGATCTTTTATCGAAACGTTAAGCGTCGTAGACAGTGGCTTAGTAAAGGATAAGGACCCCAGACACAGCTGAGAAATGAACTTCATGGGCAAAAGGTTCTTTTTCAATCTGGTGGGATCGTCAAAGAATTCTTACCACCTAATGCAACAATTAATGCCCAAATATACTGTCAGCAATTAGAGCGTTTGAACCAGCTTTGAGAAAGAAAAGACCTTCTCTAGTGAATCGAAAAGAGGTGATGTTTCATCAGGACAATGCGCGACCCCACACAGCAAGTATTACGTCACAAAAGATCGAAGAACTTGGTTGGGAGAAAATTCCTCATCCACCTTATTCTCCCGACCTTGCTCCTTCAGAAAACCATTTGTTTTGTAGCTTACTCAATCATTTGGAAGAAACAACTTTTGTAACACAAGAAGAGGTTAAAACTGTCATTTGTGAGTTCTCCGAATCAAAGCGAAAAGGATTTTGCCGTAATAGAATTAGTAAGCTTGTTCATAGATGGAAGGAATTCCTAGATAATCAGTGAAAATACATTGTTGATTGAATCTGCAATTAAATGTAACATTTGGTCACTTGTTTTCTTTATACAAAATTCGGACAGAACTTATGGGATGACCTGATATATACTTCGATTGTTTGGAGCACGGCGGAGTAATGGATAGCGGCCAGGTTTGAAGAATCGGAGAGCGGACTCATTAAATTCACTTACGCCCCTCTTCTGTAAATATCAGGGCGGTCTAGGTGAAAGTTTCGCTTCTACTGCGACTGCAATCGATATAACTATATATGACTATATTTCTCTCTCTCTCTCTCTCTCTCTATATATATATATATATATATATATATATATATATATATATATATATATATATAAAACTGTGTGTGTGTGTATATATATATATATATATATATATATGTATATATATATATACGCATATACGAGGGTAAGACAAAATTATCTGCACTGCCGCCATAATATACCTTTATTTTTCTCACTTCTGCGCATGTGTGCTTATATTTGACTCTAATGCGGTCAAGTGATCGAATTTTTAAGGTTGATCTCATCACTTTTCTTGCTATTGATACAGTGTAAACATGGCCGCTCCGATAACAAGCAACAAAAAGAAGTGATCTGATTTCGATGGACTTTCTCAAAATACGACGACAGTGCACCACCGCGTATGAATGTGTGTGAATGGATCGCAAGTTTTAAAATGGCCAGACATGCGTTCTACAAGAAGAAGGAGCAGGACGTCCGTCAAGCTCCACGAATGACGAGAAGATTCAGCAAGCGAAAGATGTTTTCCAATGCTCTCCGTTCCTGCTTGGTAAACACTTCAGTAGAACGAAAATATTCTACTCCCGTAGATTAATTAAATCATTAGGTTCAGCTTTTCCTTGTGGAATATACACCCGGGGATGTCCGGATAACTACAATAAAAATCAGTATAATATTTCAAATATAAATAGCTTATATAATATCTTATTACACCAAAAGTTCAGGCAGAAATTGCAAGATACTAGTTACAAAACGGTCCTTCAAACGGGTAAATTCTTGTAGCGCGAGGTTGTATATATGTTAAATAAATGTGAGAGGCACTGAATTTTAGGAATATTATGTTCGAACGATGAATCATTCGAAATTTTGATATCTCTTTCCATTTTTAGATTATGAATATGACATTTATCGTATAAAGTTTTCATTATATCTATATCAGGCGAACAAGAGTAAGAAAGGTGAACCCATGGGAACAACTGGGAAAGAATCATGAAAAATCATCTACTGCCAATTCTAATACGGATTATATACGGATGACGCTATGCTGTCAATGATATATGGAGGGAATTTACAAATATAAACAATTAACAAAGATAAAAAAATACAGAAATAAATTGCAATATATGATGGAGGAGAGACTAAAAAATTACCGAAATATTATGATAACATATATGATATGAACGTATTAGATAGACAGATAGATAGATATTGAATTGACTCAGATAGATAGATAGATAGATAGATAGATAGATAGATAGATAGATAGATACTGAATTGACTCAGATAGATAGATAGATAGATAGATAGATAGATAGATAGATAGATATTGAATAGGCTCAGATAGATAGATAGATAGATAGATAGATATGAACAGACTGAGACAGATAGATTGATAGATAAATAGATAGATAGATATGAACACACTCAGATAGATAGATAGATAGATAGATAGATAGATAGATAGATAGATAGATAGATAGATAGAAACAGACAAATAGATAAATAGACAGATATATAGATAGATAGATAGATAGAACAGACCGAGATAGATAGATAGATAGATATAAACAGACTGAGACAGATAGATTGATAGATAAATACATAGATAAATATGAACACACTCAGATAAGATAGATAGATAGAACAGACATAGATAGATAGAACAGATATAGATAGATAGAATTATAGATAGATAGATAGATAGATAGATAGATAGATAGATTAAAAGAAGAAAGTAATGGGAAACAGACTAATAATAATGAAGAAGATAGATAGATAGATAGATAGATAGATAGATAGATAGATAGATAGATAGATAGATAGATATGTACAGTCTGGGATAGATAGATCCAGAAATAATAAATTAAAAAAAAATATAATAAAAGTTTAATTTACGCTTATCTAAAATTATAATAATAAACTTTGCATTTATTTCAATTATTTACAATGTTCATACTGTTGCCCTCATTTTTTTTTTTTTTTTTTTTTTTACCATATTCGCCACTTTTCGGCCGTTTACGCTCCAGCCTTTTTCAAGAGTTGGGAATATGAAACAGAAACCTTTTATTTCTTTCACCGGGTAGATTGTTCTAGTTCCACGTGTCATACCTTTCAGGATGACTCAATATCAGTTATCTCCCTTTAATTCAACTCTAAGGTTTTTGATCGTCCCAGCTGTAACCATGTATTGAACTCACATATTTTGTGTCAAGTCACGCATTTACCCACTGGACCATGGTGTCTTTTGTTTTGTTTTTACTTTCCTATATTTTTTTAAAAATTATTTTAGGTGTTAATACTGTCAAAATGGCAGTGTAAATGATTTTATTGTTTGTTAAATATAAACTTCTTCATAAATAATGACTTCGTAATTCTCCGAAATTTTAGGCTTAAATCGCGATATATATTTTCATTTTTGTTCCTATCTTTTATTTTCTAAAATTAACAAACATTTGTATATTCTTGTTTGTTTATTTATGTAATATTTCGTAGTTTGTTTTGTTTCCTAGTGTGTTTTAATCTAATCTAAAAAAAGTAGTTAATATTTTTAGGAGAACTTCTAAAACACGTATTGGATATAAATTTTTTATGTACATTATATGTATATTACATGTATATTAAATTTTATATATAGTTATTATATATAATTATTATTATATATTTTTATTATATTTTATTTTCATATATATAAATTATATGTATATTATATGTACAGGGTGTTCCAAAAGTCATGCGACAACTGAAAGAAAAGTTGTGAAATAGCAACCAGGAGGGATAACCCTAAACCTAACCCTTCATCCTCCATAATTCGACCAATAAAATTTCTTAATAATCTATTCTCACATACAGAAACATTATTCCATTTGGTAAATAAATACAAAATTTACAAGGTTATTAATGGTAATGCGACTTTTGAAAGAAACCTGTAAATTATGTTCCAAAGATTGTCATCGCCGGTGTTTATAGTGGGAACAATACCCCAACGTCTATCAAATGCTTCTGCGGCATGATTCTGAAATAGGCTAAAACAACCATGCCGGAAAAATGGGGGAATGGAAAACTGATGTTTCATAATCCCCTTTTCTTTTAGTGGAAGAAAAAAACCTGATTTTAAACCTCCACAGCTTTGCAGTTATATCCTCCCAATCATCCAAAACCAAAAAAAAAAAAAGTAAAGAAAACGCTATGGAAGTAAATACAAATGGAAAACCCAGAGGGGAGCTCACAAAGTTGGTTTGCTGTCAACACTGAAGACTTTCCGGCAATTCCTGTCATCCCCAAATGTAATGGTCTCTATCTTCTCGGTACAGCCAAAATATTGTGGTGGAGTCAAATAGTCTGAGCAGAGTACGGTCTCCATATATCATCGTCTGTCTAGTAGAAGGTAAACACTGAATTCAAATAACATATCTTTTAGGTCTTACCCCTTTAATTTCTGAGACGAGGGACGGGTTAGCCTGAATACTCCCGGTTTCAAAAGCTGCAAGTCATTCCACTTCTTCCTTCAATATCGTCTACGACTTCGTCCCCAGCCCCTCAACCTTCGTCGTCTTCCTCTTTGGGTTGAGGTGTCCACTTAGTCCGAACCTAACTTAGGAGTAACTGGCCGTACGCTCCCTGAGTACCCGGTCAACTGGCCATGTCCTGCTTGCTGCTCAAGCTGTGTTGGTCTTTAGATCCATCAAGCGGGGTGTTGTGCATACGTTCACGGTCAACTGGGGATATGGACAAGGCTGTGAGATTTGGCGTCAGGAAGTTTCGTATGTGGCAAAATAAAACGAAATAATATCTGCAGAAGCCAGACAACAATGGAGGAAATGTTGGCGTCTATTATATAAGAAGATAACATCAGAACAGAGGTTACAGGGAGAATAAAAACATGTAACATAAATGAGAAAAGAAAAAGAAAAGACACAATGCATCCAGCGAATTCCAAACAGAGAAAGGGTTTGTGTGTGATAAACGCGTATTGAATCGCCTGGGGTAAGTTTATGACTAGTAGTCCAGTCTCACACAGACTTCTCAGAACAGTCTTCCTTATATAATTCTCCCGCAAATCTCTCGTGACTCTCTCGACGACGGTCTCGTTCCCCAAATCTCTCTCCTCTCTCCTTTCTCGTCGGTCTTTCTTGGCTGCCTTTCTCTTCTGTCTTTATCGGCTGTCTTGTAGCGCCGCGACCCATAACGGTCACCTGCGGGTGCTCACGCACGTGAGGACGATGTGCCGACCGATCACAGTCTCTGCCGTCTCTCTCTCCCGTCTGGCCTCTTCCGTCTCGCTCGACCGTCTGCATCCTTTTCAGCATAACTACGCTGGTTCATATAGATAAATCTGTTTGATCATGACTTGAACCTTGGCCCGGCACGCGATTATCATGTGTGCCAAAATCTATCCCTGTAAATCGATTCTCCAATTATTTACCACGTGTTCTTCTCGCTTCACCAAAATTATCCTTTGGGATATCTAAACATTGATTCAACCTTTTAATCAAAACAAATACTGTTAAACAAAACCAAATATCTCGTAGCCTGAGTAAGCTCTATTTCAAGTTTTAACCGATAAATTTTATTTACTTCATTTTTTGATTGTTTTTATAATGACCGAGATTTAAAACATCGCTTTCGGCCTGAGACCGTGTTTCTCATCGGTAAACACATATCTTAACCCAAATTGTACTTTGATATATAAACACCATTTCCACTTCCAGTCAATAAAAATTATATTTGCGTGTGTGCATTCATGTGAGTGTGTAGTGTATACCTTTCTCTGTTACAATCGCCGTCAACTACAATGGTGTGATGGAGGGGGAGTGGTAACTATAAGAGTGAAAAATGCACTAATTTAATAAATAAATGAATAAACTAATTATCCAGATGAATTAATTTATTTCAAAATATTGCTATCCTAACGTATTAATTTTGAAAAAACAGGGAAAAATGAAGCGATATCCAAAAACAGTCATTCATTTACAAAAATCAGTAAGCGAGAAACAGCTCTCTAAATGGGTAAATAAAAGAAAAAATATTTTAATCTTCACTTAATACGCCCCTCTCTTCCATTCATAACTCGTTACTATTTTGATAAGACCCTCTACCTTAGTGGCTTTCGAGCCCTGCATTGTATGAAATCCAGAATATTGGACTTTTCTTGGTAGTTGGTTTTATCGCGTATCCCAAAATCTTAATTTCTTCTTTGCTGATCGCTTCCTTTATGATGATGGCGTTGCTGACTAAATTCACCGCCATCATGCAGGTTCAGGAGCAGAAGCTTCCAGTTTCCCCAAAACCTGCTCCCGTCATCTATACCCTCTCTCTGTTTGGCTTTGAAAGAGTTGATTGAAGGTGATAGAATATCAGAGTAGCAGAAATTGCCCATAGTTTGAATCTGTTTAAGGTGGACATCTACATACCAGGAAATGACCAATGCACTTGATTTCCTGACATTCCTCTGCAGCACACATGGAATCGGACATAGGGAACGGCAACGAACTGCCACTGACTCTGTTATAATTTCGAGTGCGCCTTCTGTCCGTCACGCGTAGCCCGCTTCATCCGCTGGTTCAATCGTTGAGATCTGTTGTAATAATCACCCGCTTTTTTCCACCGCTGGTGTCTTTGGGATTGGTTGCGCTTAATCTGGGTCCTTGTCTTTGACTTTGACGGCAAAGGTGGCCCTATCATCGTCCTCAGATTCACTGAAACATGGAAGCTCCTTCACTACAAGGCGCGACCAGCAGTGATAGCACACACACACACACACACACACACATATATATATATATATATATATATATATTGGATGTCGTATATATATGTGTGTGTGTGTGTGTTCCCATTGCATGTCGGTGGAAGCAGTTTGCCATCAAAACAAAGCAATAAATAAGAATTAAAAGTATAAAATACTCAGGGAATATATGAGACATTTTTATATCATTCTTGTTTTCAAAAATATTTGAAAAATAAATAGTAGCGGAATAAATTGTCTAATCAAAAACCAATAGTAAAAGGAAGCTGTGGGGAAAATAGAAATGGCTTACCTCCCAAACGCCCTCGCGTCTGTCTGTCTGGTCTGTGGGTTGAGAAAAGAAAGAAAGGGTCCAAGATGGCGTCCGTGACTTTTTAATATTCACGGTCACGAGCAGTCTCGCAAGGTCGCGTTACACACATGCTAATGAGGTGTGTCTGTATTTATCTATCCACCCACGAGTACAAAATGTGGCACAAGGCCGGTTTAATGTGGGTATCTCGAGCCCGTAGGCTAATGAGGTGTGTCTGGGCTCCATAAAAGCAGGTCGCTTGGAGAAATTGGCAGAAGCGTTTACACCCGTTTTCGGTATACATCGCTTTGAAAGAGTTGCGTCCCTTACACTCCATATTGAATTTGACACCCTTGCTACATTTCCGCCATTATCACAACATGGACAGATTCGACTTGAAGTTGATACCAGAGTTCGACGGCTCCCCCGCTGGCCCGTCTGTGGTCGAGTGGTGGGAAAAGGCCGAACGGGTAGGCCGGCTGTGTAAAGTTAATGTTAAAGATCTCGTACTGGTCATCCCTCTGACGCTCACCAAAGGGCCTCATGCTGTGTATCAGCTGCTCAGCGATGACGCAGACTTGAAATAAATTAAGCAGGCTCTATACGCGGCATTCGGTGCGGCCCCCTTTGTCGCCTGGAGGCAGTTCACCGAACGGCCGCTTGGTCCAGATAAACGGTAGATGTCTTTCTGGCCGATTTGAGGAAGCTGGCCGCACCGTTCAGTGGAGCAAGCGACCAAATCCTAGTATGCACCTTTCTGGCACTACTCCCAGACAACGCCAGTCGACTGCTACGAGCATCGTCAAGGCTCAATGAGCTGGGGCTAGACGAGTTACTGGCCAGAGCCCGGAATATTCTGAAGGATGACGCGGAGCCAGTCTCAGCAGCTGCGGAAGCACCCGCACCCGCACCCGCACCGCCAACTGAGGACACAAGGTGCTATAAATGTGGCGGACTGAACCGCTTCTCCAAAGACAGCCGAAGCCGAAGCGGTGCGAAGGATACGCATAACCGAGGAACACGGAGACGTATGCGTTGCTACAAGTGCGACAAGCTGGGCCACGTAGCAAGAAGCTGTCCGGGAAACGGGCAAGGGAAGTAAGCTACAGCGCTAGCCTTCTCCCCAGATCGCCGCTGAACAAGGCGCTACCCGCAGTGAACGTGCGGATTAACGGGCGTGAGCACTTCGCGCTTGTAGACACCGGGTGCACCCAGACCCTTGTGCGCAAGACATATTGTGATACGTGGGACGAGAAAAACATTCCAGTTCTGACTGTTGGCGGGGGCTCGCTAGCCTCTTGTGGAGTGAGCGTCATTTGCGCAAGCATCGGCGATGGGCTTGCAGTAGCCGTACAAGCCCTGGTCGTGGACGTAGAGCTGCTCGGCTATGATCTGCTCCTGGAAATGGACGTCATCAAAAAATTGGGTGGCGTCCATGTTGACGAAGAGGGTCGGGCGCGTTTCACTGAAACAGGTCTTGCTGTAGGTGCAGCAATGGAGCTGGAACGGCCTGACTTTCTCGCGGTGTTCGACCAGCGCACAAATTTCTGGACGGTATCCTGGAAATGGTCGGACGATCAACCGCCAGAGAAGCTGTGCAACAGTGTGCCAGAGTATAAAATCCCCCCGGGAGCTCGTGTGGAATACGATAAGGAGTTGCGAGCCTGGATTGATAACGGATAGTTGGTTCCTTATCCAGAGAAGGAATTGGGGCCCACGAAGGGTCTGATCCCGCTACTGGCGGTTATCCAGCAGAACAAACAAAAGGTGAGGCCGGTGCTCGGCTATCAGGAACTGAACGAGCACGTGGACCCTTTTACAGCACGCGCGGACGTGTTTACCGAAAAGATAAGGGAATGGCGACAGACGGGATCAAATGTATCTGTGCTGGATTTTCGCAAGGCATACCTTCAAGTGCGTGTGCACCGATCACTGGGGCCCTATCAAACTGTCCTTATCAAGGGGCTAAGGTATTGCCTGACCCGCATGGGGTTTGGACTCAATGTGGCGCTATCAATTATGCAGATGATTGTTGACGCCATTCTGACGAAGGATGAGCGCATACAGCGGGAAACATCTGCATATATTGATGACGTGTACGTGAATGAAGGAGTTATATCTGCGGCGCGCGTGAAGGAGCATGTCTACAACTTTGGCCTCCTCAGCAAGGAACCGGAGAGGCTACGGGATGGTGCACGGTTGCTTGGTTTGCAGGTCTGGGGAGAGGATGACGTTCTGTATTGGAAACGAGGAAACGAAGTCCCAGACATGCCCCCCCCCGTTGTCACGCGGCGAAGCATATTTTCCTTGTGCGGCAAGTTAGTTGGGCACCTTTCTGTAGGTGGCTGGCTGCGTGTTGCGGTGGCGTTCATCAATCGGAGAGCATCTGACGTCACCACTGAATGGGATGACGAAGTTCACGACGCCCCTCTTAACACCATGAGGAAGGAGGTCCACGCTAGAGCATGCAAGGAAGACCCAGCGCGGGGCAGATGGTGCGTCGACAGCCAAGACCTCGGTGTGTGGGTTGACGCAAGCTCTCTTGCAACCGGCGTATCGATAGTTCACGATGGAGCCGTGGTGGAAGATGCTCGCTGGTTACGTCCAGAAAAAGACTCCCAGCACATAAACCTAGCGGTGCTGGATGCTGTCATCAAGGGGATCAACTTGGCGATCATCTGGATGTCGACCACCCTGCGTGTGTTCACGGATTCCGCTTGCGTCTATAAGTGGATCTCGGATACCCTTACCGGGAGGGCCAGAGTGCGGACTAAAGCCGCTAGCGAGATGCTTATCCGACGATGGCTCGACACGATCGTGAAGCTGGTGCAAGCGGAAGCACTGACAATGGAGGTGTCCCTGGTCAAATCTAGCCTCAACAAGGCAGATTGTTTAACGAGGGTGCCACAAGGGTAGCTTGACACCACTAAGAAAGCTATTGAGCCCGTGCAACCCGCTGGGCTGCGTCCGTGAGTCCCGTTCAATCTATCGAAACAAAGAAGTCCACCAACAAAGCGGGCACCCTGGAGTCAAGCGGACCCTGTATTTCGCCAATTGGTTGACCCAGGAGTACAAAAGACAGACGTCAGGAGAGTGGTCAGAAACTGCGTGGCGTGCCAGTCTATAGACCCAGCACCCGTTCGCTGGAAGAAAGGGCAGCTGAGCGTGAGGAGCCACTGGAGCCGGCTGGCGAGAGACGTTACTCACCACAATGGTGAGGATTTCCTGACGCTCATTGATTGCGGTCCATCTAGGTTTGCGATATGGCGGCTGCTGCGACGGAAATATGCAGCCACCATCATCCGTCACTTAAACAGTATCTTCCTTGAACGTGACCCCCCAACGGAGATATTAACCGACAATGGCACCGCATTCACCAGTGAGCAGTTCAGAAAGTTTGCGGATGGCTGGGGAGTGCACCTACGGTTCCGGTGCGCCCACGTACCGACTGGAAATGGGATCATCTAGCGGAACCACATGACCGTCAAGACCATCGCAGCCAGGACGGGCTGCGCGGTGTCTGAGGCGGTCTACTTGTACAACGGGACCCCGAAGGATGATGTTTCACCCTCTACGGCGCCAGCCGACACATTGCATAGGTACCACGTCAGAGTGAAGGGCATAGAGACCAACCCGCTGCCCGAACTGAAAGTAACCGGAGAGAGGCTGAAGAAAGGAGATGTCGTCTGGATTAAAAACCTGCGCAGCAAGTGCACGAGGAAATACGGAATCGGTCGCGTCACTGAGGTGATCAGCCCACAGGCGGTGCGGGTCGACGGTGTGCCCCGTCACGTTAAGGACCCTGCGGCCGGCGACGCAGTTGCAACCACCGCTGGACGACAATAGCGAATCGGAATCTGACACCAGTGAGGCATCGCTCTGGTTCACGCCAGCACCATCAGGCAGTAACTCAGATATCAGTAGCCTTCCAAGGGACGCGGTGTTTTTCGACCCTCAGACCGCGGACGGGAGCACTAGCGACGATGAGGCTCGTAGCGTCCCTCTTCGAAGAAGCACCCGGCGAAAGCGATCGCCGTCTCCCTGCCAACTCTGGGATCATGAGATCAGGGGTGAGTGTGGGGAAAATAGAAATGGCTTACCTCCCAAACGCCCTCACGTCTGTCTGGCCTGTGAGTTGGGAAAAGAAAGAAAGGGTCCAAGATGGCGTCCGTGACTTTTTAATATTCATGGTCTCGTGCAGTCTCGCAAGGTCGCGTTACACGCATGCTAATGTGGTGTGTCTGGGCTCCATAAAAGCAGGTCGCTTGGAGAAATTGGCAGAAGCGTTTACACCCGTGTTCGGTATACATTGCTTTGCGTTGTGTCAGACATTTTCCTACGGAAAGAGTTGCGTCCCTTACACTCCATATCGAATTTGACTCCCTTGCTACAGAAGCAAAAATAAACAAAAAAAAATACAAGCAAATAAATCTAAATAACGTTACGACTCGATACGCGTTTCCTATAAACATATCGGGGACAGTGGTTAGGCCGACAGAAATTTGGCCGAACGGATATTTGGCCGAGAGACATTTGGCCGAGAGACATTTGGCCAACAGATACTTGGCCGAACGGACATTTGGTCGACGGACATTTCATCGAAAAAGTACAAGTAAAAATACTAGCAAGCAATACTTTAAGTATTTTAATTGGTAGTATCATAATATAGAATAGGACTAATAATTACCACTGAATATCAAGTGATTAAAGTACTAAATCGAAATTTAAAAGTTTTCTTATTTCAATATTTGTTTATTGAAATTAGTATTTTAAAAAATATTTGAGTGTATTTAAGTAAAAAGTAGCACCTAATTATTTCAATTCGTATTTAAAGTTAAAATAAAAGCTAGTTCATCCCTTTAAGATAATGATCTTAAAAGCTTAAGATTTTTGCTGTAGTAAGAAGTGCTTTTTCTCAAAATACTTATCATATTACAGTTATATTTGAAGTAAAATATAATTTATACAGAATAGTTTTTTAAAAAAAAAAAGCCTGTAAAAAAACAACAACAAAAAAAAACACGAAAATTTATAAATTAATAGAGTAAATATAAATAAATGTATGTAGTACCTTATGAAAGATAGTGTAACATACAAGTCAGTACGCCAGTACATTTTCGGCTAAATGTCCATTCAGTAAAATGTCCGTTAGTCAAATTCCCGAATTCCAAAAATATAATAGGTCTGTTTCAAACTACTGATGATCAATCATTTCGGATAATCTTTCATCTTGCAAGATGATATAAGCCATGTGTAACTATAAAAAGATTATAACGAAGACTATTTGCGATGGAAAAGACATTTCGTCAGATTTAAATAATTTATATAAATAAAGGCGAATGTTAATGTGTCACACTTTTTCACCTTTACTCCAAGAGGCCGTAACCCAACATGCCATACCATTTAGGAATCAGGCCACCACCGTGTGCAAATTGAAATCATTCCGGACGCGATCCGGACCCGCAATATTGAAATTTGGGATTCACAAATTTTCATTACTGCGATTGTTTTCGTATTCCGCCATCTTGGCTTCTACTAATAAAACAATTAAAGGGACATAACTCTAAATTTAAGAAGCTCATGTTCAAATGCAAAAATTACTGTTCTAAAATTAGTGTTTGAAACTAAAATTGTCCATGTTTTCAACTTCACTCTTAGAGGCCGTAGCCCAACATATCATACCATTTTGGAATCAGGCCGACACCGTGAGCAAATTATAAACATTCCGAGCCTGATCCGGATTCGTAATCCTCGAATTTTATATTCCCAAATTTTCATTACTGCAATTGTTTTCGGGCAATTTTTATGTGATATTTTGCGACGAAGTTTTTGGACGATAACAATTTTTACAACTTGGAAATATATTTAGGAATAATCAAAATTATTTGCGAAATCAAGTGGAAGTCACCCATGAAATAAAAATAATTATTTGGACGGAAAATAAGGACCTATGTACATGAAATTGTCTTTAAATTAATTGGTAGCAGAAGAATTATCGTTGAACCTTTAAAGTGTAAGCTTAAATATTAATGCAATACTTAAATGCAGCAATCAATTTTGAGTTCATCGGTAGTTTATTGTTGTCTATGACATACGGCAGCAGTATGCCTCTCAAAAAGAAACCTCCACCATCTGAGGCCCAAATTGCAATAAAAACAACCAAGGATGCTGCGAGAAAAAGAAAATCCCGTGAAAATGAAAACCCAGATCAATTAACAGCCAGGAAAGCTTCCAGTAGTGAGAATATTCCAAGACCTAAGGACTCCTACACTTCTGAACAAGTCGAAAGCCAATTCAAGAACTCTACATCGGAACTAAGATAAATGCTGCTCAATAAGCTAGCACCTCATAAATCCGCTTTTAAGCTAGTAGCTCATGAATCCGCTTTTAAGCTAGTACCTCATAAATCCGCTTTTAAGCTAGTACCTCAGAAATCAGTAAAGAATTCGAAACCACTTTGTCAATACTATAATCAGCGCCAACCCCACGGAACACATAATTTAGGAGACAATGGTCGACATATATATGCCTTTACTGGCATTACTGATAAACAAGATATTATTTATCAAAATGAAAGATTAGCTCAAACTGATGTAATCTGTGTTTAAATTTAATCGATGGATTTTTTTTTAAATACGATTAATCTTAATTTATACAGCGTTTTTACTTCTATCTTTAGGAAGTCTGTTTTACCATTATTTTTTTTAATTTATTGACAGTAGAATCCCATTACATGACAAGAAATTGCAACTCGACAGGAAACAAGGGCCGGGATAAATTGGCCGCTGCATGATTGCAGAAACTGATTCATTGCACGCGTTGGAAGCAAAAACTCAAGCCAAAACCCATGCTGCTCAAAATGCCTGCCCAAGAGTCCTATTTGGCGCCAGTCCTACAAGTTCATCAGTTACCCATTCAAAGCGCACACCAGGACTGCGATTATCTATTAGGACAAGAAAAAAAAAACCTTCAGCACAGCGAAACAGAACGACGCAAAGTTTCGATTACGGGCTTTTTGGTAGAGCCACTAAGACACAAACGCTTAGTGTAAAAGAATGAGGAAAAAAGAGAAAAAAATTATTAGGGAGTAGGAACAATAAAAGAGAAATCAAGAAGACAGTAGATAACGATTTACAGTGCTTTTAAATTTTTCAAAGTCAAAGTTTCTTGGAAAGCATGGAACGGGAAGACATTTCTAAAAGCGAGAAAAAAAAATTAGCATAGAACTTACAAATAGCTCTCACCGTTTTACTGTTGAACTGGTTAGATGTAACCGTAATTTCTATTCTAATTGTTTTGGGTTTTTTTTTGCACTTCGTGCTTGTGAAATTTTCTTGTGATTTCTTACTTTCTTGTCAGCTAGAATCTTCTAAAATTAAAACGAACGCAGATCGCTATCTTCTGTCTTCCTGATGCCTGTTGTTTTATTGTCCTATAAAGTCATGTATGTCTTGTCATTCTCTGTCACTATCATTCTCTGTAACATATTGCGTTTTAGTGGCATTATGTTTACAGGCAGATAGTAACTCTCATTAAAAATTAGGTGCCAAGGAATGCGGACTCCTGAAGCGATGGCATACTAATCGTTATCAGAACTTTTTCAATGTAGAACTATAAAATTCGATGGCTAAGACACCAACACCGCAAATGTAATTGGAATAGTATTGGCCTATATGCAAAGGTAATTGAATTTAATATTGGCCTGCATGCAAAGGTAATTGGGATAATATTGGCCTGCATGCAAAGGTAATTGAATTTAATATTGGCCTGCATGCAAAAGTAATTGAGATAATATTGGCCTGCATGCAAAGGTAAATGGGACAGTATTGGCCTGCATGCAAAGGTAATTGGGATAATATTGGCCTGCATGCAAAGATAATTGGGATAATATTGGCCTGCATGCAACGGTAAATGGGACAGTATTGGCCTGCATGCAAAGGTAATTGGGATAATATTGGCCTGCATGCAAAGGTAAATGGGACAGTATTGGCCTGCATGCAAAGGTAATTGGGATAATATTGACCTGCATGCAAAGGTAAATGGGACAGTATTGGCCTGCATGCAAAGGTGATTGGGATAATATTGGCCTGCATGCAAAGGTAATTGGGATAATATTGACCTGCATGCAAAGGTAAATGGGACAGTATTGGCCTGCATGCAAAGATAATTGGGATAATATTGGCCTGCATGCAAAGGTAATTGGGATAATATTGACCTGCATGCAAAGGTGATTGGGATAGTATTGGCCTGCGTGCAAAGGTAAGTGGGACAGTATTGGCCTGCATGCAAACGTAATTGAGATAATATTGGCCTGCATGCAAAGGTAATTGTGATACTATTGGCCTGCGTGCCGACTTGCTACCTCGATTTGCAAGTCGAGGTAGCAAGTGGGCATGCAGTCGTGGTAGCAAGTGCAATCAGAACAATGGTCATATACATATTTATAAAAAAAAAAGAATGGGAGGTCACATCTTGGCAGTGATGAAGTTGAAATGTCAGGTCATGATCGATTACATTACAGCCGCTTCTTTGATATTATTCGAGGTTTTCGAGATATATAGAAAGAGCACAAGACCAGATATCCCAGCAATATTGAAAGCACGAACAAATGGTAGATTTATAAGCGTGCAAATAAATTTTGACAGGAAAAAATGTCTGGCACAACACAGTGAGCTAACTTTAATAGTAGTAGACCTAGCAATTGAAATTCACTAAAATAGTTCCATTTTATGTCCATAGAAAAAAATTAGAACATGGAAGCATAGTAAGACGCTCTTCTGGAAGTTAAGCACAGTTATGCTAATCGAGGGAAAATGGTTCTTTTTTATTATATACAGTACCTATGAAGACTAATGAATATCAAGAGTCCTCCGCAGGATGTATCTAAATGCCGCCCAATAGGATGGCTTTTAAGCTAGTACCTTATAAATCAGTAAAGAATGCGAACCACTTTGTCAATATTATGAAGAGCCCGAACACTAAGGAACATATAATTTAGGAGACAATGGTCGACATATATATGACTCATACATATGTTGGACACTATTGTAAGTATGGGTAATATGCTGTCTAAGTAGCACACCATTGGAAGAGGTTTACCTACATCACGCCGATGGCGAGTATTGTATTTTGTTGATGTTATAAAGATTATCATTTTTATTTCCATCCTCAGTTTTGGTCATTCCTCATTGAGTAACATTTTCTAGGTTAAAACACTATCTATCTATCTATCTATCTATCTATCTATCTATCTATCTATCTATCTATCTATCGATCTATCTATCTATCTAGATAGATATATAGATAGATAGATAGATAGATATGAACAGGCTAAGATAGATAGATAGATAGATAGATAGATAGATAGATAGATAGATATGACCATACGGAGATAGATAGATAGATAGATAGATAGATAGATAGATAGATAATGTTATATACCGTACCTATGGTCACTAACGTCTCAATCCTCATAATTTGAACACTATTGTAAGTGGGGCAATATCTTGCCGAAGTAGTCAACCACTAACAGTGGTTTACCTATTTACGGCGCTGGCGAGTAATGTATTTTCTTGATGTTATAAAAAGTACATTTCCAAGCTCCGTTTTGGCTATTTCTTATTAATTAACCCTCTATAGGTTACAGCATTTGTAATTATTAAAGTTTAACAGTTTTGTTCTGGAAACGTTAAAATTTTCAAACCATTTCTTGCCCGAGCTAACAACTGATTCGAGATCAATTCCCAGTTTTACTTTTTTAGTCATAATGGATTTATCATTAAGACAGGAATAATAATCATATCATCAGATAAATACATAGTTACGAACTTATGTCTTTAGGAAGATCGTCGATGAAAAGAAGAAATAAGGTAAATCCACAATCCTGGGCAACCCATATTCGTTTGACATAATCTTGGAAGCGTTTATGTTCAACACACCCTACATTACATAATGTGTTAGGGATTGTACTAAGCCAAACATTCGTCAGGAAGGACGGTAGACGTTTGAGCTTGTGGAAAGGCAACCATGCCAAACTGTGTCAATCGCCTTCCGGATATTAAAAGCCACAGCCCGAGCCTCGAAACTTTTATCTAATGCCTGACAGACAAATTAAATAACAGTTAAAACATCACCTGTAAAATAAGAGAAACGGAAGCCATATTATTTGTCCAAAAGAAGACCGTGGGAAATGAGATGCTTAAAAATTCGCCGTAGTTTTCTTTTTCTTCTTTTGTCTGTTTAATGGCATGTCAACACGTGACGGGTCATTTGTTTACAAAATCAAATTTTATGGGAGCTTGGAAGTGATAAAATAAAATATGTTATTGTGCTTTTACAATTGAACATATGGTAGATGATACTCAGTTTTTGAGCATAAGTATGTCATACAAGTTTTTGAGAACACAATTATTAGGAGGAGGAGAGACGTGTCTTTTCAATTGTAGTTTTGTTCAAGTTATATTTTGGAATACAGTTTGATTTAAGACATTGTAGGGTATTATATAGATTAATGTCATGAAAGTGTTCTTTCATGTTGGTTTTTTTGTAACGGATTTGGGCGAAGTTGCTACAATTCTTTGAATTCTCAAACGTATTCCTGGCCTTTTAACACTTCAATATGTTTTGTTTTTTTTTTTGTTTTCCTGTCTTTCACTATATTTCCAGATCTGGGACTTGGTTCATGGTAGATCTAAGAACAACAGCAATTAAGATGTGCTTCCGCGCTCCTCAAAACCTTCGATCTCCCTCCAGAAGCCTTGCTGTCGAATGTAGCTTATCGGTGTTGATTTGAGTCTGTGGTACTTTGCTAAAAAGAGATAAAATCCTAACCGAGAGATAATTTGACGGACCCGAATGTTCACCATGGTTCTTAAAGACAAATGTCACAGAGGAATCTTTCTAATAAACTGGAAAGCAAGACGCAACAAGTCATGTATTATGGATGTTAAAAAGTAAAGACGCAATATTAGGATCCAAAGATATATATATATATATATATATATATATATATATATATATATAGAGAGAGAGAGAGAGAGAGAGAGAGAGAAAGAGAAAGGATATAATAACACATTCGTGTATTCTAAAATTCTAAGAAGTTCGTATCGGAAAGCTTTAACCCAAGAAACACTGCAATGTTGAACAGACTCCATAGAAGATGATACCAATACCACTATATTCTGAAGTACTTCAAGATCAGTGTCTATCATATTTAGCCAACAAATCAACGCTTTTAACGTCCATAAACAAGAAAAGAATTTGTTGTAAAAAAAATCACGTAAAAATATCGCCGAAAACAATCACAGCGAATTTTAAGTGTTTTTTCTTTTTTTTTTTTTTCGACAAATACGGTAACAATTTTTTAGAACTTGGAAACAAATTTGAGAATAATCGAAATCAATTGAAACGAAAATCACCCTTGAAATAGAAATAATTGTTTGTACGAAAAAATAAGGACCTACGTACATCAAATTGTCTTTAAATTAAGTGACAGCAGAAGAATTATCGTTGAACTTTTAAAATCTAAGTTGAAATATTAATGCAACGTATCAATTTTGAGTTCTCTAGATTATTGTTGCTTATCGCATCTACTCCTCACTATCTGTCAATGAAAGCCCAATCAAGAGCCCTCCGCGGGAACTAGCTTAAATTCAGCCTGATAAGGCAGCTCATAAGATAGTAATAAATAAATTGACACAATGTAAAATTGATGAAAATAAGAAAATAATTGTAAGATGTGTTCCGTATTTCTCTTCTCTAAATGTAGATTTATATCTACCTCCGTAGTTCATTAAAAATACAACCCATCCGCAGTATTACTCTTGCCGACATCGTAACGAGCCGATATTAGGACCGACTTATCATGCAAAGCTTTCCACTTGACGTATCTGGAATAATCCAAGCAAATCCCTTGACTATTAACCGGACCGGTCCCTACGTTCGTACAAGCGCTGACAGATGTTTTTCGCATTCGCTTCTTCATGTTCAGTTGTCCAGCACAGTAACTCAATCTGTCATGATTTCTGCGGCCACTGAGCGGTCAGTGCATATGGTCAAGCGATGACCTTTCGACCTTAGGAAACCTTTGCGCCTAAGATGTAAGGCTTTGTTGCCAGGGAATTACGGCCGTTATCTTCGAAGCCCACGGACCTTTCACCAATGATTTATGACATGTGGATTACAATCGGCGAAATGTTCGCAGGCGGAGTAGAAAAGGTAGCGTGGTGTGGTTGTCGGGATGTTATGCCAAGGAGTTTGTCTTGGTTGGCTGGTTATCGTGTTCGCATGAGGAAAGTGATATCGATTTTCTGACTGGTTTTGCGAAGAAATATCTTCAGAAAGCCGATTGGTTGTTGTTCTTATGAGATTGCAGAGGGGGAGATTTAAGAGAATAAGAAATAGATGGGAGCGACTCAGAAGAGAAAAAAGATGGTGGGTAGAAAAAAAAGAGAGACGATATATGAATAGGAATTTTGAAAAGACAGTGAAAACTAGAAAAGTGTCAAGATAAACGCATGTAATAAGATTCTTCATCATTTTTGGAAAATAGCGAGTGGAATTCTACAAAAGACACGATGACCAGAAATAATTATTTTCTATATTTTTTTTTATATCACTATAGATTGAACATACCCGATCAAGAATACAACAAAAAAAAAAAAAAACGATCACCGAAGTTAAGGAACGGCGACCCTGATGAGTACCTACATGGGTAACTGCATGCGAATACCAGCGGTAAAAGCTTGGAAATGCGGGTGGTGTAATGGATAATGGCTTGGGATTGTTAATCGGAGATCCGATTTCCAATTCAAGCTGGGTTCGTTATATTAACTTAGGCGCAAATACCCTTGGCAAAGGCATGAATACACATCTTTTCATCCCATCACTACACGATTATAATATCCAAAAACAAAATAAAAATTTCCTGCAAAATACTTACACTCCGACATTAAACATCCCATAGATGTTAATATTCTGCTAATAATAATTAATAAGAATCAGTCAACCAACCAAGAAAAAGAAAAATACTATATTTAATAAAAGTTAAACCGTGCTCAGTTTGTGATGCAACATTATTGTACAGGGTGGTCCGAAAGTTTTGTCACCGGCAAACAAAAATTAATACGAACAGTAGAAGAACAAGTATTACAATAAAGTGCTGGATTCAGTTAATTTACTTTCATTGAAGCTGTCACACGTCGAAATGGTCTGTATGGACAGCATCATTTTCGTGTCAACAAGCTGAAATACAAAATTCGATTATATAGGAATGACATGATTTTCGGCCCACGCTATAGTTTTCTCCCCAATCCTCTGACATAATATTTTAAAATGTAAAAAAGAAAAAAAACTTAAATTCCTAACTGATAGAGATTAATACATAGTAATATACAGGATAGGACAGAAATAACTCTCACATATCCCTCCCAGAAATAACTTCCCCATAATGGTAAAACAGTGTCCGGCAGAAATGTCCCCCACATTAGCTAAATGTAGAGAACATGGCCACTTGCCTCCGCTCACGAGCACCACACGAATGACCGCTTAGAATGTGAGATTTATTTCTGCTTCAAACTGAAACTAAAACCTTATCATTATGTGGAAGTTATTTTTGCGAGATATATTGTGATTTCCTAAGCGTAGCTTACATGTGGCACAAAGCCAAATATATGGGGCACCCAGTGAGGATTCAACTCACTGCTCTGTTGTAATGATTCAGCGAGACAAGCTTGATAACCATTACACAGTCGCTTTGCCCAAAATGATTTTCTAAGCGTAGCTTAAATGTGGCATAAGGGCGAAATTATATGGCACCCAGAGAGGATCGAACTCAATATTCAGTCCGTAATTGATCTAGTCAGGCAGACTTGCTAAACATTGTGCAGAGTGCTCTTTCTGAAAGAAATATATTGGAGGACTGTATATATAGATATCACCTAAGAAATTCATGTTACAAATGAAAAAAAAAAGATTTATTAAATTTATAAGAACTAATAAGAAGTCCAACTTGCAATGAAAATTAATTTTAAATTGCACCCCACGACCAAAACAGAAACAAATGTTCTCACATGAAGAAAAAAAGATATTGAAATAATTGAAATTCGTCGGTTATTCTAAAATGTTATATGTAAAAAAAAAACTCGCCTTATTTAAAATTAATTATATATATATATATATATATATATATATGTATGTATATATATAATTTATATATATATATATATGTATATATATACATATATATATAATTGATATATATATATATAATTTATATATATAAAATTTATATATGTATATATATAATATATATATATATATGTATATATATACATATATATAATTGATATATATATATATAATTGATATATATATAATTTATATATATATATATATATATATATATAATTTATATATGTATTAGGTTAGTGCGAAAATAATGACGTAATAATGTCGTTTGTTTACGCTATGTCAAAAAACGACATTATTACGTCATTATTTTTGCACCAACCTAATATATATATATATATATATATATATAATTTATATATATACATATATAAATATATATATATATACATATATATATATATATATAATTTATATATATACATATATATATATATATATATATATATATATATATATATATATATATATGATAAAAAAAAACAAAATATCATAATAAAATATGTTCAACAGAAGTGCTTATTTTAAATTCCTGCCGACAGGCGGCACCCGTGCGTTGTTTTCTGCCGCAACACCGATTTTGTGTTGTTTACATCTGTACTCTGCAGGTGGCGTTCTTTCAATTACATTTCAGTTGTCATTTAGAATACATTTTCACCAATGGATCCGAAGAAAAGTTCCATTACAAGTACGTATTGGGCTATATGGCTGAAAGATAAGGTGCAAATTAATTATATTATTCAGAATACTGTACGTACATATCATGGATACTGTAACAGACAATGAGATTTGATTTTTGCGGTTTATAGTATGGTTATTTCGTCTTATGTCGTTTTTCGACCTAAGTCGTGACTTCTGAAACCAATTAACGACGTAGGGTGAGGTATGCTTGTGCCAAAATTCCATTAGTGCGTATATAATTCTCGATTAGTGCGGTGAAACATTCTTCAGTATCTGTCTATATCTCTAAGATGAGGTATTGTGTACACAATTTACATTATTTAAATTATTCGAACTATTGTCCTCATCTTTGTTGCCATATATATTACAACGTTTCGGCCGTTGTACGCTCCGGCCTTCTTCACGTGGATTGAATGTCGAACTGAACCCTTTATTTCGCTCACTGGGGTAAACTGTTCTAGTGCCATGTCTAATGGATGTCAGTTATCAGTTGTCGCCTGTTAATTCCCCTCTCCAAGTTCTCCAACGCCTTAGCCAGGTATTGAACTCACACTCTTTGGGTCCTATCATTGAATCTAACTAACGCCTGTATCCACTGTGCCATGTGTCCTTGAGGACATCTGTGTATGAATTTCTGGAGAGAAAAGCGATAATAACAACAAAAATTTCAAAATGAGCTCTGGTAAAAAAATGGATTCTGAAGACATTAGGTTTATATTACCCATAAATTTATACACAGCTTTCCTGTCAACGTGAAAATCCAAACTAGTTATGTTCCCTCATCACAGAGTCGACCCTGAATTCCCGCCTATCACAATGAACGGGTGTTCTATCAGGGAGGTCCCGGGCCTTGAACTCCTAAAAGGACTTCAGCTGAACCCAGACCTGACATGGTACTGGTACATACGGTCGCTCACTCAAGATGTACCTGACTTCTCCTTCAATCCTCTATCTTTACAAGAACCAGTTCAGGTCAAAAAGGAGCACTGCTGCCATATATAGACAGAATCTGCCCAGTCTTCTCTTTCCTGTTTCGATAGAGTCCGAAACGGTCTAGGCATTCTTGTGACTGATGAATTATTTTTTTCAGCTACAGTACCTTTCCCACAGACGAAACGATGCAAGCCTCTCGCCACTCCCATGGAAAGTCGAACTACATTCCTTAGTTCCATTTGTTCTAGCCTTCACGGCTAAGACCCACCATGCTACACACATCGTAAGGAAGTACTCTCATTCAATTCGTATTCCATTAGCGAGACATAAGTTCCACTACAACTTCTTCCCACTAATCGAGGCATTATGGAATCAATTATCATGAATATGCTTGCCCGATCACTATCATCTTAACCTGTTCACATTGTGTAAATTACGGAAAAATGAAAATAACACTAACATCTCATTTTAACAGGTATGTTTACTAAAGTTACACAAAAATATCACGGAATACGAAAGAGTACATTTATTCAATAATATCGCCATTAGCTTCATCGCCATTAGCTTCATCTACGGCCTCTAGACCACATTGGAATCTCTTGCTTCTCTTCTGGACGGTCTCCTTGTTTAAGTTCGTAAATATTTTCATAATCCTTGCTTTCATCTTTGGTTTCATATAGAGTTTTTTTGGCATCTCGCTGTACTGCGCTCCACACATAATAATGAATGGGTTGTAGTCTGAGTATTAAATATACAGAGTGCAATGGATAAATTGTCGTCTAACTTATGGAAAAATGAAAATAACACTGACATCACATTTTAACAGGTATCTTACTTATAAAACGCAGATTGTGTGTGTGTGTGTCTGTACGTTTATATATTGGATCAGATTTCCTACAATTTTCAACCGATTTCAACAAAACTTCACAGG
>OZ010603.1:36925946-36970946 GCA_963932145.1 Acanthosepion lycidas
TAATTTTATTTCACTGTAGGTGTTTTATTGGATTCTTTTAATTGCGTGTAGTACTAAGAGGGAGGTCTTTAGGTTAGGAAACGTTTTATTTAATTACAATTTAAAAGAAGTTTAGGTTAGAATTCATTTTATCTAACTACAATTTTAATTACAACTTTAAAATATTTTCATTATTAGTTTTAATAGACTATATTTCTTTTGATAGAAGTAAATGTATTAGAATCACTTACAGTAAGTAAAATTATTTTTCCATATCAAGTATATGTATATTACGATTTTTTAAATTTTATATTTAAATATTATTTAAGTAAAATTTATGGCACTTACGGCAAAAATAGCTAATTCATTTCTCTAATTTAGTTAGTTTTATTTAGTAATTTATTTGTTTTTTTTATTTTTTATAAATAAACTAAGTAATATATAGTTTCACATGTATGTACAAAGGAAATGGGTCATTCAATGGCCTACATCTTCTAGCTTTTCGTCATAATTTCATTTTTCAGTAGGTGTTTTATTGGATTCATTTAAGTGCCGATAGTACTTTTTGAGAGGTGTTTAGGTTAGAATACGTTTTATTTAACTACAATTTCAAAAGATGTTTAGGTTAGAATTCGTTTTAACTACCATTTTAAATACAACTTTAAAATATTTTAACTGTTATTTTAATAGATTTTTTTTTTAAGAAAATCATGTAAATGTAATAGAATTACAGTATATAAAATTATTTTTTCATATTAAATATCAGTATGTATATTACCTGATCGCACTTTTTAAATTCATTTTTATTTTTAAATATAATTTAATGAAACATTTTTGACAATGACGGCATAAAATAGCTATTTCATTTCTCTGATTCAGTAAATTTTTATTTTTTATAAACTTAGTAATATATAGTTTCTCATGTATGCACAAAGGACATGGGTCATTTAATGACCTATATATTCTAGCTTTTCTTTTGTTTAATTATAGCTGGGGTGATTTGATTTAGAGTGTATATATAAAGGATTGGTGTTGGGTTTTTTATAAGGTGTGTATGTATTTTTATTTAGATCTAATATTATATTTAGGAAGTTCACTTTTTTTAATTTAGTGCTAACCGTAATTTTTAAGCCCATGCTTTTAAATCCTTTATATAATAACTTTCTAATTCTATCTATTTTGAAGTTAGTTGAGTTTCTAATAACTATAAGTCCATCGTCTCTGTACAAACCAATGTCAGTTTTATTAATATCACGGTGCGCTGTAAGGTTGAAATAATATAAAAAGATCAATGAGATCCCAAAACCAAGCTGAGTCCAGTGATCCCATTGTGATATATTGCAAGCCATATATTGCAAGCCAACATTCAACACACAATACATCAAGTTCAACTCTCACCACCCATACAATGAAAGAAAGGGATCGTCTGCTGCTTACTACATCGAGCAAAAGTCATAAGTGTTTACCCAGAGACATATGTGCAATAAATGATCAATATAAGCTGTATTCTACAATATAACAACTACCCTGGGTACATGGCAGCATCTCTGACAAACTGGGATAGAAGGGTACAACCGGATAATAACACTTAGAAAACAACCTCAGTTTCCGTATCTTATGTGAAGGGATTATCGGAAAAAATACAAAAGATCTGTGGTCCATAAAACATCAAGATGATCTTCAGAAATGGTTCAACACCGGACACACGTACACCATCTAATGCAGCCGTGGTAGAAAATATAAACGAGGAATTATCCGTTCCCTTAAGATAAGACTGCAGGAACACTGTAAAGCCATAACACGAGAAAAAATAGAGAAATCAAGCTAGCTGACCACATATGGAGGGAATAAGTAGATCACCTTCGCCCCCTAATGGGAAGAGATTGAAATAATAGTTATAGAACATCACTGGAAAATACGAAAACTTAAAGAATCAGTGCATATGTTATGGCACAAAAATCTCCTAAGACGGCCAAGAATAGAAATGAATACAATATAGGAGTCAGTAATGCTGAGTGCTAGAAAAAGATTGTAATATGAATTATGGTAAGAATAACGGGTACTGAGACATAAAATTTATAAGTCCAAGAAATTCCTATTCAGTTGTTCTCAAAGACACACGGCTTAGTGAATAACAGCGTCGGTTGAATATAGGGTCCGGCCAAATATATTCAATACCTGACTACATCTGAGCTGAAGCGAAACTCGGACAGTTGAGTCTAAAGGGAATAACTGACACTGAGACACCGAGAAGAGGCATGGCACGTGGAACTAGTACAATTTAATCTAAGGGATTGTAGATATTTGCCTTTGCACGTTGTTCGGACTGTCGTCCTCATTTGTACTGTCATATTCAAGACGTTTCGGTCGTTGTACGCTCCTGCTTTCTTCAGCTGATACGCGTTGGAATTTCGAACAGGGCCCAGTCTATAAAAGTATTGTTTGAAGTAATGCACTGACTTGACCCAAAGAGTTGTGAATTCAATAGCTGAGGTGAACAGATCTGATTTGAGTTAACGGGAGAAAACTGAGACAACAGGAAGTGGTCTAGCATATTGAACTAGAACAATCTACCCGGGAGGTTCAGTTTGAAATTCCAATCGCCTGAAGAAGTCCGGAACTTACAACATCCGAAACGTCGTGAATATGGCAGTTAGAAGAATGTAAATAATGTAAATACAACCTTGATATTTAGTCACTTTATAAAACAAGTAACATGGACTTCATCGTGGGTCACATATTCGGCCCATGGTATCCTCAGCATCCTCCTGTAGAACCACATTTCTGCTGCCTCCAGTTTTTTTGTTCATCTATAAGATTGTCCAGCATTCAGTACCATATAGGAGTACTGATATGATATAAAAGTCCAGTCCTCTCTTCCTTGTTTCTAGAGAAATTTTCCTGTAACTTGATACTTTGATTAACTTCTGAAAGGATTTTTTAGATATTCCAATGCACCTTCGGATTCCGATATCGCATTTTATGTGCTTTGTTAAATCACTTCCTAAATATTTGTTGTGGTGTCATCCCTCTAAGAGTTTATATTACACTCTTCCGCCTACTATAAGTTTAGTAGGAGAGAAGGTTCAGGGAACATTGAAAAGGGATTAGATTGAGTGCTAGTTCATTCGATACACTACTAGTCGTGTAATAATTAATACTCTTAATACTTAACCATTTACTTGGTCACAACATATTCGCTACGAAAAATTCGAAGAAACAGATTTCACGTTAAATCATAGATTTTTTTTTTTTTTTTGCCAATGTCTACAACAATGGTGAAGAAAGAAATTCTAATCCAACAAACAAAAGGTTATCCAGTGTTAATTACTGACAGAGAAAAAAAATTAAAACAATAGCATTTCTACAAGTTCAATTCAGTGGTTGGGAAGAAGGTTTGTGAACCTTGTTATTTTTTCAATTCCTACAAGTGAAACAGACTTATTGTTCTCGCTGCTATGGTAAAGTAAAAATTTACGCCTCTCCCGCTTTTGAATTTTTCAGTAATGGCATCGTACAAGTCAAACAGGCTTTTTTCCCTGATAGTTTAAAGTAAAAATTTACCCACTCTCCTGCTTTTAAATTTTCAGTAAAATAATCGTACAAGTCAAACAGACTTACTGTTGTTGCTGGTCGTGTAAAGTAAAAATTTAACCCCTGTCCAGCATTTAAATTTTCAGTAAAAATAATAGTACAAGTCAAACAGACTTATTGTTTTCGCTACTAGGTTAAAGTAAAAAAAATTACCTCATGTCCCGCTTTTCAATTTTCAGTAAAATAATCGTACAAGTCAAACAAACTTAGTTTTCGCTGGTAGGATAAAGTAAAAAATTAAACCCTCTTCCGCTTTTAAATTTCTCAGTAAAAGATTCGTACAAATCAAATAGACTTATTGTTTTCGCTGCTAGAGTAAAGTATAAATTTTCCTCCTCTCTCGCTTTTAATTTTTCAGTAAAATAATTGTACAACACAAACAGACTTATTTTTGTCGCTGGTAGGGTAAAGTAAAAATTTTCCTCACTTCCGCTTTTACATTTTCAGTAAAATAATTGTACAAGTCAAACAGACTCCTTTTTGTCGCTGGTAGGGTAAAGTAAATATTTAGCCCCTCCCCCGCTTTTAAATTGTTCAGTGAAGGTATCGTACACGTCAAACAGACATATTGTTCTCGCTGCTATGGTAAAGTAAAAATTTAGGCCCCCTCCTGCTTTTAAATTTTTCAGTAAAGGTATCGCACAAGTCGAACAGACTTTTTTTTTTTTTTTCCTGGCAGGGTAAAGTAAACATTTCCCCCTCTCCCGATTTTATATTTTCCGTAAAATCATCGTACAAGTAAAACAGGCTTATTATTTTCGCTGCTAGGGTAAAGTAAGAATATACACCCTCTCCCGCTTTTAAATTTTTCAGTAAAAGAATCGTACACGTCAAACAGACTTATTGTTGTAATTCGCGTCTTTTAATACAGTTCCTTTTTGTAACAGTCAAGCGTCATCTCTTCTTAACAGTGGTATTTAGGCATTTTTTTCTATCCCTTATTTGCTACCACCTATAAAAATGCATGTACAGTGTAACCCGGATATAAGAGACTTCTTTTCCGGTCCCGACAACTCTGTTATATCCGGGTTACACTGTAGTTTCCTTTCTGTGTCTGATTTCAGAACTGTCGTCTGCATAAGCTATATTGTTAAGATTTTCGACCCCAATAGTGAACTTCCAAATCTATCAGGATCATTTAACCATAAAGGTTGAAACAGTCTGGTGAGAAGACGTATCTCTGTCTTTCTACTTTTATATATTTACCGAATTTATTTTGTGTCATTATTCAGGCAGTTTGCTTCCAGTGTAAGGCCTGAAATCTTCTAATCAGTCAGTTATGTGCCATCCGTGTTATACGCTTAGGCGATCATGTATCTTTGCATGACTGACGCAGTAGGTTGCAGTAGGTCAGTTGCCATCCAAGTATATAGAACACGGTCTGTCTTGCGATTTACACAATGAAGAGGATTAACACCTTTCCCAACGATATTAGCACGTAAGTAAATGTAGTGATTCGTCTCTCTGATTCCTGAATCCGAGATGCTATCCATTACACCAGCGCGCCTTCTGTTTGCTACAATCTTCAAAAGTAAGTTCTAGATTCTTCTAATAGCTTTCCCAAATAAATCAATCTTACTTATCAAACGGCATTTACGTCATATATGTTATACTCCTGTATCGCCATTAATACTGCTATTCATACTCGACAACTGACAAAACCCCTTTTTCATGATTAACAATGCATTCCTATGGCAAAATAATTAAGGATGCATTTACATTGTATATCTAAAAGATCCATTCTGTGAGTAATGCTTCTTGAATTAATTTCTGACGACTGACAATCCCATGCTTCATTATTTCAAATACATTTTCTTTCGCAATAACATTAGCAATACATTTATATTATATACATATACATATATACATACATATATATATATATAGATATAGATATAGATAGATAATAGTAGTCGTTAACGTACACACACACACACACACACACACACACACACATATATATATATATATATATATATATAAATTTCCAAGAGGATAGGATCCAGGTATAACTTCATGTCCAGGAAAGAGTAAGAATATAATAAAAAAGCTTAAACACTCCATGGTTATAATATATTATATTGGACTATATATATATATATAGCTTACCAGTTTGTCATTGGAAGGGATAATTACGAGAAATATATAAATCCAGGGACAGCTCAATGTAGACTCCAGAGCATTCCACTCCTTCTATATCACTTTCTTGCATTCAGGCGTGACTGACCATATATGGAGAGAAAAGGGAGATCATTACCCTCAGTAGGATCAGGTTGAATCATAGGCAAAGAGTATCATTGGAAAATTCGTAAACTTACGGAAACAGCACATATGCTAGGCCACAAAAATCTCCTGAGCCGACCAAGCATAGAAATAAATACAATATGGGAAATAGTAATTAGGGGTGCCAGGAAAAGCAATATCAACAACGAAAATTGCAATATGAGCTCTGATAAATAAACATTAAATGCAAAATAGTAATTAGTGGTGCCAGAGAAAATCAATATCAACAGCCAAAATTGCAATATGAGCGCTGATAAAAAAAAACATGAAATGCTAACAGCAAAAACTGCACTGGTAAAATAGTTGCTGAAGACATTAAGTTTATAAATCCCAGAAATAGATTGATGTCATTAAGGACACATGTCAGGGTGGATAAAGGCGTTGTTTAGTTGCGGTGACAAGACCTAAGGATCTGTCAGTTCAATACCTGGTTAAGGCAGTGAATTAACAAGAGATGACTGATAACTGACATCCATTAGACATGGCACGTGGAACTAGAACAGTTTACCCCAACGACATTCCAACCACCTGAAGAAGGCCAGAGCCTGTGATAAATATCAAAATAAAATGAGTACAATAGTCCGAATAATGTAAATAGTGTACATAATACCTCATCTCAGAAATATAGACAGATACTGAATGGCCGAAACGTTGTAATAAAAATGGCGGAAAAGATGAGGACAATAGCCCGAATAATGTAAATAGTGTACATAATACCCCATCTCAGATCACTTTTATTAAATTAATTAGAATCGATTTAGTCTTATCCTGCCTGAGAACAACAAAGAGTATCGGTCAATATAAAATATAACTCAATATAAAAAGACTCAAAAGTATAGAATAAATTCTCGGCTGGGTAAACTCACTACTACCAACCACTACTCCCTTCCCTTTCTTTACCCAATTCTTCTGTCAGCTTTCCTTTCCACTACCAGTCTAATGTGTCCGTCAGTGTATTTTCTTCAATTACGGGGGACATTTTGATCTGAAGAGTTGAACACCTCAGTGTTCACGAAATAAAATATAATCGGAATGGATAATTAAAGTCTCCGTCTTATCATTATATATGTGTGTGTGTGTGTTGTAGAAGGGACGAAAACCGACAATTATTTTAATATATTATCTGTTTATACGTTATTTTTATAGATGCAAATATTTAAGTAAATGCTTCGTTTATGAATGTAGTATTAACATTTACCGCTAATACCATCAAACTTACATAGATTATATACACATCACGTTGTTCACCGGTTCCTGAACAATTCAGGAAGTAAAGCAACGTGAAGCCTGCTCAGTATCTAAGTGGGTGACCGTTTGGGAATGCCAAGGACTGTAATTTTGGATGATGCAATGGATATTAGCTTGGAATTTTAAATTTTGACAGAAGAGTTCGTAATCCTGTTGTGTTCTTAATACTCATTAAAGCGCAAAAACCCCTGGTAAAGGCATGGATCTATATCTTTCGTCATAGATATGGGTTAATTAGTAAGTATTACTAAATTATTATTGGGCCAAAAAATTCTTACGATCACCGATATTCAACTACAACGAGCCTAAGTCAGTGGCTAGATGGTTGACTGCTTGGGAATACAAGGTGTTGTTACATGTTTGGGTGTGCCTGTGATGCAACGGATAAGGGTTCGAAACTGCAAATTGTAAAGCTGAGTTTGAGTTCCAGTCGGTTTCCTTATATTCATGTTACTCCCAAATAACCTTGGGAAAGGTATGAATCCTCTCCGGAGCAAATTTGTCGAACTTGAATCAGCAAAATTTATTATTGGATGTTGAATTGGTGCTAGGGATAATGTTGTGTTCGTCATGTTAACTTGCGCACAAATACTCATGAAAAAGACATTAATACACATCTTCTTCACCAAGATATGTGTTCTTAAGACTTGTAGCCCTAAAACCATTATTATTCCCGCCCCAAAATTCTTACCATTTAAAAAATAATTTCCGGCTTTAAATAACCTGCAAAAGTTTGATAAGCCATCGAAAACGAAGCAATCAGTTCATCGACGTTTCTTAATTTCGGTGATCGTACGAGAACTGGTGTTTCAGCGTGATACGGCCGCAATGAATTATTAGGTTGGTGCGAAAATAATGTCGTTTTCTCACATAGTAACATATGTGAGAAAACGACATTATTTTTGCACCAACCTAATAGCTTGAATCAATGTTCATGTGCAATTACATGTTTCTGTCAGAAGCAGAGTAAGATTTCTCTTTTTTCTTTTTCTTTTTTTTTTTTTCGCCTGCGATTCTTTCTTTTCTCAATATTTCACCCAACTCACTAGCCAACATTGAAACGAACTTTCTATTAAACGATTCCAGCCATTGAATTATTGGACAACTCTTCGTTTTGAAAGAAGAAGAAGATAAAAGAGGGAGATAAATCTGGCAGCGCCAGTATTTTTGGAGTGTCTCCTGGCAGAATGCCACAAACTCTTCTAACAGAATGGCAGAAAAATAATTGTTATAAACTTTATGTAAACATTGTTATTAAGAAAAAACAAAAACAAAAAGAAACTTTAGAAAGATCAAGTCTTTGCCGTTTTTTTTGTTTTTTTTCTTTTAATATTATTTATCCTGTATCAATATATAACTTGTTTACGGCTATATCACTTCGAAACAGCGGTTCTCATACGATGAACAAAGCCAAACAATGTGGAGCCTGGTCAGTACCGGTACAGCTTGTGAATATTAGGTGTTGTACTTTTGAATCTATGTGTGGTGTGTTGGATAATGGCTTGTAACTGAAAATCATTGAGTGGAGATCCAATTTCCATCTCGTTCGTTATATTCTCTTATGCCAAAGAACATTGGGAAAGGTATGGATTAATTAGCAGGAATTATTTTAGAAAATCATCCTTACCTCCCAAAAATTCTTTGATTTGAAATTCTTTTTCTTTTTTTAAATAAACACAAAAAGTTGATAAGCCGTAAATGCATAAAATCTATCAATCAATACATAACATGTTTTTAGATTAATATCATATATATATATATATATATATATATATATATATATATATGAAGAAAAATATTTGGAAAAAAGAAACAAAAATCCTTAAATGCAATTATGTTGTTTTAATATGAATGAAATGTCAACGTCTGACGTTTCGGTTTAATAAACCTTCTTCAGGACAATATTCATTAAAATACAATTAACCTAATCAGTTCAACGTGACAAAGACGATGGACATAAAAACAAGACTTATCCAAAACAGATAACTGATAATTTTAAATGATCAGCTTATTTTCTATATATATATTGTTTTGTGCAATTTGAATATAGATTGAATAGTCTTTAAAATATCTATATATATAATAAATGAAACAACTAACTAAAAGAGCTCAATACAACCGTAGAGCAGACCTAGATAAATCTAGTGAGCCAGACAAACCTACCCAGGTTTCACCTAACAATCTGCTTTCTCCAGAGCCTTTACTTTATAATGCTCCATAAGTTTTCTATGGGGTTGGGGTTCAGGAGATTGGGTCGCCCATGTCATAACACTCACCTGCTTCTCATCAAAGTATTCCTTCGTCAATTTTGATTTGTGACAGGGAGCATAATCATTCATAAAAATGAGCTTGGTGGAGGTCGATTTGCATCCTTTCAGCAGAAGGGAGCAGAAAAGACTCTAGAATTCTCTTGTAATGCTCGCTCTTGATGGTCTTTTCAATAGGTTTTAAGAAACCAGTTCCATGAAAAGAAAAGCATCCCCAGAACATTATACTGAATGGATGTTTGACAGTACTTACTGCTAAAGATTTCAAAGATTCTTCTTCAGATTTTAGATCACTTATCCTTTGAATTAGGCTCAACTTTCGTTTCATCGGAGAAGAGAACATTTAGTAAAAAAAATTAGGGGAGTCACTTTTATCGAACAGCACTGTACATTAACATGTCATATACTCCACTTTTTTATGATGTGTTAATCGTTCGCGATTTCTTTCATTGTTTTTTTAAAATTCAGGGCGCGGCATACTATGTTCAAAATTCCAGCCTCAATTTCAAGCGATGATCTTTTTTTTTTATTCTTTAGATTTCTTTGTAACATTCGTAACTTTATCATGACTTGCTACATTATTGTTTATATCTGGAGACAGAACTCGTAATGTCTGGATGTTTATTAATATATTTTCTATTTCTGCAGGAATCTTTAGTTTCATTTGGTCAGGGTTGAAGTGTGATTGAATTTTTTTTTTTTTTGTGACCAGTTTTGTGTTGGTTTTGATGGTATGATTTTATCGTGAGTTTTTGTTTTGCTTACACATTCGACACATTTAAGAAGTGCACATTATGAAGATATGTACGACTGGTAATTGTTGACTAGACTTTTACATGGTTAAAATTATTTCCACAAAGTAACCATTCTGGTTAATAACTTGTTTGAATATCCACCTTTTCATTGGTATAAGAACATAATTTTATAAACAAATAGGTAAGTATAATGATTTAAATTTGGCACAATGTCATGTAGCCGTGTGATTCAAATTGTATCGAAATCACTTGTTAGAGTAAGCATTTGCGTGTCCATGTTGGAAATCATTCGTCACTTGACGCTCAACTAAATGTATGTGTTGCTTTTAATTCAAACGTTAAATAAGTATTACTTCAATATATGGCTCCCCCTTAAAATAACTTCAGTTCGTTGTGCTGCTTGTCATTTTATGACATTCTCTAAAGCCTTAATCTGAAATGCTATGTTGAATTGTAAGAACGAAATAAATAAAATGTCCATTTCGCCGAGAAATGAATTCATTATTGATTAACGTACTGAGAGAATAAGGAAATTGCGGAGGGGTGTCAGGCAGACAAAAGGAACATTTCTCGCGGAGTAAATTATATGGAGGATAAAAAAGACGAGGACAATGTTCAACTAGCGGAATGTATAAAAAAAAAAGAAGAAGAAAAAGAACATAAATGAGAAAGTAAGTCGTTAAAGAGTCCTGTCAAATGTAAAAATAAATTATGTCATATGAAAAAGATGGCATAACTCCCTATAGAATTAATAGACAGAAAAAGAAGAAATTTATATTGAGCGAAAATTGTAGGCTATGAAATAAGCTTATATAATGATGTTTATTGGACAAGTTCGGAGATGACTATAAAGGTACCAATAAATAAAGAAGGTGCAAACGAAAAACGAAAATGCAAGAAAAGGTTCAAACGAAAAACGAAAATACAAAAAATAATAATAATGGGAAATGAAAAAAATAGACGTAAAAAAGATATGACGAAACGACATTCAGAAGAAAAAAAAAAGATAATAGCTCTTGGCAATTGTTCTGATGATTTTTCCTCTTTCGTACCTGGACTTCATAAATCTCGGCCTAGTAATAGATTGACGGCAAGGTATCATAATTTTTTTAAAAATTGGTATCGCCACATGCAAGGCAACTAAGGCACAAACGGTTACGGGAGTGGGGGAAGAATTAGAAACAAAAGCATTAATAAAGAACGGGCAAAGGAAAAAGTAATCAGGAGGACAGTAGATAGCGATTGATATTGCATTTAATTTTTTTTTTTTTTTTTTTTTGCAGATTGAACTTGGCTGGAAAGCATGGAGCAGAAAGGGAGTTGCACAAGCGAAAATTGCGAGAAAAAAAATTGTTTGCGAAGAACTTACGGCTACATCTCACCAGTACAACTGTAAATTGATGATATTTCGACGCTAGTCTAGTACTGCGCTGAAATTCATTGTCTAGGTACCTTAGTGAAAAGCACACCCAAAGAATTACCTTTAAATTATTTATAGAAAATAGACATATTTAGTTGGATTGATGTGAGTTTTTGACCCTGTGTTTCAAGCTAACGATCGCAAAAGAGTGAAACCTAGGGTCACAAACTCACATCACTCCATCTAAATATTTTAGCTATATCACTGATATTGAGCGAATATATAATATATAAATAATATATACAAGATGTCCATGAAGTTCGTGTGCACTTTAAAAATTATAACTTTATTTGTATTTGCGAGAGAAATAATTTGTAAAAAGCATTAGAAAGAAGTAAATCTATATTTTTTAAGGTTTTATTGAAATTTTATTTAAGTTTCCACATATCCTCCATCATTAGTAATACAAAAGTTAATACGATTTTGCAGTTCACGGAAAACATTTGCCAACTGATTTACATTAATGCCTGAAATCACATTAGTTATTTTAACTATACTTAAAACTATTAGGCTGGTGCAAAAATAATGACATTTTTGACGTATTTTTTAACGACAAAAAACGTAATTATTTTTGCACCAACCTAATACATACATTAAGATTTATAAACATTTCTTAAAGATTATTTCTATCGCAAATACAAATAAAGTTATAATTTTTTTTTAAGTACACACGGACTTTATGGACACACTGTATATGTAATAAATTGTATATATATATATATATATATATATATATATATATATATATATATTTCTATATATAGAAAAGTGATAGAGAAATAAACTTACAACGGTGTCAAATTGAATGAAGCTGACCTGCCACGATCAAGACCGATAATATTGTTGATTCTTCTTTGTATCTCATCAAGGAGCTCAAGGTAAATATATATGGCAGCAATATTCTAATCATGGACGGATAGTAGACTTATAGATATGTAAGATAGATTGTGGAGAGAAAAAAAATGGTCGCACGACAGAGTGGACCAACTACCTTAGCAGCTGACCAAGCAATAGAATTTTCTTGTAGAAACTGCTAAATATGACTCTGAGTTCTATTTTGATCGTTTCTTTTATCGCAGAGTGAAACTTTCTTCAATGTTTTTGATATCCTGTTAACTACAATGTGTAAAAGTTTAAAAGCATCGCCAACCTCATATTTTTTCACCTTGAATCATTTTCTTTCAAATTGTCTTTTCGACTCTTTAACGTTTTGCCATGTAACTTAATAATTTCAACCTTGCTTTTTAGAGATTTTTATTGTTTTGTTTGAAAGGGTTAACAAATGAAAAATAATAATGGAGAATGACAATTAAAGGAAGAAGGTTTATTTGTTTGTTTAGCGTCATATCCATCCTCATGGATGATTTAATGCCAAAATTTCATTAGGAAAAAAGTTTTACTTTTTTTTTTTTTTTTTTTACAAAAAAGTATTACTAATTATTTTTTATATTTACAAAAATTATTTCTGCTAATTTTTCTAAAATTTACAAAAATATAGTGCTGGTATATTTTTTAAAGGTATTGCTGCTAATTTTTAACTAGAGAAATATATTTCTGGTATTTTTTTTAATATATTCTTGGTATTTTATTTACAAAATATACGGCTGATCATTTTTCTTTTTTCCATTTATTTTACTTCTGTTAATTTTTTTTTTTTTTACAAAAATATATTTCTGTCAATTTTTTTCTATGAAAATTTATTGTGGTATTTTTACAATAAAATGTATTTTTATACATTCATATTGTTTCGATCGCTGTTTGGTGTTTATCTGAGACCCTATAAGGTGCTAGCACATTTGGGGGAGGGCAGACCTGGGATTATTACCAACTAGCAGCATGGTTCAGCGTTGCCCGTGCTTGATTCAAAAATCGTACGACTCATACAGCAATCGCTATCACTTGACTTAAAATATTTTTGCCCTTGTTTGCCTTTAAAGAAGTGCCCTTGCCGTGCTGATGTTGCTACATGCCTTACTTCTTGCCTATCTCGCACTGCGAATTTTTTCTAAGCTCTATACTAAACATTAAATCTGTTACGAAAAAAGAACTAAACAAAATGAACACAAAACGATTAGCTTTAAAAAAGTACTCGTAACTGGAAAAACCGAATGAAAAAAGAATGTTAACAACAAATACTTTTTCACACCCAAGCCAGTTCTGCGGAATCAGAATCAAAGTTGAGTTTAAGCAAGCGAATGAGCCAATTGGAGTAAAGTGCCATGCAGATTTAAATTTTTCCCACTTGTGACGAATGTAGCTATCGGTATTTTATTTCCATGCTAGTATGCTAGTTAACATTCGTGTACGTCAGCTGTTGGCTCTCACCCTGACCAATAGAATCTTCCTGCCTATTCGTGGCACCTAGCTATAAGCTATCACTCTGAGCAGTAGAAAATGACCGCAAACTATATGAAAACTGCCGTAGAAGCATGAACAAATCTATTATTTCCACTATCGGTGGGAGTTGGGAAATGCAAAGTCGGTCTTGGCCATTCCGCTAACTTGGAGCATGTGCATGTAAATCTTGGTGCAAATCCGTCGAAAATTGCGGCCGTGCATTCGTAACACAGATACACACATCCTGCTTTTTATAGATTGAGATTCAGAGGTGTTACGACGCTCCAGAAACTTCCCGATCAGAAGCACTGATGCCAAATATAGTTTATCGTCATGCGGAGGACGGAGGAAGTAAAGAAAACACGACAGATTTAAAAGAAAAATATAAAGAAACAGGAAATTCGAAAAGAACGGAGAATGAAAGAAGAACGTGTATCAGTATAATATGAATGAATAATTAAAAGAATGAAACATTAAAATCGAAAGGAAGAAAAACGATTAAAAATACAATGTAATAAAAGCAAAAATATGAAAATTAATATGGACGAAGAAAAAAGTAGAATGAAAGAACACATCATGATAAAGGAATAATGTACGAAAGAATGAAAAAAAAAGAATGAAGGAAAAAGGAGGAAACGATTTAAGAAAAAAGGAGAAAAAGAAGAAAGAAAAAAGAAATATTGAAATAAATAATAAAAGGAAAAAGAAATGGAAAGAAGAAAGTCCAAAGATTCAACAGAGAAAAGAACAAAAAAAACGATGTTGTGAAAAAAAGAAGAAATAGCTAAAAATTTAAAATATATAAAAAGAAAGAATGCTGAATAAATGAAAGAAAAACAACAAATAAGAACAAAAAAGAAATATAAAAAGAAAGGAGAATGTAAGAAAAACGTGTATCAGTTTCATGTTAATGTATGAATAATTAAAATAACAAAACAATTAAAATAGAAAGAAAACGATTAAAAATACAAGGAAATAATAGCAAAAATTAAAAAATTAATATGAACAAAAAGTTTGAATGAAAAAACAGACAATCATAAAGGAATAAGATACAAAAGAATAAAGTAAAAGAATAAAGAAAAAGTAGAAAAAGAATAAAGAAAAAAAGAAACAGTGAATTAAATAAGAAAAGGAAAAGAGAAATGGAAAGAAGAAAGAACGAAGATTCAATACAGAAAAGAACAATAAAACTGATAGTGATAAAAGAAAGAGAAACGAAGAATGAAAAATGATGAATGATGGAAAAAATATGGCCGAAATTAGAAAAAAAACGAATTTGTAAGGGGAAAAAAAAGAAGAAAAGAAAAAGAAAGAAAGAAAGGGATGACGGAAGGAACGCTATCAAGAAAAAGAAATTAGTCGGAAAGACAAAAGAAAGAAAGAATGAAAGAAAGAAAAGGATATAATAAGAAAGAAAAAAAGAAAGAAAGAAAGATACAAAACAGCAGCAAATAATTAAGAAAGGATAAAATTAAAGAAGATGTCGGAACGAATAATGCATAAATTACAACTTGACAAGAGTGAAAGGAAAAGACACTAATTATTAGGTTGGTGCAAAAATAATAACGTAATAATGTCGTTTTTTGACGTATTTTTTAACGTCAAAAAACGACATTATTACGTCATTATTTTTGCACCAACCTAATAAAAAGAAAAACGAAAGAAAGATAGAAAAATAAGGAAGTAATAAGAAAGAAAAAGAAGGAAAATAAAAGATAAAGCAAAGAATCAAAATAAAAGGGGAAGGAAGAAGAAAAAGGCGGAAAGAATGAAGGAATCGACGCAGGAAATTGAGAAAAGAAAGAAACAAGAGAAAGCAATACAGAAAAATAGAAAGAAAGGAAGTAAGTAAAGGGCGAAATTAATCAAGTTAATTATATAAATTAGATGAGTAAGTAAGAGAAAAGGAAGAAAGAAAGAAAAGTTTATTAAGAAAAGTATTTGTAAATTTAAAAAAAAAATACACAAAAATTACGCGAAAATACCAGAATAGATAGCAAACAAAAAAAAATACATTTTCAGAAGGAAAGTTTAAAAATCTCGGCAAGAAAAAAAAAAGGCCCAGATATCGGTGCCTGAAAATAAAAAAAAAGAAAATCTAAAATAGCAAACGAACAAAACGCGTAGCATTTGAAATTAGAAAAGAAAAACGAATTTAAAACGTCGATGGAAGATAAAGTCTTTTGTAATTTTGAGAAAACTTTCCGGGCTTTTAAAATTTTGATGTTCTGATTTTATATTTTTGCTTCCTCCTAGAAAAGGGGAAAAAAAAAGAAAATTACATCAGAAGCATTTGCTTGTTTAAACCAGACAACTTTATGTAAAAAAACAAAAACAAAAAAAAAAAAAACAAACAAAAAAAACAAAAAAACAAATGTTGAATGAACTTTCCGAATTGAAAATGCTTCTTTTTTTTAACGCTTTTAATAAAGAATTTCTGCTATAAAAGCAGGAATTCCAGAAAGATTTCGCAGAAACAAGGCCGTGTATAAGACTTTATTTCTATTTCTCTCCATTTCTTACTATATGAGTGTGTGTTTCTGTACGTGTCCGCATGTTTTCTTTTCTGCACGCGTGTTTGCAAATTAGAATATCGATCACTGAACATCCTTCACATGAATGTTAAATTTTCATTTTCTTCATTTCGATCAAAATAATGCAGGACGATTCTCTTACAGAAACCATTGTTTATTATATATTAACTTCTGAAAAAAAACCCCGACGATTTTGGACTCTTGTCGCAAGTATGCGTATGACCACTTGTTTCAAATTCTTGCATTGCATTAAAAAAAAGGCGCTTTCATCAGTTGAATCCTATTTTAATGTTAGCTACTTTTCGAATCAACAGCAATCAGTGTTCTTATAGTCCTGCCGAAAAAGGTATAATCCTGCTAAAACGGTATAATCCTGCCAAAAAATATAATCCTGCTAAAACCATATAATCTTGCCAAAAAGTTATAATCCTATTAAAAGGTATAATCCAGCAAAAAAAAAAAAAAATGCCAAAGAGATATGTTGCTGCAAAAAGGTATAATCCTGTTAAAATGGTACATTCCTGCCAAAACGGTATAAGACTTCCAAAAAGGTATAATCCTATGAAAAAGTATTATCCTGCCAAAATTATAATCCTGTTAAAAAAAAACAAACTGTATAATACTGCCAAAATCCTGCCAAAACGATATAATCTTTCCAAAAAGGTATAATTCTGCCTAGATCCTGCTAAAACGGTATAATCCTACCAAAATCCAGCAAAAATGTTGTAACCCTGCCCCAAACGTAGAATCCTTCCAAAATATTGCCCATTTCCAAATTCCTGCCAAAACAGGACAATCCTCAAAAACAATAAAATCCTATCAAAATCCCGCAAAAATGGAAGAATCCATTAAACTGATGCCACGTCTTTCACGAACTTATACTACCTGGAAAAATAGTTTGAGAATAAACTGTATTCGCCATAAAGGCTTCTGATCGAGAGATGTATAACAACCTCTTAATTGCAACTTTTACCATGTCCACTCTGTCATCGGGTGGTATCACCTGTTATGGTCTCAGCTCTGGGTAAATAGTGATCTCCCAAATAGTAACCAAAACACTCGGAAAGCATAAAAGTACATTTTTATAATAATACCAGAATTACATTTTATGGTAAATATACCAGTTGTACATTGTTACAGTAAACTCAGCAGTATTACATATTTATAATAAATATACTAGCTCTACATTGATTTAACAAAATTACCAGCATTCCATTTTTATAGTAAATATACCATCTATAAACTGTAATAGTAAAATTACGAGTATTACATTTCATAGGAAATATACCAGCTGTAAATTTTCATAGTAAAATTACCAGTATTATATTTTTATATTAAATATACCAGCTATATATTGTTATAGTAAAATTACCAGCATAAAGTTTTTATTTTAAATATACCAGATATAAGTTGTTATAGTAAAATTAGCAGCATTAGATTTTTATTATTAAAAATATCTGCAGTACATTTTTATAGTAAAATTCCCGGCATTACATTTTTGTGGTGAGATTACGGGCAATAGATATATTTTATTACAAACAATACATTTTTACCATCTAAAAACTTAGTCAGTTATGTTGCACGCCTGATAATTGTTTAAGCGATCATATAGCGTTCGATACATGACTGAAAAGGCAATTTTTTTCCCGCAATAGGTTGTCATTTCTCTCTGCGGGAGACAAGTTGCCATACAAGTTTATAGAAACCGGTCTGTCCTGACATTTACCCATAGCTTGCGGTAGACAAGTTGCCATCTAAGGCTATAGAAACCGGTCTGTCCTGATATTTACCCATAACTTGCGGTAGACAGGTTGCCATCTAAGGCTATAGAAACCGGTCTGTCCTGCTATTTACCCATAGCTTGCGGTAGACAAGTTGCCATCTAAGGCTATAGAAACCGGTCTGTCCTGCTATTTACCCATAGCTTGCGGTAGACAGGTTGCCATCTAAGGCTATAGAAACCGGTCTGTCCTGCTATTTACGCATAGCTTGCGGTAGACAGGTTGCCATCTAAGGCTATAGAAACCGGTCTGTCCTGCTATTTGCCCATAGTTTGCGGTAGACAAGTTGCCATCTAAGGCTATAGAAACCGGTCTGTCCTGCTATTTACCCATAACTTGCGGTAGACAGGTTGCCATCTAAGGCTATAGAAACCGGTCTGTCCTGCTATTTACCCATAACTTGCGGTAGACAGGTTGCCATCTAAGGCTATAGAAACCGGTCTGTCCTGCTATTTACCCATAACTTGCGGTAGACAAGTTGCCATCTAAGGCTATAGAAACCGGTCTGTCCTGCTATTTACCCATAAATTGCGGTAGACAGGTTGCCATCTAAGGCTATAGAAACAGGTCTGTCCTGCTATTTACCCATAGCTTGCGGTAGACAAGTTGCCATCTAAGGCTATAGAAACCGGTCTGTCCTGCTATTTACCCATAACTTGCGGTAGACAGGTTGCCATCTAAGGCTATAGAAACCGGTCTGTCCTGCTATTTACGCATAGCTTGCGGTAGACAGGTTGCCATCTAAGGCTATAGAAACCGGTCTGTCCTGCTATTTACGCATAGCTTACGGTAGACAGGTTGCCATCTAAGGCTATAGAAACCTGTCTGTCCTGACATTTACCCATAGCTTGCGGTAGACAAGTTGCCATCTAAGGCTATAGAAACCGGTCTGTCCTGATATTTACCCATAACTTGCGGTAGACAGGTTGCCATCTAAGGCTATAGAAACCGGTCTGTCCTGCTATTTACCCATAGCTTGCGGTAGACAAGTTGCCATCTAAGGCTATAGAAACCGGTCTGTCCTGCTATTTACCCATAACTTGCGGTAGACAAGTTGCCATCTAAGGCTATAGAAACCGGTCTGTCCTGCTATTTACCCATAAATTGCGGTAGACAGGTTGCCATCTAAGGCTATAGAAACAGGTCTGTCCTGCTATTTACCCATAGCTTGCGGTAGACAAGTTGCCATCTAAGGCTATAGAAACCGGTCTGTCCTGCTATTTACCCATAACTTGCGGTAGACAAGTTGCCATCTAAGGCTATAGAAACCGGTCTGTCCTGCTATTTACCCATAAATTGCGGTAGACAGGTTGCCATCTAAGGCTATAGAAACAGGTCTGTCCTGCTATTTACCCATAACTTGCGGTAGACAGGTTGCCATCTAAGGCTATAGAAACCGGTCTGTCCTGCTATTTACCCATAACTTGCGGTAGACAGGTTGCCATCTAAGGCTATAGAAACCGGTCTGTCCTGCTATTTACGCATAGCTTGCGGTAGACAGGTTGCCATCTAAGGCTATAGAAACCGGTCTGTCCTGCTATTTACGCATAGCTTGCGGTAGACAGGTTACCATCTAAGGCTATAGAAACCGGTCTGTCCTGACATTTACCCATAGCTTGCGGTAGACAAGTTGCCATCTAAGGCTATAGAAACCGGTCTGTCCTGATATTTACCCATAACTTGCGGTAGACAGGTTGCCATCTAAGGCTATAGAAACCGGTCTGTCCTGCTATTTACCCATAACTTACGGTAGACAGGTTGCCATCTAAGGCTATAGAAACCGGTCTGTCCTGCTATTTACCCATAACTTGCGGTAGACAAGTTGCCATCTAAGGCTATAGAAACCGGTCTGTCCTGCTATTTACCCATAGCTTGCGGTAGACAGGTTGCCATCTAAGGCTATAGAAACCGGTCTGTCCTGCTATTTACGCATAGCTTGCGGTAGACAGGTTGCCATCTAAGGCTATAGAAACCGGTCTGTCCTGCTATTTGCCCATAGTTTGCGGTAGACAAGTTGCCATCTAAGGCTATAGAAACCGGTCTGTCCTGCTATTTACCCATAACTTGCGGTAGACAGGTTGCCATCTAAGGCTATAGAAACCGGTCTGTCCTGCTATTTACCCATAACTTGCGGTAGACAGGTTGCCATCTAAGGCTATAGAAACCGGTCTGTCCTGCTATTTACCCATAACTTGCGGTAGACAAGTTGCCATCTAAGGCTATAGAAACCGGTCTGTCCTGCTATTTACCCATAAATTGCGGTAGACAGGTTGCCATCTAAGGCTATAGAAACCGGTCTGTCCTGCTATTTACCCATAGCTTGCGGTAGACAAGTTGCCATCTAAGGCTATAGAAACCGGTCTGTCCTGCTATTTACCCATAACTTGCGGTAGACAGGTTGCCATCTAAGGCTATAGAAACCGGTCTGTCCTGCTATTTACCCATAGCTTGCGGTAGACAGGTTGCCATCTAAGGCTATAGAAACCGGTCTGTCCTGCTATTTACCCATAACTTGCGGTAGACAGGTTGCCATCTAAGGCTATAGAAACCGGTCTGTCCTGCTATTTACGCATAGCTTGCGGTAGACAGGTTGCCATCTAAGGCTATAGAAACCGGTCTGTCCTGCTATTTACGCATAGCTTGCGGTAGACAGGTTACCATCTAAGGCTATAGAAACCGGTCTGTCCTGACATTTACCCATAGCTTGCGGTAGACAAGTTGCCATCTAAGGCTATAGAAACCGGTCTGTCCTGATATTTACCCATAACTTGCGGTAGACAGGTTGCCATCTAAGGCTATAGAAACCGGTCTGTCCTGCTATTTACCCATAGCTTGCGGTAGACAAGTTGCCATCTAAGGCTATAGAAACCGGTCTGTCCTGCTATTTACCCATAACTTGCGGTAGACAAGTTGCCATCTAAGGCTATAGGAACCGGTCTGTCCTGCAATTTACGCATAGCTTGCGGTAGACAGGTTGCCATCTAAGGCTATAGAAACCGGTCTGTCCTGCTATTTGCCCATAACTTGCGGTAGACAAGTTGCCATCTAAGGCTATAGAAACCGGTCTGTCCTGCAATTTACGCATAGCTTGCGGTAGACAGGTTGCCATCTAAGGCTATAGAAACCGGTCTGTCCTGCTATTTGCCCATAGTTTGCGGTAGACAAGTTGCCATCTAAGGCTATAGAAACCGGTCTGTCCTGCTATTTACCCATAACTTGCGGTAGACAGGTTGCCATCTAAGGCTATAGAAACCGGTCTGTCCTGCTATTTACCCATAACTTACGGTAGACAGGTTGCCATCTAAGGCTATAGAAACCGGTCTGTCCTGCTATTTACCCATAACTTGCGGTAGACAAGTTGCCATCTAAGGCTATAGAAACCGGTCTGTCCTGCAATTTACGCATAGCTTGCGGTAGACAGGTTGCCATCTAAGGCTATAGAAACCGGTCTGTCCTGCTATTTGCCCATAGTTTGCGGTAGACAAGTTGCCATCTAAGGCTATAGAAACCGGTCTGTCCTGCTATTTACCCATAACTTGCGGTAGACAGGTTGCCATCTAAGGCTATAGAAACCGGTCTGTCCTGCTATTTACCCATAGTTTGCGGTAGACAAGTTGCCATCTAAGGCTATAGAAACCGGTCTGTCCTGCTATTTACCCATAACTTGCGGTAGACAGGTTGCCATCTAAGGCTATAGAAACCGGTCTGTCCTGCTATTTACCCATAACTTGCGGTAGACAAGTTGCCATCTAAGGCTATAGAAACCGGTCTGTCCTGCTATTTACCCATAACTTGCGGTAGACAGGTTGCCATCTAAGGCTATAGAAACCGGTCTGTCCTGCTATTTACCCATAACTTGCGGTAGACAGGTTGCCATCTAAGGCTATAGAAACCGGTCTGTCCTGCTATTTACCCATAACTTGCGGTAGACAAGTTGCCATCTAAGGCTATAGAAACCGGTCTGTCCTGCTATTTACCCATAAATTGCGGTAGACAGGTTGCCATCTAAGGCTATAGAAACCGGTCTGTCCTGCTATTTACCCATAGCTTGCGGTAGACAAGTTGCCATCTAAGGCTATAGAAACCGGTCTGTCCTGCTATTTACCCATAACTTGCGGTAGACAGGTTGCCATCTAAGGCTATAGAAACCGGTCTGTCCTGCTATTTACCCATAGCTTGCGGTAGACAGGTTGCCATCTAAGGCTATAGAAACCGGTCTGTCCTGCTATTTACCCATAACTTGCGGTAGACAGGTTGCCATCTAAGGCTATAAAAACCGGTCTGTCCTGCTATTTACGCATAGCTTGCGGTAGACAGGTTGCCATCTAAGGCTATAGAAACCGGTCTGTCCTGCTATTTACCCATAACTTGCGGTAGACAAGTTGCCATCTAAGGCTATAGAAACCGGTCTGTCCTGCAATTTACGCATAGCTTGCGGTAGACAGGTTGCCATCTAAGGCTATAGAAACCGGTCTGTCCTGCTATTTGCCCATAGTTTGCGGTAGACAAGTTGCCATCTAAGGCTATAGAAACCGGTCTGTCCTGCTATTTACCCATAACTTGCGGTAGACAGGTTGCCATCTAAGGCTATAGAAACCGGTCTGTCCTGCTATTTACCCATAACTTACGGTAGACAGGTTGCCATCTAAGGCTATAGAAACCGGTCTGTCCTGCTATTTACCCATAACTTGCGGTAGACAAGTTGCCATCTAAGGCTATAGAAACCGGTCTGTCCTGCAATTTACGCATAGCTTGCGGTAGACAGGTTGCCATCTAAGGCTATAGAAACCGGTCTGTCCTGCTATTTGCCCATAGTTTGCGGTAGACAAGTTGCCATCTAAGGCTATAGAAACCGGTCTGTCCTGCTATTTACCCATAACTTGCGGTAGACAGGTTGCCATCTAAGGCTATAGAAACCGGTCTGTCCTGCTATTTACCCATAGTTTGCGGTAGACAAGTTGCCATCTAAGGCTATAGAAACCGGTCTGTCCTGCTATTTACCCATAACTTGCGGTAGACAAGTTGCCATCTAAGGCTATAGAAACCGGTCTGTCCTGCTATTTACCCATAACTTGCGGTAGACAGGTTGCCATCTAAGGCTATAGAAACCGGTCTGTCCTGCTATTTACCCATAACTTGCGGTAGACAAGTTGCCATCTAAGGCTATAGAAACCGGTCTGTCCTGCTATTTACCCATAACTTGCGGTAGACAGGTTGCCATCTAAGGCTATAGAAACCGGTCTGTCCTGCTATTTACCCATAACTTGCGGTAGACAGGTTGCCATCTAAGGCTATAGAAACCGGTCTGTCCTGCTATTTACCCATAACTTGCGGTAGACAAGTTGCCATCTAAGGCTATAGAAACCGGTCTGTCCTGCTATTTACCCATAAATTGCGGTAGACAGGTTGCCATCTAAGGCTATAGAAACCGGTCTGTCCTGCTATTTACCCATAGCTTGCGGTAGACAAGTTGCCATCTAAGGCTATAGAAACCGGTCTGTCCTGCTATTTACCCATAACTTGCGGTAGACTGGTTGCCATCTAAGGCTATAGAAACCGGTCTGTCCTGCTATTTACCCATAGCTTGCGGTAGACAGGTTGCCATCTAAGGCTATAGAAACCGGTCTGTCCTGCTATTTACCCATAACTTGCGGTAGACAGGTTGCCATCTAAGGCTATAAAAACCGGTCTGTCCTGCTATTTACGCATAGCTTGCGGTAGACAGGTTGCCATCTAAGGCTATAGAAACCGGTCTGTCCTGCTATTTACCCATAACTTGCGGTAGACAGGTTGCCATCTAAGGCTATAGAAACCGGTCTGTCCTGCTATTTACCCATAGCTTGCGGTAGACAAGTTGCCATCTAAGCTATAGAAACCGGTCTGTCCTGATATTTACCCATAACTTGCGGTAGACAGGTTGCCATCTAAGGCTATAGAAACCGGTCTGTCCTGCTATTTACCCATAATTTGCGGTAGACAGGTTGCCATCTAAGGCTATAGAAACCGGTCTGTCCTGCTATTTACCCATAACTTGCGGTAGACAGGTTGCCATCTAAGGCTATAGAAACCGGTCTGTCCTGCTATTTACCCATAGCTTGCGGTAGACAAGTTGCCATCTAAGGCTATAGAAACCGGTCTGTCCTGCTATTTACCCATAATTTGCGGTAGACAGGTTGCCATCTAAGGCTATAGAAACCGGTCTGTCCTGCTATTTACCCATAACTTGCGGTAGACAGGTTGCCATCTAAGGCTATAGAAACCGGTCTGTCCTGCTATTTACCCATAGCTTGCGGTAGACAGGTTGCCATCTAAGGCTATAGAAACCGGTCTGTCCTGCAATTTACGCATAGCTTGCGGTAGACAGGTTGCCATCTAAGGCTATAGAAACCGGTCTGTCCTGCTATTTGCCCATAGTTTGCGGTAGACAAGTTGCCATCTAAGGCTATAGAAACCGGTCTGTCCTGCTATTTACCCATAACTTGCGGTAGACAGGTTGCCATCTAAGGCTATAGAAACCGGTCTGTCCTGCTATTTACCCATAACTTACGGTAGACAGGTTGCCATCTAAGGCTATAGAAACCGGTCTGTCCTGCTATTTACAAATAACTTGCGGTAGACAAGTTGCCATCTAAGGCTATAGAAACCGGTCTGTCCTGCTATTTACCCATAGCTTGCGGTAGACAAGTTGCCATCTAAGGCTATAGAAACCGGTCTGTCCTGCTATTTACCCATAGCTTGCGGTAGACAGGTTGCCATCTAAGGCTATAGAAACCGGTCTGTCCTGCTATTTACGCATAGCTTGCGGTAGACAGGTTGCCATCTAAGGCTATAGAAACCGGTCTGTCCTGCTATTTGCCCATAGTTTGCGGTAGACAAGTTGCCATCTAAGGCTATAGAAACCGGTCTGTCCTGCTATTTACCCATAACTTGCGGTAGACAGGTTGCCATCTAAGGCTATAGAAACCGGTCTGTCCTGCTATTTACCCATAACTTGCGGTAGACAGGTTGCCATCTAAGGCTATAGAAACCGGTCTGTCCTGCTATTTACCCATAACTTGCGGTAGACAGGTTGCCATCTAAGGCTATAGAAACCGGTCTGTCCTGCTATTTACCCATAGCTTGCGGTAGACAAGTTGCCATCTAAGGCTATAGAAACCGGTCTGTCCTGCTATTTACCCATAACTTGCGGTAGACAGGTTGCCATCTAAGGCTATAGAAACCGGTCTGTCCTGCTATTTACCCATAGCTTGCGGTAGACAGGTTGCCATCTAAGGCTATAGAAACCGGTCTGTCCTGCTATTTACCCATAACTTGCGGTAGACAGGTTGCCATCTAAGGCTATAGAAACCGGTCTGTCCTGCTATTTACCCATAACTTGCGGTAGACAAGTTGCCATCTAAGGCTATAGAAACCGGTCTGTCCTGCTATTTACCCATAAATTGCGGTAGACAGGTTGCCATCTAAGGCTATAGAAACCGGTCTGTCCTGCTATTTACCCATAACTTGCGGTAGACAAGTTGCCATCTAAGGCTATAGAAACCGGTCTGTCCTGCTATTTACCCATAACTTGCGGTAGACAGGTTGCCATCTAAGGCTATAGAAACCGGTCTGTCCTGCTATTTACCCATAACTTGCGGTAGACAAGTTGCCATCTAAGGCTATAGAAACCGGTCTGTCCTGCTATTTACCCATAACTTGCGGTAGACAGGTTGCCATCTAAGGCTATAGAAACCGGTCTGTCCTGCTATTTACCCATAACTTGCGGTAGACAAGTTGCCATCTAAGGCTATAGAAACCGGTCTGTCCTGCTATTTACCCATAACTTGCGGTAGACAGGTTGCCATCTAAGGCTATAGAAACCGGTCTGTCCTGCTATTTACCCATAGCTTGCGGTAGACAGGTTGCCATCTAAGGCTATAGAAACCGGTCTGTCCTGCTATTTACCCATAACTTGCGGTAGACAGGTTGCCATCTAAGGCTATAGAAACCGGTCTGTCCTGCTATTTACCCATAACTTGCGGTAGACAAGTTGCCATCTAAGGCTATAGAAACCGGTCTGTCCTGCTATTTACCCATAAATTGCGGTAGACAGGTTGCCATCTAAGGCTATAGAAACCGGTCTGTCCTGCTATTTACCCATAGCTTGCGGTAGACAAGTTGCCATCTAAGGCTATAGAAACCGGTCTGTCCTGCTATTTACCCATAACTTGCGGTAGACAGGTTGCCATCTAAGGCTATAGAAACCGGTCTGTCCTGCTATTTACCCATAGCTTGCGGTAGACAGGTTGCCATCTAAGGCTATAGAAACCGGTCTGTCCTGCTATTTACCCATAACTTGCGGTAGACAGGTTGCCATCTAAGGCTATAGAAACCGGTCTGTCCTGCTATTTACGCATAGCTTGCGGTAGACAGGTTGCCATCTAAGGCTATAGAAACCGGTCTGTCCTGCTATTTACCCATAACTTGCGGTAGACAGGTTGCCATCTAAGGCTATAGAAACCGGTCTGTCCTGCTATTTACCCATAGCTTGCGGTAGACAAGTTGCCATCTAAGGCTATAGAAACCGGTCTGTCCTGATATTTACCCATAACTTGCGGTAGACAGGTTGCCATCTAAGGCTATAGAAACCGGTCTGTCCTGCTATTTACCCATAATTTGCGGTAGACAGGTTGCCATCTAAGGCTATAGAAACCGGTCTGTCCTGCTATTTACCCATAACTTGCGGTAGACAGGTTGCCATCTAAGGCTATAGAAACCGGTCTGTCCTGCTATTTACCCATAGCTTGCGGTAGACAAGTTGCCATCTAAGGCTATAGAAACCGGTCTGTCCTGATATTTACCCATAACTTGCGGTAGACAGGTTGCCATCTAAGGCTATAGAAACCGGTCTGTCCTGCTATTTACGCGTAGCTTGCGGTAGACAGGTTGCCATCTAAGGCTATAGAAACCGGTCTGTCCTGCTATTTACCCATAGCTTGCGGTAGACAGGTTGCCATCTAAGGCTATAGAAACCGGTCTGTCCTGCTATTTACCCATAGCTTGCGGTAGACAGGTTGCCATCTATGGCTATAGATACCGGTCTGTTTTGATATTTACCAATAGCTTGCGGAAGAAGGGGATTTATACCTTTCCCAAGGGAATTAGCACGTAAATGAATGTCATCGATTTTGCTGGAATTTAAGCTCGGCTGGATTTCGAACTCGGCTCTCCGATTCCTCAATCCGAGTTGCTGTCCATTACTTCACCGTCTGCCCTGAAAGTTTAAAATTATGTACAAAACATCTGTCGTTGAAGCCATAAAATTGCGTAGTGGCTGTTTAGATTTCGGCATTAACAAACACATAGCCATCCAACCCATCAACTAACCCATAGATGTTTTGATATGCCGCTAAACAAAAACAACCATGTAAATCAGGGCAAAGGAGTTCATTTCTTGTGCAGACCTAAAAGAATGATAGGAAATATCCGTAAACAGGGAGATGAATCTTCCCATTAGTTTTTCTCGTCTGTCTCCATCCTTAAAATCTATAAATCTACCATTGGTCTTTGCATTGAATACTGTTGTCATATATGGTCTGGTGGCCCGCTGTTCATCGCCAGGTCCTCGACAAAAACAGAAAAGGATACGCAATGTAATATGTCTTGATCTACAGTCACATTCTCACAGACGTGATGTGACTTTCCTCGGATTTACCTACAAATATTTTTATGGAAACTGCTCTGACTTTCACTGGTAGCACAACTGCATGAATTTAAGCATGTGTTGGCATCTGGGTCCCACCCTTTCACTGTCGAAACAATTAAATGTACCTGCCTCTTCTACTCCAACAGCTTCTTCTCTAGCACTTCTCAGTGGAATACCTTTCCCATTATTGCTTCCCTGATATAACCAAATATATTCAAATGTAATGTCAATCGACATCTTCTGATACCTTGGTTCTGATCCCTGTCCTTTTCCTAAAACATCTCACTTTACTCTGGCTCTCATTCTCTGTAACCCCATGCGTGATAGTGGCACCCCCACCTTGCTTGCGTTGAAATACTTAGAACTTCCCACCCACAAAATACTGTTGATTTAATAAAGGGCCCATTTCGAAAAGGTTATCCTGATCGATAGACATTTGAAGAAAGCTGCAGCTGAAACGCCGTGATAATAGCAAGGAAAAATGGAGATATTAATCCGAACTAAAAACCAGTAAACACGAATAAATTATGTATTCTGTAAACATACCGGGTGAACGTTTATTGTTAATCATTTCACCAGAACGAGAGGGTATCAAAGTATATAAGACGCAAGGAATTACTAAGTGTGAAGGATAATGAAAAAACGTCATTGAGGAGAGAGCACAATCAAAGAACACGCTTCAGGGAGACCGAAGATGACAAATAAAGTTGCATTCAAATCTTTAAATTCATAGTTGACAGAAAAATAACAAGTCGGAAGAGAGTTCCATAAGCGAATATATATATATATATATATATATATATATATATATATATATATATATATTCTAACTACTAATACTAGGAAGGGGATGGATTTATATATATATATATATATATATATATATATATATATATATATATATATTCTACTCACAATCACATATTACCTTTCTTAGAAGTGTTTAATGTAGCCACCACCAGCAGCTCGGGCAACATCAAGGCGATATGAGAATTCCAGCCAGACGCATATCCTCATATCACGATCCACTGACTTGATCGCTGTTGTGAAGTCTGGGAATTTCTCAGGCCAAGCACAGTTGAACATTTTTTTATTAGTAGCACTAAGATTTTTTTTGAAGGACAAGATATGTTGATGCCATATGTTTTTAAAAAAATCCTTAGTGCTACTAATATAAAATTTTTCAACTGTCGGATTCTCTATTTTAGAGATAGTAGTAAACAAGAGATTTAATCAGACATTTATTCAGCAATGGGAATTGGTCTGAATACTACAATTACTTTGACTAGTATCATTAGCAACATCTTGGAATGTGCATTATGAACCAGATTATTAAATAGATTTAGAATTTTATTATTGTGTAACTTTATAATATTGTCAAGATTATTGGCACAGCTATAACGTAGTTTTAATGTGTTTTTGTTATATATATTTTACCAAGACGGTTACTTTTAGGGAAATGTTTATCAAATGAAGGAAATTCTGGTCTAACTAAGTACCGACCCATTGGTTCATTGGGGGCGTGTACCAAATGATTTTTCTATTTCTATCTCTTTTCTATAGACCACTATTATCACATTTTCTATACTTGATGTCAGCATACTTGTAACCAGTATTCTTTAAAACAGTATTATAAACGCCGCTATAATTATCAAACATATCAGATGACTGTTTGCTAATCCTACGTTCTACTGACGAAGGTATATGATTGATTACAGATGGGAGATGGTTAGATTTGGTTTGAACATAAACTGGTTTCACATATTTTTCATAGAAAGTTGGAATACTTATAAACTACATCAAACGTAACATGAATAAAATCTACTAAGTTAAGATTTAATCATTTTAAATTTTTTGGGAATCATTTATCTTTATTTATATAACTTAGTTTTAATGGATTGTTTACTACCAGAAGACCATCATCTCTATATAAGCCAACATTGTTTGAATTAACATTATTATCGGCAGTAAGGTTATACAGAATAAATTATTTCATATTTGAATAATTTTGCTCCACAATGTATAGTGCCCTCTTTGAAATTAAATGTTATCAACGTTGGAAGCGCACTCCTTTCGTTCTCATGGTACCTATATGTGGGACTCTCCCGTCGTTTATCGACGTATGAGGTTCAAGCAACTCAGTTCCTAGGAACCGACTGCCAATCACCTGCACATATGATTTGGTTATTGTGGTGAAGGATTTGTGCAGAAACAACCTCACTTTTTGAAGGGCCGAAATCAGAGACCTGGTGCGCTACGTGCCACAAGGTCCCCAGACGAACCTCCTCACTTGACTATCTGGCCTACTATTTAAACATGGGGAAAGTGGAAACAAGAGGATTCATACCTTTCCCAAGTTTATTAGGACGTAAGTGAAATGTATTCGACTAGGTTTCGAACTTGGCACTCGGATTAGTCAATTTGAGCCGCTATACATTACTCCTCTCTCTCTCACTCTCCCTCTCCATGTATATATATATATATATATATATATATATATATATATATATATATGATATGTCCCGGAAAGGGATATATTTGAACGAAGTAGCTAAGTGGTTTTGGCTACTATAACCAAGTAGAATATGGTAGCAGTAATCAACTGGTAGGCGTCGTAGTCGCAGGTAAGAAGTGTAGATCAATGGCGTAGTCCAGTGAGCGTCGTTTTAGACTTAGTTCTCAGACTAAGGCTGTGACTCAACTACACGTCCGTCGGCGGTTATTGACGGACACCAGCCAATCACATTCAAGTGAGGGGGTATACACATTCCATTATATCAATATATATATATATATATATATATATATATATATATATTGAACAATAAAAAAAAATTAAAATATTCAGACCCACTGGGCTGTAGATTAATATTCTTTTGTTTGTTTTTTTTATTATTATTCCATTTAGATTCCTCGACTAGTTTCGGCCGAAATGGCCATCATCGGGAGGAGAAATATTTCTGCTTGCTGTCAGCACTAAACTACAGAAATGAATGTCTTGATGGAGAAAATGAACTTTTGTCTGTAGTTTTCATTTGTTTTTTTTTTATTTTTTTATCTTTTTAACATGAATCTTTTAACATTCCTTGTGTTGGTCAAACGAATATATATATATATATATATATATATATATATATATATATATATATATATATATATATATATATGCACAATCTAACTGGGACAAGAAACGCACACACGATACACAAAAATGGAAATGAATTGCACAGTTTCAGGTGTAGTGTCAGTATGGGGGATCATGTCTCATCAACACACCTCTCATCGCCACCACTAAGTCCAACCTAATTATTTTATTACATCTTAGGAGAGAAATTCACTTTTGGCAACAGTCCAAAAATGAGATTATGGCTCACTACAGAAAAGAACATAAGGAAAATATATTCCTTTAGAAACTGATTGCTTTAATTTGCCTGAAGAAGATCCCGAGACCGAAACGTATGTCTCAAAATATGAAGAAGTATATATAATATATACGCTAAAAGAAATCCACATTATAACTAAAACATTTACGATATCTATCTTTTTAAAAAAAATATACGTTTTTCTCTCCTTTTTCCTATATATATATATATATATATATATTGCGCAAGAAATATATTTTGAATTTTCATCAACCTATAACAAAGGACTGTTAAAAGTTAAATTAAACAAATTGTTAAATCCTTGTGCAATAAGTGATGCAAGACTTGGCATTAGAATTCGCGCAATAGGCTCTTTAAAAATACAACAGGTTACTCTATCATATCTGATTAATATTTCGGATTCTCTTTGTCTTCGACTAGAGAATCCGAATAATATTTGGCATCTGTGTTTTCTGAAATGATGAAACGCTTCCCAACGTGCAATGAATTCCTTGAAAACGTAGATTTCCGCTTGACGTTACAGCTTTTCTATCATTCGATCAGGTTTGGTATTTGGCGTGTATTTATTCCAGCTTTTATTTATTTCAATAAATAAAAAGGAAAACACGTAGCGAGTTTGTTCTTTGGTCCCAACTTGCAAAGAAAGCCGATTAATATTCCGTTTGGCACATTTGTTGGGGGACAAATGATGACATGGAAAAGATAAGTTTTGACCTTGGGGTTTCAACGTGGACTTGGCCTTTGGCTAAGAGGGGGAATAACAAATGAATGAAAGATAAGGCAAAGGAAAGCAGAAATTACATAGAGTAGTAGGAGGGGGAATCAGAAATGAGAAAGAAAGAAAGAAAGAAAGAAAGAAAGAAAGAAAGAAAGAAAGAGTCTGACTCAAATAGAAATCGGAAAGAGAAAAAGGTTTAAAGTAGATAAATCTGTGAAAGGAATGGAAAAGTTTAGAATGAATTAATGAATAAGTGAAGGAGAAAATGTATGAATGTTGATTTAATAAGAGGTAGAAAGAAAGAAAGAAAGAAAGTAAAATGGAGAAGACGAAAGTAAGGTTGAATGAGATGCTACGGCAAAGAACGACAAAAAAAAATGAAAGAAAGAAAAATAAAGATGAAAGAAGGACGAAGCAAATTTGAATGAGATGACCTGAGAAACAAAAATGAAGGGCAAGAACAAGATCAAGACTGAGCAGGGTTGAATGACATTACGCAAAATAGAGAGGAAGCAAGAAATGAAGAAGGCAAAGAAGAGGAAAACGAGGATGTAAGAGGTTTGAATGAGATGACGTCAGAAAGAAACAATCGAACAAAAGTAAAGAAGCTGAAGAAGACTGAAGAAGGGTCGAATGAGATAAAGAGAGAAAGATAGAAAAAATCTGAGAAGAATAATAATGAAGCAGATTTGTATGATATAATGCGAATAAGAAAGAAACAAAGAAAGAGTCAAATAGAAAACAGATTCAACACTCATTTAAAAAAGCTGAATATAAGAAGTCATGAGAAGAAAAAAGGAAAGGCAAATGAAGGAGAAATATAGTCGAATTAATGAAAGAAATTAAGAAAAAAATGAAAGAAAGAAAACGAAAGAAAGAAAACGGGGAGAAAGAAGTAATGAAAGAAAAATGAAAGGAAGAAAAAAGAAAGAAAAACAAAAAATGAAAGAGAAATGAATTAAAGAAAGAAAGAAAATTGAAAGAAAGAAAGATTGAAAGAAAAATGAAAGAAAAATATGAAAGAAGGAAAAATGAAAAAAAATGAAAAAAATGAAAGAAAGAAAACGAATGAAAGAAAACGGAAAGAAAGAAGTAATGAAAGAAAAATGAAAGGAAGAAAAAAGAAAGAAAAACGAAAAATGAAAGAGAAATGAATTAAAGAAAGAAAGAAAATTAAAAGAAAGAAAGATTGAAAGAAAAATGAAAGAAAAATATGCAAGAAGGAAAAATGAAAGACAAGCGAAAGAAAAATGAAAGAAACAAGTAATGAAAAAATGAAAGGAGGAAAGAAAGAAAGGTAGAAAGAAAAGATGTAAAAAGAAGAAGAAGGAGCCACGTTCAAACAGAAATTAGATTAGAAAGACGTTTAACGTTTTATCTATAAAGTTTAACTGGATAGGGAAAAAGAAGAAAAATAAAAAAAAAACAAAGAAGGCTGCAACCTGGTTGTATAACACGCGGCGCAAAAGAAATTAAAGAATGAAAGAAAAAAGAAACAATGATCACAGCGAGAAGGAACAAAAGAAAGAAAGAATGAATGAATGAAAGAATGAATGAATGAAAGAATGAATGAATGAATGAAAGTATTACGTTGTTGCAAAAATAATGACGTAATAATGTCGTTTTTTGACGTATTTTTTAACGTAAAAAACGACATTATTACGTCATTATTTTAGCAGCAACCTAATAATATAACGAAATAATTAAAGTAGAATGTGAGACCCGGAAAAAAAACTGAATGAAAAATGAAGAAGTAGAATAAAAAGAAAGGAATAATGTAAGATTAATATTAATTCGTGAAAGTGAAATATTGAATAGACGGAGAAAGGGTGAAAGGAGCAATAAAACCGAAAAGAAAGGAGAAACGTAAAAAAATATGTGATGAAAAGAGGGAAACTAAAACTATGTAAAAAAAAATCATGAGACCATCATGGAGAATATTACAGGAAACATACAAACAAAGGATAACAATAAAGCACATCTAGCGATTTAGTAAGCATAGCTTAGATATGGAACAAAGCTGAAAGTATGGAGCACCCAAAAAGTAGAAGCTCTTTCAGAAAATAGCATTTCGTAATCTAATCACTTGATGAATTCTAATCCAAATGATTTCACATTTTATCATCATGTGTAGAAACAACAATTTTATTTTTGTCGAAATGTCTGGGAGTTGTGATTATTTACACAATTTATATTCGGAAAATTGACCTCATTTTTGTTTTTACCCAAACGTTTCGGCCGTTTTGCTCTTCGGCCTTACTCAAGTGTATATTGATATGGGTAATCTATAGGGAATTATGAACTGATCACTTTATTTAATCTACGAGGTAGACTGTTCTTTCTCCTCTGTTTGTGTTTAGGGATATCGTATAGTTCTTAATTTTATTTAGTACTGTTCAGTTATTGTACGCTCGCCCTTTTTACTGAGTCATGTACATACTACCCAGCACAGGGATTGAACTCACAAGTACTATATCAACAAATTCACATACCAAGGATTAAATCGCGTATGTCATTGTGTAAATAGTGTTTTTTTATTTATTTATTTTATTTTTTTATTTTTTTTTTTTTTGCATATAACTGTACAGAAAATGAATTCACTGTAAAAGAACAGGCGTTTTGTATGTAACGGTAGAGAAAGTCATTTCTCTGTAAAAGAAAAGGCGTTTTGTATGTAACGGTAGAGAAAATCATTTCTCTGTAAAAGAAAAGGCGTTTTGTATGTAACGGTAGAGAAAATCATTTCTCTGTAAAAGAGAAGGCGTTTTGTATGTAACGGTAGAGAAAATAATTTCTCTGTAAAAGAAAAGGCGTTTTGTATGTAACGGTAGAGAAAATAATTTCTCTGTAAAAGAAAAGGCGTTTTGTATGTAACGGTAGAGAAAATCATTTCTCTGTAAAAGAAAAGGCGTTTTGTATGTAACGGTAGAGAAAATCATTTCTCTGTAAAAAAAAAAAAAAAAAAAAAAAAAAGGCGTTTTGTATGTAACGGTATTGAAAATTCACTGCAAAAGAATGGGCGTTTTATATGTTACGGTGTCCTGTGCATTGCTGAGATAGTTCGCTAAAAAATGCACCAACTGCATTACGTATTTCGACATGAAACAAGTACGTCAGAGAGGAAGGCTGTCAGCGCAGGGCAAAAGGAAATATATGAACACGGTTATCGAAAGAAATGACCGCGAGCCCTCGGAAAAAACATTTTTGCGAAGCCCCAGGGAGTTCATAATAAGATCAAGACTAGAAACTAAGAAAGTTTGGCGTGCTCCAAGGAAGCCCTTGAGAATGGTATGCTGCAGCTTCTTCAGGACTTAGACAGATGACAATCACAAGTCACACGCGGTGCTCATATTGGAAACTGTGGAAATTGTTTATGAAAAACGGATATGCAATATGATAGGTCCTGACCTGGCTTCTCGGCTACAGTCACATTCTCATAGACGTGACGTGGCTCCCCTCTATCTTTTCTAGAAATATCTCCATGGCAATTGCACTGACGGGCTACTTGCACTGTTACCCCAACTGCATGAATTTAAGCGTGCTACTAGGTTAGCGCCTCGGGCTCACCCTTTCACTGCCGTAACAGTTAAATGTATCCGTCTCTTCTACTCCATTAGCTACACGTCTCAAACCTCTTGTCTGTAAAATTTCCTTTCCAATATTTGTTTCCCAAATAGCTATAATCTCCAACTATTGAAATGTAATGTCAATCGACATTTCTAGATCCCTTGATCTAGTTCCTGTCCTTCTCTTCCTACTTTTCTCTATCAAATCTCTTTACTCTCGCTCACACTCTCTGTAAACCATTGCGTGCTTGTGGATCCCATCTTTCCTCGGGTAAAAAGAAAAAAAAAAGATAATGATGGACATTGCATTTTAATTTTTGGTGATTAAGGTTGGCTGGAGAGGAAGAAACCAGGAAGAGAGTCTGATAAGTGAGAAGAGCAAGAGGAAGACAGGGTTAGCATAGAACCAATGGTTACATCTATCCATTGCAACCGTAAGATAATGAGAACTAGCTGCCAGTCTTGTTAGTTATGTGCCACGCGTGACACACGCTTAAGCGATCTTGTATCTTTCACATGACTGACGAGGCATATTTTTCCCGCAGTCCTCCAACAGCATCTTCTCTCGCACTTCCCGACAGTGGAACTCCCTTCCTCTTACTTGCTTCTCTGATAGTTATTATCTTCAAATATTCAAATGTAATGTCAATCAATATATTCTGATACTTTGATCTTGATCTCAGTCCTTCTCTATGTACTTTTCTCAAACACCTCTCTTTATTATTAATCTCAATCTCTGTAACCCCTTACGTCATACTGACAATGTTTCTGGAAGGGCCTGCAAGGAGTGAATATCATGAGGATATCCAGGTTAGATACCGAATTACTTGAAAATGCTAAGGTTATATTGATCGGGAAACATTCTCTCACGATTCTGTTCAATAGGGCAACGCTTCTGGGGAAGAAACTGTCCGAATAGAACTTCTTTGCCTATGGGATATGAATGGGTGCTCCATACTTCCGGTCTTGTGCCGCATCTAAGCAGCGCTTAGAAAATCATTATATATACACTGCAGTTCAAAAGTTTGAAGTGACCACCAGAATTAGCATGGGCGACTTTGACAGAAGAAGGGAAAAAAATGAAACGAGTTCTTAGAATCATTGAAAAAAGAATAGGATCAAATATCATTCTTATTCTTTGAGAAATTTTTGCAACGATAGCTAAAAAAAGGTGCTGCTGCAATTAAGGCTGAAGGAAGTATGTATATGACTGTTTTTTAACAAAAATAAATGCTAATTATCCTGGATTATAAATCCCACTGTTCATTCCTATTATTTTAATATCTATCTATCTATCTATCTATCTATCTATCTATCTATCTATCTATCTATATATATATATATATATATATATATATATAGATAGATAGATAGATAGATAGATAGATAAACCTAGTGAGCAAGACAAACCTACCGAAGTTTCACCTAAGCTGATCGTCAGGGTCTGCTCTACGGTTGTATTGAGCTCTTTTGTTAGTTGTTTACTCGTTTCGGGTGTTTTCTTTGGGCTTTGAACCTGTATCTGTGCGATTTTTTTCGACAGACTTTCATGTACCTAGCTCTTTCTTTTTTTAAAACTTTTTTTCCTTCGAGATTGATTTGATTATTGGCAAATCAAAAATTCGAGTGAATTCGAAACGTGTATAGTTACCTATATATAAATATATATATATATATATATATATATATATATATATATATATATATATATATATATATATGAATGATCCAACAATCTCATTCATTTTCTTTATGTTTGTGTCGTATGTTACACTCCAGTCCCGCTAGTGACCTGCATACAAGTCCGCCTATTTTGCAACAACGATGATCTCAGAACATAGAATAATATTTGACACATTTCGCCGTTATATTTTGTTTCTTAGCCTGGCAATATTACTTATTTCGAAATTTGTTATACAGCTCTGGCACAAATATCTCCAATTATTTCGATCTAGGGCAACTCACTGGAAGTTAGCATGATGTACATTGACAGCTGGGAGGTCACTCTTTAGCTTGTCATTATACCTGACTCAGGTCCATCAACACTCCATTGTCAAGCTGGCTACAGGTGAGGACGTTTGATATTCTGTCTTCATTCCTCCTTGCAACATGACCGGCCTGGTAAAGAATGCACCGGGTAAGTTTTGATTCCACCAATGTTGCATTTTGCGAGAAGGTCAGCATTGGACACCTTGTTTACTAATGTTCTGAGACTGTACATTCATTTTAATTCGATAATTCAGCATTCGCGTAGTAATCTGAAAAAATATCAGATTCAAATCTAGCTAGGGAGTGTTTAAATTTCATATAAGCATGAGATTGCAGCTAATTGTAGCGATATCAATGTCAGCCTTTATCTTATTAAATGAAAATATCTCAGCTGTCACAATTGTTTCAGGCCTTTATTTGCCTTGAGGATTATCAGTTAAGTGAAGTAGTTCTGACACAGACCATGGCAAACGGCTCTGACAAAAAGGGTCACTAAATAAAGATAAATTACTATTTGAGTCAAAGAAGAGAAGACAGAGGACAATGTCCTCTATAAGTCAGTGGTAACTACCAGCGAAAAACAGAGAATACCTAGGCATAGACGTGGAGTGTGTCAGAACGCCTCCTTGCAGTAAGATGAAAGGGAAGAAGCCCGTTAGACAATTCACCTCCCCGCTACCGCAATTCAACTCTTCATCCCTCCTCTACAGGACGAGGTTACAAATGGAAGGAGCGATCTGAGAATGAACCTGATGTCTGGTCTGATCTGCCACGCCACATAATGATGACCTGAAAAATATATGAATATACACAAAAAATAACATATAAAGCATGAAATGAAAAAAAAAGGAAAAAAAAAGAATGAGTGAAAGGTAATCTTGGTAAGAATGCAATAATAATGTGTTGCCATAATTTTGTAAAGGAATATATTCATGTGTTACCATTCATCTTCTCTGTACTGTCACCCTTCAGGAGGTAAACGATCAGGACTCTCCACAGCTTCCTATCCCTTCTGGCTCTTATCAGTTTTTATCAATTTCTGGAAAGAAAGAAAGAAAGTATGAAGGAAAAATACAAGAGAAAATAGAATATTTAAATAAATAAAGAAGGTAAAATAAAACAGTTAAAGAAAGAAAGAAAGAAAGAACAGAAGGAAAAATAAAACAGTTAAAGAAAGAAAGAAACGAAGAAAGTAAGAAAGAAAAAAGGAAGGAAGGAAGAACAGGAGGAACATTGAACAGTTAATGAAAGAATGAGCAAAGAAAGAAAGAAAGTATGAAGGAAAAATAGAAGAAAAAATAGAATAGTTAAAGAGATAAAGAAGGAAAAATAAAACAATTAAAGAAAGAAAGAAAGAAAGAAAGGAAGAACAGAAGGAAAAATAAAACAGTTAAAGAAAGAAAGGAAGAAAGAAAGAAAGAAAGAAAGAAAGAAAGAAAGAAAGAAAGAAAGAAAAAAAAAGGAAGAAAGAAAGAACAGGAGGAAAATTGAACAGTTAAAGAAAGAATGAGCAAAGAAAGAAAGTGTGAAGGAAAAATAGAATAAATAAAGAAATAAAGAAGGGAAAATAAAACCGTTAAAGAAAGAAAGAAAGAAAGAATGGAAGAAAGTAAGAAAGAAAAAAGGAAAGAAAGAAGAAGAGGAGGAAAATTGAACAGTTAAAGAAAGAATGAGCAAAGAAAGAAAATACGAAAAATAAAACAGTTAAAGAAAGAAAGTAAGAAAAGAAGTTAAAATAAGACAGTTAAGTAAATAAATAAATAAATAAAGAAAGAAAGAAAGAAAGAAAGAAAGAAAGAAAGAGAAGGTATGTTTGGACCTTAGGAGTTAAAGAAAGGATGAACGAAGGAAAGGAAAAGAAAATAATAAAGAAATAATGAAGGACTAGAAGAAAAAAGTAAAAAGAAATAGAATAAATTCAAAGACAGGCAGAAAGAAAATCAGAAATTAAGTCATGATAAAATGAGTGTTGTAAGAAGAAAATACACCAGAAGTCATAGAATCGCATACAAAACACAAAAGAAAGAAAGAAAGAGCATAAGGAAAATAGAACAGTTAAAAAAAGAATGAAGAAAGAAAGAAAGAAAGAAAGAAGGAAGAAGAAATCGAATGAAAAATAGGGCAGCTAAAGAAATAAAGAAAGAACAGAAAGGAAGAAAGTAAGAAAGAAAAAAGGAAGGAAGGAAGAACAGCGGGAAAATTGAACAGTTAAAGAAAGAATGAGCTAAGAAAGAAAGAAAGTATGAAGGAAAAATAGAAGAAAAATTAGAATAGTTAAAGAAATAAAGAAGGTAAAATAAAACAGTTAAAGAAAGAAAGAAAGAAAGAAAGAAAGAAAGAAAGGAAGAACAGAAGGAAAATAGAACAGTTAACGAAAGAATGGACAAAGAAAGAAAAAAGGAAAAATAGAAGGAAAAATAGAACAGTTAAAGCAAGAAGGAAAAAAAGAAAGAAGGAAAGAAAGAAAGAAAGAAAGAATGGAAATATTGACAAAAAACGCAACTATATAATGAAGGAATAAATAAATAAAGAATGTGTTTAGATCTTAAAAATGAAACAAACAATGTGTTTAGATCTTAAAAATGAAATAAACAATGTGTTTAGATCTCAGAAGTGAAAGAAACAAATAATGTCTTTCGATCATAGAAGTGAAAGAAAGAAAGGGAATCTTGGTAAAAACGTAAAAAATACAATGAAGGAAGAGAGTAAAAAGGACGAAGGAATGAATGAATTTATTTCGACCTTAGAAGTGAAATAAAGGATGAACGAATTGAAAGAAGGAATATGAGAGCAAATGATCTGAGATTCCTTTCAATAAAACGTACAATAAAAAAGTAAGACAATATACAAGAGTTGCCTTTTAACAAGTAACAAAATTAAAAAAAGGTATGAAAAGAAAGAAGAAAGGAAAAAGAAAACCAAATAATCTTGGGACAAAATCAATAAAAAAATAATTTCAGAAAAAAATCAGAAAAGAACGAAATCTGAACAAAGTACAAAGCGAGTAAATTTTAAGCAGGAAATTCAAGCCGCGTCAGAAAGCCGAACAAAAGTGGATTGAACAGGTCCAAAGTTGAATAAAAGATGGACAAGGAAAGACATGATGTGAGAGGAATGAGAAAACGACGAAAAGAGAAAACAAGTATGGCGTCCAAAGAATTGACAGGAAAGGAAAAATAGCGGGCGAAAGGAAATCAACTTTCCCATTCACCTGTCACTGGGCTGAAAGGAGAATTTCGGCAACAAGCAGACGCTGAGGACCTGTTACAATATAGGGGCCTCTGACCTTTTTACGAAAGGGGATTTCGTTGCAGGCACGATTAATGCCGGCCTTTTTTTTTTTTCGCTATTTCTTTAGTTCTGTATTCACTTTTTATTTATTTACTTTGTTTTTGTTACTTTTTTTTCCCTTTTATTTGATTTTTTTAAGTAAAAAGAACAAAAAAAAAAAAAAAAAAAAAAAAACAGGGAGAAAAATTTCGATGGGGTTCTGGTTAAATTAGAGAAAGAGAGAGATTTAAAAAAAAAAAAAAAAAAAAAAAAGAAAAAGAAAAGAAGAAATCTTTGAACCTGCCGAAGTTGATGGACAAGTTGTGGAAGGTCAGGAAGAATTCATCTTTAGCGGGGGAAAAAGTCGGAGTTGCCGACCTGTGGTATATATATATATATATATATATATATATATATATATATATATATATATATATATATATATATATATATATATATATATATATATATATATATATTATTTCATTTTATCGTTGCATGGAATCGACTGGTTGAGAATGTCAGGGTCGGAGAGATCGGAGAAAACAGTTACGGTGGAGGAAAATGGATGCCAATGAAACGACTTCTCCAGTATAAATGCGACCCGGTGAACGCCTGTCAAGGGCATGATTTAAAGAGAGGCAAAGTTTAAAAGTTCGTGCAGATTACTATTTAAATACTTCTTATATATAAATACATATATTAATACCTACCTCTTGTTATTTACACTCACACAAACACACATGCACGAACACACACACACATATATATGTATATATGGCAGTGGAGTCTGCGTGTGTCTTTTAGACATAGTTATGTGCATATGTGCTTGATTATGAAAATGTGAAATTATAATTTTGTTTGTGATCACATACTATATTTCCTTTCTCCGCTCCTTCAAATGGCTGTCTATCTAATATGCTTTCTATCAATCTACATCTGATTGACTAATATTCTATTAATCTATAAATCTCTCCCCCTTCTCTCTCCCTCTTCTCTCCCCCCTTCTCTCCTCTCCATATGCATATATGGATATATATATATATATATGTATATTTCTATCTATCTATCTATCTATAATTCTGTTTTTGGCTATCTCGTTCTGTGTTTATCTCTATTATTCTGTTTTTATCTCATTCGGTCCTATCTATCTATCTATCATAAGTTATTAATCACTCTTTCTCACGCTATATATATATATATATATATATATATATATATATATATATATATATATAATTTTGTTTTTATCAATGTATCTATCTCTTTCTGTTTTATCTATCTAGATAGCTAGCTATTTATCTTCCTATCCTTAGCTGTGGTGTTAATGAATGATGAACATGCCATTTTCATCTATGATCGCTTTCATCAGGTTAAGCTTGGAGAGCAATTACACATTTCTATTGCTTCTTATTGTCAAAAAGAGTTATAAAAACCTCGGGGGATTGCAGTAAAATATCTTTAATCATTACTAAGATACAACGGTTCAAAATCTAATCTAAAATCTAATCTAAAAATTGAACAATTTTGCAATTACACGATTTGGACACATTTGCAGTTACATCTATCTATATCAGTCAGTTTCTTTCTTTCTTTCTATCTATCTATCTATCTATCTATCTATCTATCTATCTATCTATCTATGTCATTTTTCATCTATCTATCTATATAACTATCTATATATATGTTTCTTTCACTATTACTCTGTCTTTCTAGTTACTTATGTTCATATTTTTCGTCCCTCTCAAAACCTTTGCTTTTTACAAATGGCAGTTCTCTCCCTTTGATTTAGGTAGACACGAGAATCATGCGACGGCCCGGGAATGACTTCAGCAGGGAGATTGCCGCGAGAGTTGTCATCTTGTACGTTCTTAGGACACAGCGACAGGTCTTACAAGAAATAACACATGGCGTATCCCATTTCGTAGAGAAGCAGCCGTAACCCCAGTTTTCCTTTCAGGAAATATGAGAAATAAGGTTCCTCTTTCTGACACAGATTTTCTTGGAGCGTATGTTATAACTTATTTGAATGGAACACTTGTATACACGAATATATCTAATGCTGTGTACGGCGTAGCATTATAAAACTCTTTCCATTTTGTCCGTGAAATATCAGTATTTGTATATTATGGATATAGCAATGCACATAACTAGACAGACTTATTACTTATTATCATTCTAACTCTTTCCATATATATATATATATATATATATATATATATATATATATATATATATATATAGAGAGAGAGAGAGAGAGAGAGAGAAGCACAGTGGAGTAATGTATAGAAATATATGTATATATGTATATTTCACGAAATGCATATCTCCCGTAGGGACATTCGATTACCATACCTGGTACGTAAACAACTAAAATAACGATATGAGCACATTATTCTGTAGTGATACAGAAGGCGGTTATCTCCCTTTGGTGAGGTTTTGAAGCAGTAGAATATTGTTCTAAAGAAGGATGCTGAGAATAAGAAGGGGCGAGGAAATGGACCGAACATGTGAACAATGGCGAAATTTTAGGGAAAAAAATGAAAACAAAAAGGAAAGTTATACTTAACATCGGGAAGGGGCATGCAATTTCTAGGATACATAGTGAGGAAAGAGGGCTTGAAAATTGACCAACGAATAACATAGTGACCTTGAGTAAATGGATGGCGGAACAGGGTTTAAAAGAAATAACAGAAAGACAAAATTTATTGAGAGCTATTAAAAATGGTCTCATATGAGATTGAAATGACTTTTGGAAATTAAAAACTGTTTGAAAGAAAATTTTGGTATTTTTCTTAATCAATCTTCTAAGGCTACCAAGTAATGAATCTGTGAACTCGAAATGGTCAAGATGAAACCTAATCGAAATGATATGTCTAAATTATTTATGCAAACCTGTTTGAATATATTTCTCTCTCTCTCTCCCTCTATGTATATATATATATATATATATATATATATATATATATATATATATATATATATGTATATATATATATATATATATGTAAGTATATATATATATATATATATATATATATATATATATATATATATATATATATATATATATATATATGTATATATATATATATGTATTAGCGTGTGTGTGTTTGAGTATTAAAGTCAGCACTTAGAAGCGATGGGCTGTTTCATGTTTGACGCAATCATGGAACAGCTTGTCACCTATGAGTGTTGACATCAAAGTTCACTTTTATATTTACATACGCTTTGATATTGAGCACTCTACCCCATAAATATAGCACCCCTTATATATATATATATATATATATATATATATATATATATATATATATATATATGATGAAATATAGTCTTATGATATGCTATATTTTTGGGATAAAGTGCTCGATATCAGAGATAGAGCGCGTGTAAATATAAAAGTGAACATAGAAGTCAACACTTAGAGGCGACAGTCTGCTTCATGGTAGATGCAATCGTCGTGACGATTCCATCTAGCATGAAACAGACTGTCGCCTCTAAGTGTTGACTTCTATGTTCAGTTTTATATATATATATATATATATATATATATATATATATATATATATATATATATATATATATATATATTATATGAGTGAGTGTGTATGTGTGCTGTGCACGTCTGTGAGAATTATAAATGAATATATACATATATCGGGTGGCTCTTTTTCTTGTATATAATTTTACATGTGTTTTTTCTGTCTTCATTTGTGTGAATTTATTTCTTGAAACAAAATTGTGTACGCACACACAGCTACACAATAATCAAATAGGCACACACTCACACGCCCACTCGCACGCATACCCAAATATATATACATGTATATAAATGCATTGTCGAATTAATCAATTGCTAGTTGTAAATAAATCAAATCTAACAAAGATTTCATTTCGTAGAGTTCCGTCGACTAATCCTTCGCCACACCAAAGTGTAATTACAATTTCTCCACTGAAGGACACACAATCAAATGCTGAATTAAGCCTGGACATTTTTTGTTTTTTGTTTCAGTTATTCTTATTCTTTTGTTTGCCTGCAGGATTTTCTGGAAAAATGTACGGCGTATCTTTTCCAAAGAGTTAATTCGAAATCGAGACGCGTTTCAAACAGCGTCTGTTTGTTGATTGGCTAATAAGATCTAATTACTCTGACCTTAAATTTATTCCATTGGCCCGTTATAAGTAGTA
>OZ010603.1:36973446-37060946 GCA_963932145.1 Acanthosepion lycidas
TTCGTTGACTATCTAAATATAATAATCTCATCCATATGTGAAAATAATGGAGACGCCATTAATAAAATAAAAGAAGCCGAACATTCCGAATATCTGCTATGAACCTAACCACAATGTGCTGACCGTGTTTAGAAAATAAACATACTTTTAACTCCAGATACGTATATAATAAAATCCATACGTTCATTCATTCATTCATTCATATATATATATATATATATATATATATATATATATATATATATATATATATATATATATATATATATATATATATATATATATATATATATATATATATATATATATATATCGCATTTATGAAATTTAGTGCATTTATATATGTATGTCTAACCACCTATCTCATATATACGTAGGCAATGAAATGGTCGTATATAAAGTAAAACTGACTTAGCTGCCTCAGAGGAGGATTTTTACGTAACCCATTTCGGTTATATTAAATAAGCGCTCCTAAAATCGTTTATTGTCTCTTTTCATATCGATGCCTTTAAATCAACCATCTCCATGAATTGAATTGACGATACAAACCTCGATTGCAAGATCGAAATTTTCAAGTTTAATCCCCGTTGAAATGTTCGCAAAGAAATAATAAATAAGTCTTTAATTCGCTCAAATTTATTGTAACCGCCCAATACTTTCGATCATAATATTTAATGCCTTAACAAAACGAAAATGTGCTCCAGAAGAGAAACTTTCCTAACTGCCATTAGCGTGATTGGTGTAAACCACATGGAGCGCAACAGACTACGCCTTCCTGGCCTCACCTTTTCAACTTATTTGAAATTGAACAGCTAAACTGAAACAATAGCTGAATCTACTGTGTCGTGCTAGAAGATTTTTCTTGATAGAATCCATGTAACATTGAATACTTTTGTAATATCTGGTCTGGTGCTCGTGCTATTAATCTCAAGGTTCTTGACAAATTCCATAAAATATCTTCAAAAATTTCGACCCTGACTTTGCATCTCGAAAACAGATCACCTTCTCACCGATGTTACGTGGCTGTCCCGTGTTTTTTCTAGAAATATTTTCATGGCAACTACTCTGACGAGCTTTTTATTATCCCGGTGCCCATACCGCGTAAATTCAAGCGTGCTACTAGATTGGCATCTCGGTCCCACCCTTTTACTGTTGAATTAGTTAAATGTAATCACCATATCTATCCCAATAATTTCTTACACTTCCCAGCAGTGGCACTCCCTTCCGTTTACTTGGTTCCCTGATAATTGCAGTATTCAAAAATTTATATGAAACGTTTAGCAACAAATTCTATCTACTTGAACCCCGTTCAGCTTTTATCCTTTCCACGGTCTCCACTATACCTATTCTTTTCTTCCACCTTTCTTCCTTGTAACCGCTTGCTTGGGGTTAAATAATTTTTTTTAAATTAATAAATAACCGTCTACGCCTTGTTCATGAGTTTTTGACTCCCTAAGTCTTTGCTTATTCTCAGCATTGGAAACTCTCTTGGCTGCCTTTTCGTCTGGATTTTTATTGGCACTGGACGTTCTTTTCCTCGTAGCAGCCTCGGTTCTGTTGATTTCAATCTGGTCCTCTACTGGCGGAGATTTCTTTTTGCGAGCCATACGGCTGCCGTATGCAATGGGCAACAAAAAACTACAGAAGAACTCAAAATTGATCGCTACATTTAAGTATTGGATTAATATTTAAGCTTACCTTTTAAAAGTTCAACGATAATTCTTCTGTCACCAATTAATTTAAATCCAATATGATGTGAGTACGTCCTTACTTTTCGTATTATTAGCTTGGTGCAAAAATAATATCGTTTTTTGACGTTAAAAAATACGTAAAAAAACGATATTATTTTTGCACCAACCTTATATTATTTTTATTACATAGGTGACTTTTGCTGGATTTCGCAATTAATTTATTGTACTAGATTTATGATTATTTTGCCACAATTCGTTTTGGTTGTGTTGTCATCCCTCTAAAGAGTCTATGTTGGTCTTTTCCGCCTACTATAAGATTTGTAGGAGAGAAGGCACTGGGGGAACGTTCGACCAGACTGTTTAGGCGGGTTCAAATGGAATATTTTTGGCCGAGCCTACGGGCTCGGAAAACCCACAATAAACCAGCCTTGTGCCACATACATCCTCGTGGCGCGGGGGTGTTAAATATTAACAGTCAACCAGACTGTTCATTGCTGCCAAACTCTCTGCCTCGGCGCAGAGGATCCCGGACGAAGGTTTGCCGTAGGGGAAAGTTTCGTCCGTGGAGGTAGACAGTACCTGAACCCGTTTAGTCGGGTTCAAAGGGAATATTTTTGGCCGAGCCTACGGGATCGGAAAACTCACAATAAACCGGCCTTGTGCCACATACACCCTCGTGGCGCGGGGGTGTTAAATATTAACAGTCAACCAGACTGTTCATTGCTGCCAAACTCTCTGCCTCGGCGCAGAGGAACCCGGACAAAGGTTTGCCGTAGGGGAAAGATTCGTCCGTGGAGGTAGACAGTACCTGAACCCGTTTAGTCGGGTTCAAAGGGAATATTTTTGGCCGAGCCTACGGGATCGGAAAACTCACAATAAACCTGTCTTGTGCCACATACACTCTCGTGGTGGTGGTGGTGGGTTGTTAAATATTAACAGTCGACTAGACTGTTCATTGCTGTCAAACTCTTTGCCTCGACGGAGAGGTACCCGGACGAAGCTTTTCCGCAGGGCAGGGTTTCGTCCGGGCAGATGCCACATACACCCTCGTTGTGGTGGTGGTGGTGATGGTGATGGTGGGGGGGACTGTAAAATATAAACAGTCGAAAAGATTGAACCCTTGGTCATCCGATACACACTCGCTAGTCGTGTAATACTGTTCTGTTGTACTTAGTGTTTAATGCATGTTATATCTGCAACATTTGTCTTGTTATTTCTTTAACGATTTACTTGGGTCTCAACAGTATTAGATGTAGTTGTGACAAGTTTTATGTTGATTTTAGATAATAACACCAACAAACCTAATCCGATGAATACCTACCGGATGAAATGCGTCACACATAAACTAACCAACACACAGCCCAGTGGATAAAGGCCTTGTTTAGATCCAGTGACTAGACCCAAATAGTTTTGACGTTCAATACCAGGACACAGCAGTGGTGAACCAAAAACATAGAGTTAAAGAGAAACAATTGAGATATTTAGAAGAGGCATGGCACGTAAAACTAGAACAACCTACCCTAGTGGACGAAATAAAGGTTCAATTCGAAATTCTAATCATCTGAATATAGCCGGAGCGTACAACAGCCGAAACGTTGTGAATATGGTAATGAAAATGAGGATAAAAGTCCGAATAATGCAAGTAATTTTCTTTCTGCAATGTGTGTCGACAAAAATGCAAGCGATATCTTTCAGATTTTAGTCATACCTTCTATTCTAAGTAATGTGTTAAATTTAACTTTGTCACTGTACCTTTCGTTCTTATTTTTTTCTTTCTTTTTTGCTTTTTTTGCTCTTTTTTTCTTTTTTGACAACACTACGTTTTTTTTTTTTTTAATTTTAATCCATGGCAATTATATTTCTTCTTTTTAATCACAATCTTATTCCTACCTATCTTTATTTCAAATTTTTCATTCTTTCCTTTTTTTCTTTCCATATTTTTTATTTTTTTTTGTATTTCCGATTTCGCTTTTCTCGCGTTCTTCCTTTCGTCATTCACTTTCTCTTTCTTCTTCCTATATCATTTATTTACACACATCCCGTCCATTCTCAACTATATTAAGTTCCCTTTCATCAATTCCGCCACGCAACTAGGCTTTCTGATTCCATTCCTCCCCTTTAGTGGCACGTGTTATTCTCCTGATGCAAGTGCTGTTCTCACCTCCCCGTACGTAACCACGAACCACCCAACCTAAATCATCCCTTATCCGCATCCAGGTTTTCCGGATCCTTCAGCCTAATCAAATTCCATCTTCCTAAAGAACCACTTCTTATCGAATTATTCATTCCCTAGTTGTAAGAATTATTCCGTGTAACCATCGTCAAGGACTTTGGCATATAGTGTTAATGATCAACTAGATTTCTCCAACATTCCACCACAAGAAATTAAAAAAAAAAAAAAGATTAAATAATATAAAAAATCTAAGGAAAAGAAAACATTGTGAGTGGGTTTGAGAAAAAAAGGATTCCAACTGTACAGAAATGTTCAATGCTAAAGAAATATGAAATAACGAAAATAAAAAAAAAGCTAAACAAAAAATAGTTTCGTGAACGTAAAGAAACTAAAAAAACGTATTACAAAACTGGGTTGGAGTAGACAGAAAAAAATGGCGTCATTTTGAATAGGTGGGCATTCGAACAAGATTCACGGTGCCGAATCAAAATGAATTTAAGACTGAATGAAAGGAAGCAAAGATGGAAAGACTGATGGAACGAACGGACGAAGTTATTGGAAACTGAGCAGAATTTGACGTTTAGGAAGTTTACACTGAAAACAAAGTATTTTCTTCATCCGAATACTTCTGTAAAAATTCTTCCGAGAATTGGGTCGTATTTCTGTCATAAATTCTACAGCCTTGCAAACAAAATGATATAAAATAATTCTGGCATATGCGGGAATGCTAAAATAAGGAAAAATGAAGTTATATTAACTATACTCCAGGCAAAGTTATAAATGATATTGTGTTCTTGTCACATATATAGTTAACATATATACACATATATATATATATATATATATATATATATATATATATATATATATATATATATATATATATATATATATATTAGGGTGGTGCAAAAATAATGACGTAATAATGTTGTCTTTTGACGTAACGTCAAAAAACGACATTATTACGTCATTATTTTTGCACCAACATATATATATATATATATATATATATATATATATATATATATATTGTTTAAAAATATGATTATATTATTATAAGAGAGCTCTACTTTGTAAGCACTGTCTTCTTAAAAATAAAAACAAAAATACTAAGGAACCCCGGATTATGCACCCAACGTGTTCTTTTCTATTTTCTGCATATCTGCGCATATATATATATATATATATATATATATATATATATATATATATATATATATATATAGATAGATAGATAGATAGATAGATAGATGGTTAATTGTGTGAAAAATTAGGAAAGTTTTTTCGGTAAGTTCTAAATCTTCCAAAGTGTGCACTTTTAATATTATTTACAAATAATTTCTTGATTGAAATATATCAGCATAGAAATTTTACCGTTGACAGAAACAGACGGGATTGTTTCCAGTTCAGACAACAGTAACTATACTTTACGCCTTCCGCCATCCTTAAATAAGATACTGAAGTCAGTATATCAAATTAGGTTAACACTCTCTGTCTTTTCCCAATCTGTATATAAGATAGCAATATCTCATGATTTTAACACGAAATTTTTTTTTTTCCAGTCCAAGTGTGATATTTTTGTCGGTCTTGAAAGTTGAGAGCTTCATTATTTGAGCAGCCATGAAATAAAAATAATTACTTATGGAATGATAAGTGTTTGATATTCTTTAATTAATAATAATTTTGCTCTGTCTGTTGACGTAGATCTCTCCCTGTATCTATATCCTCCTGAAGATTTTATATATATATATATATATATATATATATATATATATATATATATATATATATATATAATCATTTAATATAATACCATATTATATGATTACTATATATATATATATATTTATCATATAATATGGTAATCCGTATTGAATTTTCAGGAGGATGTTTCAGTATGTGTGTGTGTATTATATATATATATATATATATATATATATATATATATATATATATATATATATATATATATATATATATATAGTAATCATATAATATGGTAATCCGTATTGAATTTTCAGGATTATGTTTCAGGATGCACACACACACACACACACATATATATATATATATATATATATATATATATATATATATATATATATATAGAGAGAGAGAGAGAGAGAGAGAGTAATCATATAATATAGTAATCCCTATTGAATTTTCAAGAGGATGTTTCACGATGTGTGCGTGTCTGTATTAATATATATATATATATATATATATATATATATATATATATATATATATATATATATATATATAGTAATCATATAATATGGTAATCCGTATTGAATTTTCAGGAGGATGTTTCAGGACACACACACACACACACACATATATATATATATATATATATATATATATATATATATATATATATATATATATATATATATATATATATATATATATATATATATATATATATCTTAAAAGCCGTCCTAACGGGCGGTATTTAAGCTAGCTCTTGCGAAAGGGATTTTGATTGGACATTCATCACAATAAATATGAAGGAGTAGATACGATAGGCAACAATAAACTACAGAAGAACTCCAAATTGATCGCTGCATTTAAGTAATTCGTTAATATTCAAGTTTACATTTCAAAACATCAATGATAATTCTTCTTCTGTCTTGATAATGAATGTGCACTGTTGATGAGTTCTAAAATAGAACGAAACCGCAATTCAGTGCTTTCTGCATTTTGTTGAGGATTCTTCTAGTCTCGATGAATTATATAATTATGATTATACAAATACCCTAATAATATATATATATATATATATATATATATATATATATATATATATATATATGTTTTTGTGTTGGTATGTGCGGCGTGGTGAAATGGTCCCCGTTCGTTCCACTTTACAAAGATTGAACACATTGTCCAGAAACAGATTTCCCTATCAAGATGAGGAACATTTTTCTCTATATTTTAATCATAGAACCATTTTCTGCTTCCTTTACCATGCTTGATGCTAACCTCGAGTAGAACAACTTATTCCACCTTCTTGGTTTCACGTTTCTCACTGACATATAGTGGAATGATTATATTGAATCAGGTTTACTGCGATGAATATTTGTTTACCGTGTCTTGCTAGAAAATCTTGCTCACCAGAATCCAGCTTGCACCATTCGTTCCTTCATTGAATCTTACTGTCATATGTTGTCTTTTTTTCTTTGAATATATCTTCGGTTCCTGGAAAAAGAATACAAAAGTAGACTCTGGAATATGACCTGTTACTATATTTCTCTCATCATGTCTTTTCTATGAATATTTTAATGATTATTCTTTACTAAGAGCTCTTCTCCTTTGTACCTCAATAGCATCAATTTAAGAGCAGTACTAGGTTGGCTGTTAGGTCTCACATTTTTACTGTTGAAATAGCTAGATGGAAGTGTAAGTTCTATTCTAATATTTTATTTTCTCGCACTTTCCGTCTCTTGTTCCTTTGCCTTTTACGATCTTCAAAAAATTAACTGCGACTTCTTTCACCATCTTCCGTATTTTTTAATCATGTTGTATGATTTTCTTTTCTCACGATTAAAGGCTTCCCATTCACTTTCACGCCCAGTAACCTCTGGCGACTTAGTGACATTAATACCGTACTTAGGGTAAATAAGTCAAAAGATGTACGAAAACTAATTTGCCTATATCGGCATGTAAGCTAATACATATTGATTTGGTTTGGTTCGTTCGGCATATCAACTTCTTATGGACCTTTTAATGTCGAAGTGTAATGTAGTTTATCATCACACCAAAGACTAAGTTGGTCTGTGAGAATATTGGCCAGTATAAGATGACACACAGAAGGATTCATACTTCATGGCATTTTAGCACGCTTTTCTTTGTTTCTAAAAAAAAGATTTTCCTGTTTTTAACTTTAGGAATTGATCTTTCATTATTCTAAAGCATTTTTGGATTTCGAGGTAATTTTTTCCTTCGTCTGTTTGAAAGATTCCACAGACAGGTAAATGTCAGTACTTGCTTGATTTTCCCACCTCCAGTTCGTATCACTCTTTTATTTATCGCCCTGACTCATAACCACGCATTCTGTCTTCTTATCCTTTTTATAAGTGGTAGTTAGTAATTATTTGCTGTTTACATTAATAACTCGTCTAGGAGATTCTGTAGTCTTATTTCTGTGGCTCTCAACAACAGGAAATCAGAATAGGATAAAACATTTTTCCATGTGTATCGTATAATAGTGATCTACTAAGCGTAGCTTCAGAGATCCAGGAAGCCGAAAGCGTGGATAAACCTGTGAGGATTGAACTCTGTATTTACCCGATTTCTACAAGGTAGGATGTGTCACAAGGTCGAATTTGAATGTGCGGCAATCCGGACGTGTATAATCGGGCAAAAAATTCTCGTAGACATGAGGTCGAGTGACTGTGTACTTTTTCACGGCTCTTATATTGAAGGATGGATTATCAGTTATCCTAACGTTTTAAAGTACTGTATATACTCGTGTATAAGTCGAATGCCGGTACAATGGGACCGCTGAATTATTTTGCATGAATTTTAACCTTTCAGAAATTTATTTTTAACTATAGGTTGCGATGAATAAATTGTCGTCTTAATGACGCAAAAATGAAAATAACACTGACATCTCAAATATAATTACCGATTATATATTACAGATATAATTAGCAAAATTATACAAAAATATCTTGAAATTCTAAAAAGGAAATTTAATCAAAAAAAAAATCGCCATTGGCTTCAATCACGGCCTCCAGACGACTTCGTAATCTTCTCCATTTCTTCTGGACAGTCTCCTTGTTTAAGTTTGTAAATGCTGCCATACTCGTTGCTTTTAGTTCATCTTTGGTGTTACAAGGAGTTTTGTTGGTCAAACTCTCAACTGCCTCCCACACATAATAATAATTGGGGTTTCAGTTTGGGGATTCAGGTGGCCATTGTAATGGATGATGTGGCCGCAGAAACTGTTTGACAGTCATGACTGAAATTTCCTGATTGTATGGCATGGTGCAGAGTGCTGTTGTCAGACATAGGGTCTTCCAGCAGCCAGCCTCTTTACCCAGGGCAGCACTACCTCTTCAAGGCAATTGATGCCAGTCTGCGTTTTGCGTTTGAGTTCCTTATCAGAACGATCAGGGTGAGGTTGCTGTTCTCTCATAATCACTAGTCAGTTATGTGACGAGGCAGGATTTTTTCCGCAGTAACTTGCCATTTTTTTTCTGCGCTAAACCAGTTGCCATCGAAGACTATAGAACCCGGTCTGTTCTACAATTTACTCATAGCCGGGGGAAGAATAAGGAATAAGAGGATTCATACTTTTCCAAAGGTTATTAGAATGTAGGTGAATTTAATGAATTCGACTGGAATTCGAACTCGGCTCTCCAATTCTTCAGTCCGAGCCGCTATCCATTACTTCATGTCTCTTCAGATTCATTCAACTCTTTCCGAATCATCTACCCTGTTCGTATTGGAGCTTCTGGTCCGAAAGCCAAGCAGTACAACATGCCGTTTCTAAATTTCTGACCGTGTACATTGCATAATGTGCTCTTTTTCTCATAGACGGTGCCCAACTGACCCTACAATACTGTGCAGTCGACAAGATCTAAAACAAAACACATGAGAGAAATTGAAGTTATAAAATGCCGACAATTTGCCCATCGCACCCTGTATGCATAGTGCAACCTGTCATCAAAGATTAATTAAAAATGGCCTTTGTGTAGGCCAATCAACTAATTTTTTTTTGGGGGGGGGGCGCAAAAAATACTGATTCTAAAAAACTCGGACAATAGTCGTTTTATATATTACTTCATTAATTCAAATCCTTTTGTATAGTTTTCGATTCTCTTCTTGGATTTTTCTGACGATTTCCTCAAAACGCTTCTGCGAATTTTCCTACCAGACAATTTTGAAAGAAATTCATGTCATAACATCTGAGGAAGTGACGTAAAGTTTTTTTCGACCCATCCTGGGTTCCATTTATTGGTATTCCATTCAGGAAGCATCGATAAACAGCTTCGAGGTAGAGGGTCCCAGTGAAAAATAACTTTTAGAATCGCCTCCTTCTAATCTACGATGATATACGAGAAGAGGCTGTAAAATTTAAATCTTAAGTCCCTTGAAAGTATCTGACAAGTAAACAAACTTGGGTGGAGAATACATTTGCTGTGTAGCCATTTTCATTTTTTTTTTTTTTTATCAATTCATTTTTTTCAGCTTGTCGTTCACTTTCAAATTATTTTTTTTACTGCTTCCGCTTTGAGCTTTTTTTTTTCCATTTTCAGCTGTTTTTTTTATATTTATCTTGTAAATATTCTTTTTTGCCTTTGCTTTTCTCTCTTTCTCGCTCTCTCTCTCTCCACTCTCTCTCTCTCTCTCTCTCTCTCTGTGAACCTTTCAACTTTTTCTTGCTTTTGTGTTCAGTTCTTTTCCCTTTTCCTACTTCTCGTTATAATTTCATTTAATCTATATATCTTTCTCTTTTTAATTTCTTTTTCTATTGCCTTTGTTCCCCCCCCCTCACCCCCATTCTATCCTTCAGATTCTTTCTCTTTGAATTTCACTTAATCTCTTTCAGTAATGATCTCTTCCTCGCTCGGCTTTTCTTTATTCTGCCTCTATTTGTTTCCCTTTTAAATCATTCTCTCTCTCTCTCTCTCTATCTATCTATCTATCTATCTATCTATCTATCTATCTATCTATCTATCTATCTGTCTCTCTCTCTTTCTCTCCCTCGTTCGATCACTCTTTTTTTTTTAAATCTTTACTTTCAGTTTCTCGTTCTCTTTTCCTTTCTTTTCTTCGTTTTCTTTCTCTTACATTTTCTCTGTTTCCCTTCTCGCTTTTCTTTCTTTGCGTTCTGTTGTTTTATATTCTTCTAGAAGTTTCTGTCTGTTCCTCTTTCTTCTTCTGCGTACATTTTCTTTCTCTCTTTTTCAGCTACTCTCTCTTTACCTTTCAGTCGTTCTATATCTTTCTTCAGTTTCTCCATTATCCTAGTTGTTTTTTTTCTTCTTTTTTATGATTCATAATTATTATAATTATCTTTTCAGTGATTCACTCTTTCACACTCTACTCCTTTTTAAGTTTTCTTTCGAGTTTCTTTTTTCCATTTTCTTCGTTCTTTTAGATTCATTCCAAACGATACCTATTTTATTCAGCCTTCTCTCTTTCTCATTCATTTTATTCTGTAAGATTAGTTATTACAGTGTCCATTTGAAAGTTTCATTCATCTTCTTTCACATTCGTCCAGTTGCTATGAATCTCTCATTTCAGTTTCTTTTTTCTTTCTTCCTTAAAACCAGTTGCACCTTTTATTAACTTCTGCCTATCTCATTTTTCTATTGTTTTCCCCTTCTATCTCTCTTTTGCAGATTCTTTCTGCCTCTTTTTCTTATCTATCTATCTATCTATCTATCTATCTATCTATCTATCTATCTATCTATCTATCTAAATCCTATCTATCTATCTATCTATCTATCTATCTCCATCGGTTTATTATTTTCTTTCTTTCTTTCTTTCTAAGTATTTGCATTATCTATCTATCTATCTATCTATCTATCTATCTATCTATCTATCTATCTATCTATCTGTCTGTCTGTCTAAGGATTTTAATATCTATTTATCTATCTATCTATCTATCTATCTGTCTGTCTGTCTGTCTAAGGATTTTAATATCTATCTATCTATCTATCTATCTGTCTAAGGATTTTCATATCTATCTATCTATCTATCTCAGGATTTTCATATCTATCTATCTATCTATCTATCTATCTATCTATCTATCTATCTATCTCCATCGGTTTATTATTTTCTTTCTTTCTTTCTTTCTTTCTTTCTAAGTATTTGCATTATCTATCTATCTATCTATCTATCTATCTATCTATCTATCTATCTATCTATCTATCTATCTATCTATCTATCTAAGGATTTTCATATCTATCTATCTATCTATCTATCTATCTCAGGATTTTCATATCTATCTATCTATCTATCTATCTATCTATCTATCTATCTCAGGATTTTCATATCTATCTATCTATCTCAGGATTTTCATACGTATCTATCAATCTCAGGATTTTCATATCTATCTATCTATCTATCTATCTATCTATCTACGTTTATTTTCTTTCTTTTTTTCTTTCAAAGTCGTTGCATTATCTCACTCTCTCTTTCTCTCTCTCCATATATATATATATATATATATATATATATATATATATATATATATATATATATATATATATATATATATTGTTCACTTGTGTAGACATTATTAGTTTCTTTTTATTCATCTCGAAAACATAATCGGATTGATTCTCTCTCGTAGTGACTTTTCTCTTATCAGGCACACTGATATTTAGCAAAACAACTCAAAAACCAATGCAAGAGCCCTAATTCGACACTACACACATCTCTTCAGCACCATCATTCTGCTGCGTTTTACGGAGAACATGCATAAATACACTATATAAATTCCAACACTCTTCAGCGAGGCTTGCATTATTTTCAAGGCTAAACAGCAGGAAACCGGAAACGCTATTTAGAATGTTCCAATGAAAGATACAGTTCTTTTCTCTTGGGAGCTTTTAGTCTTGTTGCTTGGTGCTAGGGGGCGCTGCAATTCAAAATGGCACTAATGGAACAAAAAAAAATCATCAAACATCTGAAAGAGAAATGTGTCTTCTTCGCGTAGACTTCGTATACATGTATTAACAGATATTCGCGTATGGTGGGACAAGTGTCTGCTAGCTTACATATACAAGTTTCTTCGGATATACGCTTGTGTTTATATATGAATTTGTGCTACCGGTGGCATCAGGGTAACGATATTAGTATAATTTCTATAGACTTCATTTTATAGTATTTTGTTTGTGTGTGATGGTGATTGTGTGTGATGGTGATTGTGTGTGTGTGTGTGTGTGTGTGTTAGTGTCTGTGTGCATGTGCTCATGTAAATGGGTGCATATAATTATGAGGTACAGGTAGCCGGTTTTCTTCCTTCAGTCATGTGTTAATGAAAGCATAACCATATATTATTTTTCTCGCTCATCTATGTGTTGTGTCCCATCAAGAGGCTGGCGATAATGGCTCTCTACGATATGCTGTGCTTTGTAACACTTAATAAAAGTTTTTTTTTTTTTTTTAAATCTCTCCTAAAGCTTGTTCCGCCATACATATAGGGGAGCTTAGTTGATAGGTTATGCGTTTTGTTCGGTCCCCCTTTCGTTTAATTGTCCTCTGAGTATCAAATTTTCTAAGCCTTCTTTCCTCATTATGTGCCTTAAAATTTAAACTTTTCCTTTCCATTTTTTCAAAACTTCACACACACACACACACACACACACACATATATATATATATATATATATATATATATATATATATATTGGTCCTCCGACATTTTCTGTGAAAATTTCTCGGATATTTAGGCCGGTAAATGTTGTTTAATACTGTTTATTATAAACAGAGCATTTACTTAAATATTTGTATCCATAAAAAGAATACCCACCCGGCCCGGTGGCTAGGATCAAAGTGTAGTATCTGTGCTTTGTGAGCTGCCGGGTCGGGTATCTGTCGAACTCTCTGCTTGCAGGGAGGAACCCTGACGAAGCTCCGCCGAAGGGTAGGGTTTCGTTGGGGGGGTTGACGGAACTAGCTCCCCTCGGGGGGTCTGGATGGTTATTTATTTTTGGCTGGGCCTACGGGCTCGGAGATACCCACATTAAAAAGGCCTTGTGCTACATTCAATTCTCGTGCGTGGATTGATAAATACCATCTATAAAAAGAATACCCGCTCGGCCCGGTGGCTAGGATCAAAGTGTAGTATCTGTGCTTTGTGAGCTGCCGGGTCGGGTGTCTGTCGAACTCTCTCCTTGCAGAGAGGAACCCTGACGTAGCTCCGCCGAAGGGTAGTGTTGCGTTGGGGGAGGTTGACGGAACTGGCCCCCCTCGGGGGGTTTGATTGTTATTTATTTTTGGCTGGGCCTACGGGCTCGGAGATACCCACATTAAAAAGGCCTTGTGCCACATTCAATTCTCGTGGGTGGATTGATAAATACCATCTATAAAAAGAATACCCGCTCGGCCCGGTGGCTAGGATCAAAGTGTAGTATCTGTGCTTTGTGAGCTGCCGGGTCGGGTGTCTGTCGAACTCTCTGCTTGCAGGGAGGAACTCTGACGAAGCTCCGCCGAAGGGTAGGGTTGCGTGGGGGGAGGTTGACGGAACTGGCCCCCCTCGGGGGGTTTGGATGGTTATTTATTTTTGGCTGGGCCTACGGGCTCGGAGATACCCACATTAAAAAGGCCTTGTGCCACATTCAGTCCTCGTGGGTGGATTGATAAATACCATCTATAAAAAGAATACCCGCTCGGCCCGGTGGCTAGGATCAAAGTGTAGTATCTGTGCTTTGTGAGCTGCCGGGTCGGGTGTCTGTCGAACTCCCTGCTTGCAGGGAGGAACCCTGACGAAGCACCGCCGAAGGGTAGGGTTTCGTTGGGGGAGGTTGACGGAACTGGCCTCCCTCGGGGGGTTTGATGGTTATTTATTTTTGGCTGGGCCTACGGGCTCGGAGATACCCACATTAAAAAGGCCTTGTGCCACATTCAATTCTCGTGGGTGGATTGATAAATACCATCTATAAAAAGAATACCCGCTCGGCCCGGTGGCTAGGATCAAAGTGTAGTATCTGTGCTTTGTGAGCTGCCGGGTCGGGTGTCTGTCGAACTCCCTGCTTGCAGGGAGGAACCCTGACGAAGCACCGCCGAAGGGTAGGGTTTCGTTGGGGGAGGTTGACGGAACTGGCCCCCCTCGGGGGGTTTGATGGTTATTTATTTTTGGCTGGGCCTACGGGCTCGGAGATACCCACATTAAAAAGGCCTTGTGCCACATTCAATTCTCGTGGGTGGATTGATAAATACCATCTATAAAAAGAATACCCGCTCGGTCCGGTGGCTAGGATCAAAGTGTAGTATCTGTGCTTTGTGAGCTGCCGGGTCGGGTGTCTGTCGAACTCTCTGCTTGCAGGGAGGAACTCTGACGAAGCTCCGCCGAAGGGTAGGGTTTCGTTGGGGGAGGTTGACGGAACTGGCCCCCCTCGGGGGGTTTGATGGTTATTTATTTTTGACTAGGCCTACGGGCTCGGAGATACCCACATTAAAAAGGCCTTGTGCCACATTCAATCCTCGTGGGTGGATTGATAAATACCATCTATAAAAAGAATACCCGCTCGGCCCGGTGGCTAGGATCAAAGTGTAGTATCTGTGCTTCGTGAGCTGCCGGGTCGGGTGTCTGTCGAACTCTCTGCTTGCAGAGAGGAACCCTGACGTAGCTCCGCCGAAGGGTAGTGTTGCGTTGGGGGAGGTTGACGGAACTGGCCCCCCCTCGGGGGGTTTGATGGTTATTTATTTTTGGCTGGGCCTACGGGCTCGGAGATACCCACATTAAAAAGGCCTTGTGCCACATTCAATTCTCGTGGGTGGATTGATAAATACCATCTATAAAAAGAATACCCGCTCGGCCCGGTGGCTAGGATCAAAGTGTAGTATCTGTGCTTTGTGAGCTGCCGGGTCGGGTGTCTGTCGAACTCCCTGCTTGCAGGGAGGAACCCTGACGAAGCTCCGCCGAAGGGTAGGGTTTTGTTGGCGGAGGTTGACGGAACTGCCCCCCCTCGGGGTGCTTGGAAGGTTGTTTATTTTTGGCTGGGCCTACGGGCTCGGAGATACCCACATTAAAAAGGCCTTGTGCCACATTCAATTCTCGTGGGTGGATTGATAAATACCATCTATAAAAAGAATACCCGCTCGGCCCGGTGGCTAGGATCAAAGTGTAGTATCTGTGCTTTGTGAGCTGCCGGGTCGGGTGTCTGTCGAACTCTCTGCTTGCAGGGAGGAACTCTGACGAAGCTCCGCCGAAGGGTAGGGTTGCGTGGGGGGAGGTTGACGGAACTGGCCCCCCTCGGGGGGTTTGGATGGTTATTTATTTTTGGCTGGGCCTACGGGCTCGGAGATACCCACATTAAAAAGGCCTTGTGCCACATTCAGTCCTCGTGGGTGGATTGATAAATACCATCTATAAAAAGAATACCCGCTCGGCCCGGTGGCTAGGATCAAAGTGTAGTATCTGTGCTTTGTGAGCTGCCGGGTCGGGTGTCTGTCGAACTCCCTGCTTGCAGGGAGGAACCCTGACGAAGCACCGCCGAAGGGTAGGGTTTCGTTGGGGGAGGTTGACGGAACTGGCCTCCCTCGGGGGGTTTGATGGTTATTTATTTTTGGCTGGGCCTACGGGCTCGGAGATACCCACATTAAAAAGGCCTTGTGCCACATTCAATTCTCGTGGGTGGATTGATAAATACCATCTATAAAAAGAATACCCGCTCGGCCCGGTGGCTAGGATCAAAGTGTAGTATCTGTGCTTTGTGAGCTGCCGGGTCGGGTGTCTGTCGAACTCCCTGCTTGCAGGGAGGAACCCTGACGAAGCACCGCCGAAGGGTAGGGTTTCGTTGGGGGAGGTTGACGGAACTGGCCCCCCTCGGGGGGTTTGATGGTTATTTATTTTTGGCTGGGCCTACGGGCTCGGAGATACCCACATTAAAAAGGCCTTGTGCCACATTCAATTCTCGTGGGTGGATTGATAAATACCATCTATAAAAAGAATACCCGCTCGGTCCGGTGGCTAGGATCAAAGTGTAGTATCTGTGCTTTGTGAGCTGCCGGGTCGGGTGTCTGTCGAACTCTCTGCTTGCAGGGAGGAACTCTGACGAAGCTCCGCCGAAGGGTAGGGTTTCGTTGGGGGAGGTTGACGGAACTGGCCCCCCTCGGGGGGTTTGATGGTTATTTATTTTTGACTAGGCCTACGGGCTCGGAGATACCCACATTAAAAAGGCCTTGTGCCACATTCAATCCTCGTGGGTGGATTGATAAATACCATCTATAAAAAGAATACCCGCTCGGCCCGGTGGCTAGGATCAAAGTGTAGTATCTGTGCTTCGTGAGCTGCCGGGTCGGGTGTCTGTCGAACTCTCTGCTTGCAGAGAGGAACCCTGACGTAGCTCCGCCGAAGGGTAGTGTTGCGTTGGGGGAGGTTGACGGAACTGGCCCCCCCTCGGGGGGTTTGATGGTTATTTATTTTTGGCTGGGCCTACGGGCTCGGAGATACCCACATTAAAAAGGCCTTGTGCCACATTCAATTCTCGTGGGTGGATTGATAAATACCATCTATAAAAAGAATACCCGCTCGGCCCGGTGGCTAGGATCAAAGTGTAGTATCTGTGCTTTGTGAGCTGCCGGGTCGGGTGTCTGTCGAACTCCCTGCTTGCAGGGAGGAACCCTGACGAAGCACCGCCGAAGGGTAGGGTTTCGTTGGGGGAGGTTGACGGAACTGGCCCCCCTCGGGGGGTTTGATGGTTATTTATTTTTGGCTGGGCCTACGGGCTCGGAGATACCCACATTAAAAAGGCCTTGTGCCACATTCAATTCTCGTGGGTGGATTGATAAATACCATCTATAAAAAGAATACCCGCTCGGTCCGGTGGCTAGGATCAAAGTGTAGTATCTGTGCTTTGTGAGCTGCCGGGTCGGGTGTCTGTCGAACTCTCTGCTTGCAGGGAGGAACTCTGACGAAGCTCCGCCGAAGGGTAGGGTTTCGTTGGGGGAGGTTGACGGAACTGGCCCCCCTCGGGGGGTTTGATGGTTATTTATTTTTGACTAGGCCTACGGGCTCGGAGATACCCACATTAAAAAGGCCTTGTGCCACATTCAATCCTCGTGGGTGGATTGATAAATACCATCTATAAAAAGAATACCCGCTCGGCCCGGTGGCTAGGATCAAAGTGTAGTATCTGTGCTTCGTGAGCTGCCGGGTCGGGTGTCTGTCGAACTCTCTGCTTGCAGAGAGGAACCCTGACGTAGCTCCGCCGAAGGGTAGTGTTGCGTTGGGGGAGGTTGACGGAACTGGCCCCCCCTCGGGGGGTTTGATGGTTATTTATTTTTGGCTGGGCCTACGGGCTCGGAGATACCCACATTAAAAAGGCCTTGTGCCACATTCAATTCTCGTGGGTGGATTGATAAATACCATCTATAAAAAGAATACCCGCTCGGCCCGGTGGCTAGGATCAAAGTGTAGTATCTGTGCTTTGTGAGCTGCCGGGTTGGGTGTCTGTCGAACTCTCTGCTTGCAGGGAGGAACCCTGACGAAGCTCCGCCGAAAGGTAGTGTTTCGTTGGGGGAGGTTGACGGAACTGGCCCCCCTCGGGGGGTTTGGATGGTTATTTATTTTTGGCTGGGCCTACGGGCTCGGAGATACCCACATTAAAAAGGCCTTGTGCCACATTCAATTCTCGTGGGTGGATTGATAAATACCATCTATAAAAAGAATACCCGCTCGGTCCGGTGGCTAGGATCAAAGTGTAGTATCTGTGCTTTGTGAGCTGCCGGGTCGGGTGTCTGTCGAACTCTCTGCTTGCAGGGAGGAACTCTGACGAAGCTCCGCCGAAGGGTAGGGTTTCGTTGGGGGAGGTTGACGGAACTGGCCCCCCTCGGGGGGTTTGATGGTTATTTATTTTTGGCTGGGCCTACGGGCTCGGAGATACCCACATTAAAAAGGCCTTGTGCCACATTCAATCCTCGTGGGTGGATTGATAAATACCATCTATAAAAAGAATACCCGCTCGGCCCGGTGGCTAGGATCAAAGTGTAGTATCTGTGCTTTGTGAGCTGCCGGGTCGGGTGTCTGTCGAACTCTCTGCTTGCAGGGAGGAACCCTGACGAAGGTCCGCCGAAGGGTAGGGTTTCGTTGGGGGAGGTTGACGGAACTGGCCCCCCTCGGGGGGTTTGATGGTTATTTATTTTTGACTAGGCCTACGGGCTCGGAGATACCCACATTAAAAAGGCCTTGTGCCACATTCAATCCTCGTGGGTGGATTGATAAATACCATCTATAAAAAGAATACCCGCTCGGGCGGTGGCTAGGATTAAAGTGTAGTATCTGTGCTTTGTGAGCTGCCGGGTCGGGTGTCTGTCGAACTCTCTGCTTGCAGGGAGGAACCCTAACGTAGCTCCGCCGAAGGGTAGTGTTGCGTTGGGGGAGGTTGACGGAACTGGCCCCCCCTCGGGGGGTTTGATGGTTATTTATTTTTGGCTGGGCCTACGGGCTCGGAGATACCCACATTAAAAAGGCCTTGTGCCACATTCAATTCTCGTGGGTGGATTGATAAATACCATCTATAAAAAGAATACCCGCTCGGCCCGGTGGCTAGGATCAAAGTGTAGTATCTGTGCTTTGTGAGCTGCCGGGTCGGGTGTCTGTCGAACTCCCTGCTTGCAGGGAGGAACCCTGACGAAGCACCGCCGAAGGGTAGGGTTTTGTTGGGGGAGGTTGACGGAACTGGCCCCCCTCGGGGGGTTTGATGGTTATTTATTTTTGGCTGGGCCTACGGGCTCGGAGATACCCACATTAAAAAGGCCTTGTGCCACATTCAATTCTCGTGGGTGGATTGATAAATACCATCTATAAAAAGAATACCCGCTCGGTCCGGTGGCTAGGATCAAAGTGTAGTATCTGTGCTTTGTGAGCTGCCGGGTCGGGTGTCTGTCGAACTCTCTGCTTGCAGGGAGGAACTCTGACGAAGCTCCGCCGAAGGGTAGGGTTTCGTTGGGGGAGGTTGACGGAACTGGCCCCCCTCGGGGGGTTTGATGGTTATTTATTTTTGACTAGGCCTACGGGCTCGGAGATACCCACATTAAAAAGGCCTTGTGCCACATTCAATCCTCGTGGGTGGATTGATAAATACCATCTATAAAAAGAATACCCGCTCGGCCCGGTGGCTAGGATCAAAGTGTAGTATCTGTGCTTCGTGAGCTGCCGGGTCGGGTGTCTGTCGAACTCTCTGCTTGCAGAGAGGAACCCTGACGTAGCTCCGCCGAAGGGTAGTGTTGCGTTGGGGGAGGTTGACGGAACTGGCCCCCCCTCGGGGGGTTTGATGGTTATTTATTTTTGGCTGGGCCTACGGGCTCGGAGATACCCACATTAAAAAGGCCTTGTGCCACATTCAATTCTCGTGGGTGGATTGATAAATACCATCTATAAAAAGAATACCCGCTCGGCCCGGTGGCTAGGATCAAAGTGTAGTATCTGTGCTTTGTGAGCTGCCGGGTTGGGTGTCTGTCGAACTCTCTGCTTGCAGGGAGGAACCCTGACGAAGCTCCGCCGAAAGGTAGTGTTTCGTTGGGGGAGGTTGACGGAACTGGCCCCCCTCGGGGGGTTTGATGGTTATTTATTTTTGGCTGGGCCTCCGGGCTCGGAGATACCCACATTAAAAAGGCCTTGTGCCACATTCAGTCCTCGTGGGTGGATTGATAAATACCATCTATAAAAAGAATACCCGCTCGGCCCGGTGGCTAGGATCAAAATGTAGTATCTGTGCTTTGTGAGCTGCCGGGTCGGGTGTCTGTCGAACTCCCTGCTTGCAGGGAGGAACCCTGACGAAGCTCCGCCGAAGGGTAGGGTTTTGTTGGCGGAGGTTGACGGAACTGCCCCCCCTCGGGGTGCTTGGAAGGTTGTTTATTTTTGGCTGGGCCTACGGGCTCGGAGATACCCACATTAAAAAGGCCTTGTGCCACATTCAATTCTCGTGGGTGGATTGATAAATACCATCTATAAAAAGAATACCCGCTCGGCCCGGTGGCTAGGATCAAAGTGTAGTATCTGTGCTTTGTGAGCTGCCGGGTCGGGTGTCTGTCGAACTCCCTGCTTGCAGGGAGGAACCCTGACGAAGCACCGCCGAAGGGTAGGGTTTTGTTGGGGGAGGTTGACGGAACTGGCCCCCCTCGGGGGGTTTGATGGTTATTTATTTTTGGCTGGGCCTACGGGCTCGGAGATACCCACATTAAAAAGGCCTTGTGCCACATTCAATTCTCGTGGGTGGATTGATAAATACCATCTATAAAAAGAATACCCGCTCGGTCCGGTGGCTAGGATCAAAGTGTAGTATCTGTGCTTTGTGAGCTGCCGGGTCGGGTGTCTGTCGAACTCTCTGCTTGCAGGGAGGAACTCTGACGAAGCTCCGCCGAAGGGTAGGGTTTCGTTGGGGGAGGTTGACGGAACTGGCCCCCCTCGGGGGGTTTGATGGTTATTTATTTTTGACTAGGCCTACGGGCTCGGAGATACCCACATTAAAAAGGCCTTGTGCCACATTCAATCCTCGTGGGTGGATTGATAAATACCATCTATAAAAAGAATACCCGCTCGGCCCGGTGGCTAGGATCAAAGTGTAGTATCTGTGCTTCGTGAGCTGCCGGGTCGGGTGTCTGTCGAACTCTCTGCTTGCAGAGAGGAACCCTGACGTAGCTCCGCCGAAGGGTAGTGTTGCGTTGGGGGAGGTTGACGGAACTGGCCCCCCCTCGGGGGGTTTGATGGTTATTTATTTTTGGCTGGGCCTACGGGCTCGGAGATACCCACATTAAAAAGGCCTTGTGCCACATTCAATTCTCGTGGGTGGATTGATAAATACCATCTATAAAAAGAATACCCGCTCGGCCCGGTGGCTAGGATCAAAGTGTAGTATCTGTGCTTTGTGAGCTGCCGGGTTGGGTGTCTGTCGAACTCTCTGCTTGCAGGGAGGAACCCTGACGAAGCTCCGCCGAAAGGTAGTGTTTCGTTGGGGGAGGTTGACGGAACTGGCCCCCCTCGGGGGGTTTGATGGTTATTTATTTTTGGCTGGGCCTCCGGGCTCGGAGATACCCACATTAAAAAGGCCTTGTGCCACATTCAGTCCTCGTGGGTGGATTGATAAATACCATCTATAAAAAGAATACCCGCTCGGCCCGGTGGCTAGGATCAAAATGTAGTATCTGTGCTTTGTGAGCTGCCGGGTCGGGTGTCTGTCGAACTCCCTGCTTGCAGGGAGGAACCCTGACGAAGCTCCGCCGAAGGGTAGGGTTTTGTTGGCGGAGGTTGACGGAACTGCCCCCCCTCGGGGTGCTTGGAAGGTTGTTTATTTTTGGCTGGGCCTACGGGCTCGGAGATACCCACATTAAAAAGGCCTTGTGCCACATTCAATTCTCGTGGGTGGATTGATAAATACCATCTATAAAAAGAATACCCGCTCGGCCCGGTGGCTAGGATCAAAGTGTAGTATCTGTGCTTTGTAAGCTGCCGGGTCGGGTGTCTGTCGAACTCTCTGCTTGCAGGGAGGAACCCTGACGAAGCTCCGCCGAAGGGTAGGGTTTCGTTGGGGGAGGTTGACGGAACTGGCTCCCCTCGGGGGGTCTGGATGGTTATTTATTTTTGGCTGGGCCTACGGGCTCGGAGATACCCACATTAAAAAGGCCTTGTGCCACATTCAATCCTCGTGGGTGGATTGATAAATACCATCTATAAAAATTGTCTGTACATATATATATATATATATATATATATATATATATATATATATATATATATATATATAATCCCTTCTAGTTCTTTGATTATCTTTAAAATTAAGAGTTGTATTTAAGATATTTCGTAAACAAGCGTTCCTAAGTAGAGGGGGATAACCAGACACTGTAAAATCGCTAAATGGTAAATTTTAAAATGTTGTTAAATATTTAGTAAACAAATTTAAAAACATTGTTATTATACATATAATAAATATTGTTCAGTGTTAGTTGGTTACCTTTGATATAAACGGCCTGGAGAATTTGAAGTTTATGTTTATTATTTTCGTGGCGTAGTGAATTAGCTTTGTCAATAAGTATTTTGCTGTATTGTGAAGCTGGACAGAAATTGGTCTTTAATTGTTCTGAGATAGAACTTGTATCCGACAAATGCTGTGTAAGACGTCTTGATAATGTTGTTGTTGTCAAACCAACATATTTACTTACTTTTCTGTCACAGGTACAATTAAACTGATATACCATGATGGTCTTTTGCAAAACTCTAGTTGACGCCGAAGAGTTATTGCGTATGAATAAGTTGGTTGTGTTAAATTTTGTATAGTCTATATTTTTGTTTCTTTTTACTGGGATCAGTGGGTAATATATTAGTACTTATAAGATTTTTGTCATTTTGTTTATAGTTATAATGGATTTAATTACGATATAGTATGCTGATATTTGCTTTTGTTGGTCACTGTAGGCATTTAGGTTCAAGATCTAAAGATGAATATGAGACAAGAATTTAGAATTTGAGATTTTTATTTCCTGGTATCTGCATTTTGACGTATTACCCAACTTCGGACATACCACCTTTTGCTTGAACGCAGCCATTTCTCAAGTGACCAAAACTACTGGAACACGTGATTGATATGGGTTACTTGTTGCCCAGTTGTTGTCTTTTAGTTTTATTATTTAAACATTAAATATTTCTGAATGACTATACATGGTTTTAGCCTTGGTTTCACCTGTAAAGACTCATTTCTTGTTAAAATGGATAAAGCAATATAAAGACGAGACCGCTGTCCATGGGTGAAAATCAAGTAATTTTATACGTGAGAAAAGTCGAAAAATCAATCAGAAATATCGGACAAAAATTGTCTATAGTCAACACATCTATTTTAAATCTCCGGAAAGAGAAAAAAATCTACTGGTATAACGAACAACAGACATAGAACATGTCGACCAACGAAAACAACAGCAGTTGATAATAGAAACATTGTGAGTGACCCAAGGGAAAAAAAATCTGTCAGCGACATCACCAATAACCTACATGGTGCAGGGATGACGGTTTCACAATCCATCTTTCGAATACGACTTTGAGAGCAGAAATATAGAGGTCATGCAACAAGAGAAAAACCACTCATTAGCTGTAAGAATTGGAAGGCCTGATCGTAATTTATAAAGAGGCTTATGCCTTAAACAAATATAAAACATTGTACTCACAAGTATAGCTCACACATTACGTAGAGCTTTATCTATCTAAAATATGTGTGATCCTAGAGTTTCTTTTTACAAACGGCATCAGTAGAAACCATCATAAGGTTATTTCTGGACTTAGGTCTCTGGTTGAGACCAGGAAAGATATGAGTATACAACTAAATCCCCGTGGAATAATAATAATAATAATAATAATAATAATAATAATAATAATAATAATAATAATAATAATAATTGTTATGGGGTACTCCCTTTTTTCATACAAATGGACTCGACCAGTATGTATTATATTTGTACTGCTGGCGTTAAATACGCAGAGGTAGACAGTCAGTCAGAGTACAGTGAGAGAGAAGACTGAAATTGTGATTGAGTTCGAGGTAGGGTAATAGTGTGAGGTAACCGCTTGTCGAAGTCACAGTTACAAGTACGCCCGACTCTAAGGAAGTGCTAATTCGAGACTGTATATATCTATATGTCATTGCTACTAACCGCGTTCCTGAAATTACTGACAGTATTACCCTTTGTATTATTGTGTAAATACATTTTATTTCTTATATTTAATTTGTTTATCATTCATTGGAGACCGAATTTCATCTCGGAATCCACAACAACAACAACAACAATAATAATAATAATAATAATAATAATAATAATAATAATAATAATAATAATAATAATAATGTGTAGCTCTGTTCATAAGCATGAGTAATAGGAAATACTAATGACCGAGAATCTAATGCTTTTTTTTGTCAAATTAGATGGACAACAATAAATATACAGTCACTTTTATAATATTGAAACGGCAAAGCGAATTCCTTTCTTTTTGTTCTTCATTGAAGTCATTTAAGTTTAAGATCAAACGATGAAAGTAGGACAACTATTCAGAATTTGAGATTTTATTTCCTGGTATGTGCATTTTGACATGTTACCCAACTTCGGACATACCCCCTCTTGTTTGAACTCAGCCATTTTTCAAGTGAACAAAACTTTTGGAACACGTAATTGAGAGGCGTTTCTTATTGCCGAGTTTTTGTCTTTTAGAATTATTATTTAAACATTAAATAGCTCTGAATGACTACACATGTTTTTAGCCTTGGTTTCACATGTAATGACTCCTTTCTTATTAAAAAAAGGATAAACCAATATAAAGACAAGACAGCTGTCTATGGGAGAAAAGCCATTTTGAATCTGTGAAAAGAAGGAAAAAATTGAGAAGAATCATCGGACAAACATTGGACATGGCCAACATATCAATTTTGAATCTCCCGAAAAAGACGGAAACTACTGGTGTAATGAACAACATATATAGAACAGGGCGACCAAAAAAAAACAAGATCAGTTGATAACAGAAACATTGTAGGAGATGTAAGGCCAAATCCAAAAAGAACTGGCAGTGGCATCACCAACAATCTCAACGGTGAGGGGTGAAAGTTTCAGATTTCATCGTTCCAAGAAGACTTTGAGAGCAGAAATACGGAGGCCATGTCACAAGAGGCAAACCACTTATCAGCAGTAAGTATTGAAAGGTTAGATTGTAATTTGTAAGGAAATAGAGTGATGAGTCTCATATTCATCTTTTGATCTTAAACCTAAATAGCTACAGTGAACAACAAAAACAAAGGAATTCGCCTTGCCGTTCTAATATTTTAAAAGGGACTGTATATTTATTGTCATCCATCTAATTTGTCAAACAACCCATTAGATTCTCGCCCATCAGGATTCCCTATGAACAGAGATGGACTTTCTTCTTCTTCTTCTTCTTCTTCTTCTTCTTCTTCTTCTTCTCCTTCTTCTTCTTCTTCTTCTTCTTCTTATTATTATTATTATTATTTCATACAGTTTTGTTTATTCATACATTTCCTTCCGGGTTTCAATTTGAGATCTAATGTCAGAAATAACTTCATGACATTTTCTACCTATCATATTTGTAAAAAGAAACCGTAAGATTACTCACATTTTAGACAAAGCTCTTCGTAATGTGTGAGTTATATTTGTGAGCACAGAGTTTTGTATTTCTTCAGTGAGTCTATCGGAACCTTTTCCAATCAATCCGTGGGCTCCAACTACAACTGGAATTACTGATGTCCTTATGTGCCACATTTTTGAGATTTTCACTTCAAAATCATTATATTTAGTATTTTTTTTGAAGATCTTCAAATATGCATTAAAATATGCAGGGAAGGCCATAAGTCAATAAGAAAGGAAAATATGTCTTTGTTGTTCTTGATCACAATATCTGGGAAATTAGCGTTGATTGTTCTGTCTGTGTATTGTAAAATTCAATAGAATTGTTACAGTTCCTATATCTGTAACCGAGCTTCTGTGATGTTCTTACCAGTTTGTTGCAGTTTCATTCCCGTAAATATTGCATATTTTCCAGTGCAGATATTGAACCTCTCTAATATGCCGAATTTTATATCTTTATATCCAGTTGGTGCTAAAACCGTGCAATCAGACACACGATATTTGTTTTTTGTTTTTTAAATATATATCACAGATTCTGCATTACGGGTTAACACAATTTTTCAGTGTTTCTGCTTGGTAATTTCTATTGATCAAATATTAGTCATGTACAGTAAGAATTAAACCTTCAGTTTCAGCTTTGATAGTCACGGGGTTTGACTACATCAGCTTGTTTTGCACTTCATCTACTTGAAATAACCATTTCAATTCCTTAGCTACTTTATTACTGAATAAAGTTTCTTATATCTTTCAATTTCTTTGATATAGACTATCATCCAGTCTTCTGTAGTTTCCATGTATATTTGAAGACCTATTGTTCTGGTTTTGTAAGGCAGTTCTTGTTCCTTTGGATCATGTTTTAACCCGGCAGGGGAAATTAATACATTCAGTGATCCATTGTGGAATTTCATTGGGTTTATTACTGGATTGTGAAAGAGTTTTATAGATTGAAGACAGATGATAGAGCCAAAGGTTATGTATTTTGTCATTTTCTGGCGATTTCCGTTTTGGAATTATCTAAGAGCTTGTCTAGCTTTATTCATGGTTATATTGTCCATTCTTCTTCTTATTATTATTATTATTATTATTATTAATAATAGCTGTATTAGTATTTTTATTTCGCTTATTGCTGTAATTTTTTTATTATCCGAGAAAAAATTCATGAATTTAAAACATAAAAACAGGCTTTTCTTCGTCTAAGTAGTCCTATTTTCTTGTACATATATATTTTTCTCAACAGTAAGCCATAATCCGACAAGTGACTTATTGATTTTGATAACAGTTTTCACATTTGTACCCCATTTAACAGGAGAAGATTAAAAACAAATACTGTTGGCACGTGCGAGGGGCAATAAAAATAACAATTTATTGTCTCCTTTTAAGTCAGCCAATAAAGCCTAGCATTAAATACAAACTATGATGGAAAAAAGGAATAAAAAACATACAGAAAATGAGAGAAAAACATATTCATATATATATATATATATATATATATATATATATATATATAGATAGATAGAGAGAGGGAGAGAGAGATACATATAGATAGATATAGATATACACATTTTTATATTTCATCTAGCAAATTCTTTCGATATCTGTTCAAGATTGTCTTTCTTTCACATACACTGTCTCTCGCATACACTCTCATTCCGATATTTATATATATATATATATATATATATATATATATATATATATATATATATATATATATATATATAGCTTATATGTGCTTATATATATATATATTATGTGCTTATATATATATATGTATATATTATATGTGCATATATATATATGTATATATTTTATGTGCTTATATATATGTATATATTATATGTGCTTATATATATGTGCATATATATATATATATGTATATATTTTATGTGCTTATATATATATGTATATATTATATGTGCTTATATATATGTGCATATATATATATATATATATATATATATATATATATATTAATTGTTGCGTAAAACTAAGTGAACACCTAAGATAATATTTTAAAACTTGTCTCTTTTTCTTAATTAAAATATATATTAAGAAAAACGAATAACGTCCACTTTAAAATGTTTACCATGCTGAAATACGAATATCAAATAAAAATCTCGATATATATATATATATATATATATATATATATATATATATATATATATATATATATATATATATATAAAACCGTCCTTGCATGGAATATTACTGTCATATATGGTTTGTACGTCACGAGATCCGTGACCAAAATCCAGAGAGAAATATATAAGAGGATAGGTCCTTATCTGGCATCTAGTCTACAATCCCTATCCCACAGACGTCCTGTGGCTTCCCTCAGTCTTTTCTAGAAATATTTTCACGGCAACTGTTCCGACGAGCTACTGTCGCTGGTTCCCAGACTACAAGATTTTAAGCGAGCTACCCTTTCACAGTCAAAACGGTTAAATGTAACCGTCTCTTCTTCTCAAACAGCTTCTTCCCTCGAACTTCCCGCCTGTGTAACTCCCTTCATCTTACTTGCTTCCTCCGATGACTATAATCTTCAAATATTCAAGTGAAATGTCAATCGACATCTGACACCCTGAGTATGTTCCCTGTCCTTCTCGCTGTTATGGGACCCTACCCATAATAACATAATGGACTATTCCATACGTAATAAATACTGCACCTCAAGAGGAAGCAGGGAGTTCAGCTCGAAGTCGGGCGACCAGCTGATCGGTTGAACTCTTGCCTTCGGGCGGGGAGGAACCCGAACGACGCTAAGCCGAAAGAGTCTTTTTCGGGGAGCTAAACCGACCTTGACTATCACCGTGGTACAAGAAACCGGACCATAACACTAACACTTTCTCCTTCTCTGTATATATTCCTGTTTGTAATATATCTGTGTTATTCCATATCCGCCTTCGAGTTCTTCTTTATTGGTTCTACCTTGGCCTATCACCGTGGTACAAGGAACCGGACCATAACACTAACACTTTCTCCTTCTCTGTATATATTCCTGTTTGTAATATATCTGTGTTATTCCATATACGCCTTCGAGTTCTTCTTTATTGGTTCTACCTTGGACTATCGCCGTGGTACAAGAAACCGGACCATAACATTCGGTGTCCTTTGCTCAACCACGCCTCTTTACTTTTGTTGTCAATCCTCTGTAACCCCTTGCGTGCTATGAAGCTCTCCGGTCTTGCTTGGGGTAAATTGCCTTAAAAAGATGGTGACATGAGAAAACAGAAATGTATTTTTACAGAATTGATGCGGAGGATATCATAGACTCAATATTTGAATAATAAGGAAGTTTGCTGCAAAATTGAAACAAAAATAAGAGAGACGGCTGACATTTCTGGGGCAAAAGATAGGAAATGAGTGCGGATTGAGGACATATTGAAGGAAAGCGTCGTGTATCCGACATAACGAGACTGTGCACACGGGACTGGTGTGATACTAGACAGATTAAATTTGCTACGATCTACATAGCGCTGGATGCAAGTCAAACTCATTTCTATTGCAGACGCCTGCTCAGGCACATTTGTGTTTGTTCAACACCCACGGATCCCACCTGTGTTTTATACTGCAACTATGCTGAGCGGACCTTAGTTACAATTTCTGGGAGAGAGCGTGTTATCTAGAGAGATCATCAGTCTAAACAGGGTTAGCACACTCAAACCCTCGGTCACGATGATTTGTGACGTCATGCTTGCAGAACCACCGACGGCTCTGTCTACACAGTCTTACTTAAAAGGCTTGGGCCAACCTGTACTATGATTTTCATGGATTTCCAAAGATAGCCTCCTCGAAACCGATAACAACAAGAAGTCGTCTTCCTTACAAATTGACTCTGGTGGCATTCGAACCCGGAAACCGTACGTTCTAACTACTCGGCCACGTAGCATATAGACTAAGAAGAAGAAAAAGGAAGGAGATGATGATCATGTTAAGTATACTTTTAAAGAATATTCAATTTTCAAGTGGTTTTAATTAATTTTCAATAACACTGCTCCATATCACGTTGAAACACTTAAGTTAAGCTACTTCGCACCTGGTCAGTACCTAAATGGGCGACGATTGGGAACAACCAGGTCTAAAGATATTTTCTGACTATAGATAACTTGAAAAGGGTTGATAAGTCGTAAGAAATGAAGGAATTAATTAATGAAGGATTTGCAATACAAGTGCACTATGCTTAGTTATAAACTTTCTTACAGTTTATATATATATATATATATATACACACACACCCACACCCACACACATATATATATATTATATATATATATATATATATATATATATATATATTTTAAGCCGAGCAACGCATGAAACCACTAGGATGCAAGGGGGTTGCAGAAGATTTGGAACAAGAGCAGATAGGAGTGATAGAAGAAAGGATGAAGGGAAGGATAGTGTTTAGATCAAGGTACCTGGAGATGTCGATTGACATTACATTTGAATAGTTAGAGATCATAGCTATCAGGGAAACAGTAATTGGGAAGGGTGTTCCACAGGCGAGAGGTGTGAGGTATGAAGCTATTGGAGTAGAAGAGACGGCTACATTTTAAAGTTTCTACAGTGTAAGGGTGAGAGCGGGATGCCAGCCTCGTAGGACGATTGAATTCATGGAGACTGGGAACCAGTGAAAGCAGCTCATTGGAGCAATTAACATGAAAGTATTTGTAGAAGAGACAGAGAGAGCCGACGGTACATCTGTAAGATAGTGGCTGCAGGCGAGACGTCAGATCAGGGCCATCACATTGCATATCCGTCTCTGGATCTTGTCAAGAACTCTGAGGTAAACAGAAGGTGCCCCAGACCATATATGGCAGCAATACTCCATGCAAGGGCGAATGGTTGTTTTGTATATTTGAAGTATCGATTCAGGAGAGAAAAATTTCCTGGCGCGGCACAGAGAGCCAACTTTCCTCGCAGTGGACGATGCAATTGACTCAATGTATTTGTTCCATCTTAGGTCAGCAGTCAACGTGAGACCGAGCAGACGCAGAGAGTCGCTCTCAAGAAGTTGACTATCAGACATTCTAATGGGGGGCAGGTAAGGATCTCTATGGTGGTTAATGGAGAGTAGTTTAGTTTTTGAGGCGTTAAATTTGACCATCCAATTGTTGCCCCAGTTAAAAACCGATTGGAGGTCCATTTCAAGACGCACAGCCAGGTTAGTTTTGTCACTGACACTAGATTTGTTTTTGAGGCAGGAGTAAATTGTAGTGTCGTCCGCGTAGATGCCAACTTGGGAATCTATGGCGTCAGGAATGTCGTTGATGAAAATAAGGAAAAGTGTGGGGCCAAGGATGGAGCCTTGGGGAACACCTGCGTTCGTGGGATAGGAACTGGAGGAGAATTCGTTGAGAACGACCTTCATATATATATATATATATATATATATATATATATATATATATATATATATATATATATGTGTGTGTATATATATATATATATATATATATATATATGAAAATGATAACGGTTAAACCTGAAAATGAACAAGATCGTAGCGATCGTGGAAGCATCCCTCGGGAGTTGATTCCACCAACAGCGGAAAATGCTAAGAAGCTGCTCGATTTGAACGAAGGGAATGATTGTTTGCTTCCATGTAATTGTCATGGGGGTTGTTTGCCGTTATTGGTTAGATCAGGTACAACTGAGGAATATAGTTTGTGTTAACCCTTCCGATAGCGACAGTATAAAAACAGGCTTGCCATGTTTCGTCTGTGCGAAAGCGGTTGAAGGATCGAAAATAATTCATCAACCACAGTGACGCGAAAACGCTTTGAACTCTATAAAGGAATGGGAAGTGAAGACTGTGCAGCTCTTATCCATACTTCAACTGTATTCCATTATCGTACTGATCTTGATTTTAGAAAGTTGGAGGATAACTTAATGAGTCAGGTACTTACTAGAACGGTACAAAGAAACAACCATGTTTCCGAATTGAGTTTCCGTTTGAGTTTAGATTCATTTTATTTTACATAAGTCATTTGCCATTTTTCAGAAGCAAGATAGCGATAGAAAAATAGCTGAACGATTAATGTGAAGTAAAAATATTGTAGACAAAATCGTGCCAAACCGGAAGAAAAATAAATAAGCCGGAGGTATTAGATAAACATTCCGGTTATCCAAGCACGTTCTGCACAAGTTTTCCTTGTTATATCTCGACATTTGCTGATGAAGCCTCAAGAAGATTATCGTGTTAGTATTGACGAAATATTGCACAATCATAAACATATTGAGATTTTAATGCATTCTAATGTTGTCATTGTTGGTCATGAAAAAACAATATTGCATTCAATAAGTCTAATCTTCCATTAACGGATTTTGTTGGCTAAACTAATATCGAACTATTATGACTTTATGTCATGTACAATATAAATTTTATATATATTAATATAAAAACTTGAGTTAAAATACGCAAAGTATATTTGTCTATATAAGTTACCAGCAAAGAAAAACGCAGAAAAAGGAATTACAAGTGAAAACAGAGAATGTCAGATGTCAGAAAAATAATGACGTCATAATGTCGTTTTTTGACGTTAAAATATACGTCAGAAAACGACATTATTTTGCACCAACCTAATATATATATATATATATATATATATATATATATATATATATATATATATATATATATATATACACACACACACACACACATATATATATATATATATATATATATATATATATATATTGAGTAGACGCCTCAGGTGTCACATATCTGATTCAACTACTATTAAAAAAAAAACATCAACCTACAATTTACAAGGTGTTTTGGGTTTTTTTTTATTGTAAAAGAAGATGCTCACGTAATTTCCTGCCTCGCTCAATACGCGAAGGCTCGGAATAAACGCTGCTATTCAAAACAACACACATATAATATATAAATTAAGTAGTCAAACATTATGAAAAAATACTAACACCCAAATCACCACCCCCTTGAAAATAGCTAAAGAGGTTGCTGAAAACGCTTGGGGTAAATAAAAATTATGGAAATTTTCTGTATTCTCTTACTTCTACAAAACGGAAAAACGTAATGAATCTAAAGAATAAACGGAAAAACGTGAATTTAAATAAAAAAAAATAACTAAATCTGCCTTGTCTGCTGTATTTAATGAAAGATGTTTAAAGTAAGTGTTACTGACGAAATAAACATTATTGTGAATGGATGAGAGAGTAGCAACAACGTGGGGGTTAGATAGGCAGAGGTTGTTTACAGATGAAAGGTACACGACGTTGTGGAGAGCCATGATCCATCATGTATGGAATGGCAACGGTATATAAATGAAGAGTGCTATTTTAATGACCTGGTTAGGTCAACGTCATATCTTCCAATATGCCTCTTCCAAAATCACTTCGATTTACATCACAACTGACACCGTCTAGGGCTGACAACCATACAAATCGCTGTTGGATATTATTGATTTCTAAAGATTCTAGTTTCTAAGAAATTAATGATTAGGTACATAGACATTAATTCTGTAAGTTATTGTACAAAACATTTATAGAGCTGCAATCAGAAAGTATTAAGGAAAAATATATTTATACAAGGAAGCATTTCTTTTCATATAACAAGACAGTCCAAAGAAATTACATATCGATAATGTCTTTCAATATTGATTGGTTTGTTTAACGGCATCTCACCAACCCGCAGGGGTCATTTAATTCCAAAATTTAATTTTAATGTTAGTTCAGGTAATAAAAATATGATATACATTATTCTGCTTTCGCAAATGAATACAGGCTACATCCTTGTACGAATTAATTGAAACAAGCGCATATATATATATATATATATATATATATATATATATATATAGTTGGGTTTCATACTTTTCTGATATGACGATCGCAATAGGGTGAAACCCCAGGTCACAATCTCAAATCAACCCAACTAAATAGATTAATACTATCCCTGATATTGAGCGCTTTCCAATAAGTACCGCGCATGTATAATATATAAATAATATATATAATAAATTGCATATATATATATATATATATATATATATATATATATATATATATAATGTCATCCACAGACAGACTGTTTTGCTGTATCACAGCTCATCAGTGCGGATAGACATCCGGTTGCCTCTAGCTAGGATCGAAACCCGACTGAATTGGTATCAGGCGGATATTCTACCACTATATATATATAGTTACATATATAGTTATATTTATATACATACACATTTCACACACACAACTATATATATATATATATATATATATATATATATATACATATATATATATATATATATATATAACACCCTATATATAACACCCTATATATAACACCCTTGTGCAAATTAATTGAAACAACCGTTTTAGTATCTTTTCTTTCAATATACGGTCAGTTTTAAACCACTGGAGTGACAGGGTGTAATCGATTTTTACTTTTCCTCAGATTGCGTCATTTGCAGTCTTATGCAGTAGTATGAATCTATTTTCAGGGTGTATGATGAAATTTATTTGTCCTTGAAAAGTATTGAGTCATCCGTGATTGCATCAGATTTTTATCACGCCCAGACAGTATTGTCTCGGCTGTCGATCAGTTGTCCTACAGCCATTATCTGCAATGTACGTTCTCCAAGAAAGGGTACGAAAATTGTAACGAAATAATTAAAAATGTATAATAAATATAATTGCAAAATTGCACGAATATGCTGGCAAGCCTTACCAGTGAACAAATCAAAGTATATGTGTTGCAGTTTTTGGGACATATGTTTACTAGGGTGTTTATTGTAAAAATTTACAATTGTGGCACGTGGCCGATGAAGGGGAGGGGTAAAGGCTGGTCCAAACTAACTATCCTATACCTAGCTAATCAGATTCACGACCCATTCATACATTACAATTTACGCATTCACCACAAGAACTCATCCATCACCAATCGTTCTCTCATGCACCATAATACCACATTCTTACCAGGGGGTCCTACAAAAAACGCGCCCCACACCATAAAAATTTGAGGATGAAATACATGCTATACATTAAAATTCTAATAATGATAGAATGAGAGGGGAGGGGAGATGAACCCAATAATCAAATAAATATAAACACAAAATACAAACTAAACATAACAGATGTTAGTAGGGGACCATCCAACCCTCAAAATAGAGAGGCCGCTGTATTCTGCCCAGGGGACAGAATCAAGAAGCTCTCTCGCTAAGGGAGTGGGGAAAAAGGATAAAATATTATGCGGGAATGGGGAAATATAAAGCTGACCCAGTCGAGATGAAAAGGAGGGACCGAACAAACTGGGGAGGTTGGGAATCTCGACTTGGATCATAACCAAAGAGTAGCCGGGTTACAGGCCAGGAACAACACTTACTCACATTAACTAGGTACACTTAAGCTTGTCTAACCTAACCAAGGGGAGGGTTCCACAGGAAGCCACCCCGATGTGCAATAGGTTGACCTAGAAGAGAAAATCAAGGCTAGCCCCGGTCACACGAACCAAGCTCGCCTCTCTTACCCACCTTTCGCTAAAGACTGTCGAATGCAACCGTTTTCTATCAGATCTAATCTTCATCTTGAGCTGATGCTCAAAGAATTGGATTAGATGCGGATGAGAAAGACGGTTGCCCCGCAAGACTTCCTCCTTTCGCGTCGTCCAAATCACCATTCGAGCCGTGGCCAGCAGCGTCAGAAACACCATTCGTTTCACCCCGGAATACGGGGGCGACACATTGTCACACGCGTATGCGCGATCAATGGACACAAGCTTTTCGGGAGCGAGACGAGCCGTCAGCTCGCCGACATGGTCCCATAAGGGGGGGACCCGGGGGCAATGGTAGAAGGCGTGCGGAGCCGTTTCTTCTAAGCCAAGACCACACCGTTCACAGTCTGGCAAATCCGCCAAACCCCATATGAAAGCCTTGTCGTTGAGAGGCAGCCGATTCCGAGCCAATCGCCAGGTAAGCGAAAACTCAGGGTTACTGAGGTAATCCGCCGCTGGCGCCCAAGACCAGTAGGAGCGATACTCCTCCTCCGACAAGCCGAGCGTATCACGTAGGGAATCCTTCGCGGGCCCCTCCACTAATCCACGATAGAAGACCTTCCTAGGCCGTGAAAGGTCACTGGACCGGGGAATGGCCCTCAAGGCCGACCGACACTCGCGGATGAAATCCGACTCGTCCCGAGGTCTACGACGGCGCTCAACCTTCGAGATGGGGGGACTGATGGTAAGGCTAGGGAAGGCGTCCCTAACAATCCCCTCCAGAATCGGATCTCTCCCAGTCAATGCGCGGCGTAGGAAAGCCAACCTAGAGGCACGGATGTGACTCAAGAGGTGCGGCATTCCCAGCCCCCCATGACACGGACTTTTAGTGCAGACTCGTCTGTCGACCCTGTTCACGCGTCCCCTCCATAAAATGGAGGATAGCGATCACTCGAGCGCCTTCCAATGGGTCTCACAGAGAGGAAGTACAGACAATCGATAAAGAATCAGGGGGAAAATGTATGTAGCACACACCTCCGCCCTGCCCTTCACGGACAACCGCCGTCGATTCCAAGTCTTGCCGGCAGAATCGACCTTTGCAAGTACTTCAGACCAATTCTTCTCCAGCTGGAGGTCCGGTCCAAACCACACTCCAAGAATGCGGACAGGTCCATCCGTCCAACCGAAGCGGCCCGGAAGAGCGACCCCCTTCCAGGCACCTAACCGCAAGCCGGAAGACTTGTCGCGGTTTATCTTGGCCCCTGTCACCTTCTCGTACCGATCAAGCGCCTTCTGTACCGCCTCGATGTCGTCCCGGGACGACACGAAAGGAGATACGTCATCGGCGTACGCGGAAACCCTGGCTCGAGCCCCTCCAGGAACGGCGATTCCGCGTAGGGCCGGACATGCCGGTCTCGTCCTTCAGCCGGCGAAGGAGAGGCTCCAACGCCAAAGCATAAAGGAGAGGCGACAGCGGACAACCCTGACGAACCGACCTAGACAGCACGAACGCGTCCGACAACCTTCCGTTCACCTGTACCACAGCACTGGGGGAGCGATACAGGAGGCTAATCCAGCGGCAGAAGTTGGGTGCGAATCCAGCGGCCTGCAGGACAGTAGCAAGGTAGCGATGGTCGACCCTATCAAATGCCTTGGACTGATCCAAATTGATCAGCGCGGCTTGCTCGTCGTCTTTTACACCCTCTATGATCGTGCGGATCAGATGCAGGTTGCTCTGAATTGTTCGGCCCCTCACAGAACAAGTCTGCTCAGGTCCCAACAGAGACTCGGGAACTGACTGCAAACGCTCCTGCAGGATCTTGGCCATAATCTTTAACTCTGTGTTTAGCAGAGTTATGGGCCTGTAGTCATCTAGCTTCCCCCCACCACCTTTGCCCTTTCTCAACAGAGTGATCACGCCCCTGGTGATCCGGTTGGGGATGGACCCCGACCGAAACCAGTTGTTGAACACTGCAGTCAAAATCGGAACAAAGATGTGCGACAGCCTCAAGTACAATTCATAGGGCAAACCATCCAGACCGGGCGACTTGCCTCTGCCGACCTTCTTCAAAACCGCGTAGACTTCGCCCTCCGTGATCTCTCCCTCGCAGCTAGCCGCTTCAGTCGGCGAAAGCCGAGAAAGTCAGCCAAATAGCTACGAAACTCCTCCTCACGGAGACCAGGCTCCTTGGTAAACCGGCTCTCGAAATGGCGCCGAAACGCCTCGCACATGTCGTCAGTGGCCCGAAGAGTACGCTCCTCCGGGGATTCGACTTCACGAATGTAACGATCGCCACCTCGACGGACCTCTTCCCTGCGCAGATCTGCGCCCAAATTCACAGCTTCGGAAGACATCTTGCTTAACTTATGTCTAATTACCTGGCCCATGTACCGCTCGCTATTCGAACGATCCAGGGCCTCCTTAGCTAAGGCTATCTCTAGGGGACCCCCCAGCCACCGCCCTGGAATAACTAGACTTGAGTGTCTTCACCTTATCAGCTCTATCTAGAGAGAGCCGTTTGCCGAAATCAGTGGTGAAGGACCTAATCCTACACTTAAGGCGTTCCCACCACTTATTCCCGATAACCGCCCCCACTAGCTCCCGCTGCACTAGTCTAAATAGCTGTTCTCGAAAGTCCTCCCTGTCCAGTAAGGACAGATTGAACTTCCAGTACCCAGCCATTCTAGGCCTACAGTCTAACGCCTGCCGGGCACAAACGAGTTTGTGGTCCGAATAGCCTTCCCAGTGGAACGTAGGGCAATCTAGTAGATCTATGTCGGCTCTTCTAACTAACATTCTGTCAAGGTAGCTAACTACCTTGTCAAAAGGCCAATTAAGAGCCCACGTCCACATTTTCCCACCGGGATGATCGACCCGGTATCTATCGACGAGACCATAATCGTCGATCAGATCAACCAGGCTACGATCGCCCTTCTCCCGCTAGCTCCCCGCCCCCTGTCTAACTTGGGGTCCAGGATGGCATTCCAGTCCCCCATTAAAACTAGGCGCGTTGAATCCACTAGGAACGGCCCCAACTGCCGAAAAAACGAGACCCGCTCCTCCCGGTCGTTGGGCGCATAAACCGCAACGACTCGGAACGAACCACTTTTCACGGCAATATCGGCCACGATCAACCGGCCCTCGGCATCGGTATGCACAAGGTCCACCTTCGCATCAAGAGTACGCCTGACAAGCAAAGAAACTCCTCTGGCAGAACGGTCCCCATATGCTGAATAGACGACAAAGTCATCGTCCAGCACACACGCATCGGAACTGCAAACAAAGTGGGCCTCCTCGATCGCGGCAACATCCACATCCAGGGACAGAAGGTCCCGGAGCAGGCGGGCAGCCTTACCCCGATCCCTTAAGCCCCTCACATTCAAAGTCGCTATCTTAATAGACATCTTCTAAGCCTGCAAAGAAAGAAAAGAAGAAGTGCAATAAACCTATTCACATACAGGACGGAAATCTGCGGGTGAAAGGACCCCGACGGATTGTCCCAGGCTCCCCACGCCTAACTCTGACGTTATCCGTCCTTCTGTGACAATCCCGCCGACGTCCGTGGGGTAATTTAGTTTTAGGGCCCTATATAATCATGGGTGGAGACGTACGGGGGCCCTCCCTGAACAAAACAAATGGATTTTTTTAAGATCTTGCGACCCAGTCTCCACCATCCTTATCTCTGGGAAGGCTTCTCTGGCCTCGAAGAGATGGGTCCAGACTTTCAAGTGCCTGCCGGTATCCCGGATCAGTCCGACAACTCCCGGGGCAACAGGAAAATTTCTGGGTTCCTCCACTGATTTACCATCAATAGATGAGAGTTTAATTAGAGGCCCCAGTAATGCTCTCTTGCGAGAGGAGAGGTTTTTGTCTATCTCCCCTTTCTCTGCTCTACAGATTTCTTCGACCTTGCCGAAGATCCTTAAACAGAAATCTACTCAACTCACTGCAAACAAGTCAATTGCAAAAATACAAACACCAGTTGTGTATATATGACTAGTGAGGGTACCCTATAAGTACGATTGGGGACATATGTTTTAGTGAGCCTGTCCAAATTAGCTGACTCGTTTTATAGTTCACCAATAGAAGGGTTAACCAATCATAAAGCTCAAAATATTCAATGCGACGTGTATAAAGGCAGCCATTTTGTTTTTCTCCCAAAATATCGTCACTGCCAACCTTATATCGAAGACTTAAAGAATTACTTAACAGCCGCTACTTTCTCTAAATCTTCACTGCCAAACTCTGATACTGAACACATTACGGACTTCACTGGATTCCATATTCAGAGACTACGGCAAACATGGTCAACACTATAAACGGAACCGAAAACTCTCCTGTTTTAAATCTAATTGAGAATCTCTAGTCAATCTGCAAGGAACGACATTGTGGAATGGATATACGAAGTACTAACATATGCACTGTGGCTTGTTTCCTTGGAAAAATACGGAAAATATATATAATAACGGAATTATTCATTTTGTTTCAATTAATTTGCACAAGTATCTAGATGATTCTCAGCTTTTGTGTATATATATATGTTTAAGTCGTCATGATTACTAGAGGCGGTGATATCTGTATATTTTATCGTTTTTCAGAGGTTATATTTTGAAATACAGTTTGTTTTCTTTAAAACATTGTAGGATATTATATGGACTAATATCATGAAATAGTTCCTTCATGTTGGTGGTTGGGTTTGTTGATTTGCTTTGGCGGTATATCAACCTATATACCGAAATCTAAATATATATATATTTACGTAATTGTATGCTATCAACAGATATTTTGTAAAGATTTTTATCCTTTTAGAGTAAAGGTATGTTTTTTTAGATATATATTTGTACATCATAAAATCTATAGTTGGTAATTTTACTTTAAAAATGTATTGTTGATATTTATTTATTTATTTTTTTTTTTGGTCGGGGGGTCACGAATTGCCCATATACGAACACGTGCAGGGTGGACTTCGGAACACCAGTAGTTAAAAAGTGGTTCCACGCAACGCAAAACCTTTATTATCCCGATCAGACGCCTTGATGTCGGATGTAGTTTAACGTCATACTCAGGACGGATTTTCCACAAAATAGGCACCAAGAGAATCTCTAGAATAAGAAATAAATCAATCTGTATTCATTTTGCAGATATCAATCATGTATTTTTCTCACCCCTTTCCTGTTAGATGAAAACAATTGGTATAAAATAAGATAACTGCCCCCTTTCTTTTACTCAGATCCTTAAACATGTTTGATTACGTTTTACTCATAATGACTTTTACTTGATTAAATCAAATCAGTCGAAACTGACGCCACTCAAATACCGACAACATATAAACGTTGGAGTTGGATTTTGTCGATTCTTGGTCAAATATCTCTTCGTCTAGTTTCCGGAAAGGAATTAAAGACTCGATGTATATACATACATGTTTTTTAAGTTCTTGGATAAACTTTTTTTTGTACATGAAACATTCAAGAAGCATTAAATAAAAGGGTGTGTCCATACAAGAAAACATTCCTTTTAATATTGTAATTATTTTACAAGGAGTAACAAAGTGTTCGTCTATATTTCAAATTATTATTGGATTTCAAGAAACTAGACACATGATGATAAATCAGAAAAAGAACGAAGCAATTGATTCATCATTTACAGCTAACTTTCTGAAGGGTGGGGACAGTTGATTTAACCGTCTTGGGTCTGACGGTAAACTACATCCGCGTCCTGGGTAAGACGATAAGTTACATCCGACAGCAAGAACATTTATCAGAAGGTTTTGAGGGGCATAGAACCACCTCTTAATTGATAGTGTTTTCCAGTTCACCCTAACCCGGTTGGGTAGCACATTTTAGGGTCTCAGCTCTGGGCAAATAGTTAGCTCCCTAAAAGAGATCAAATCACTGTGAAAGTATAAAAATAGGTTTTAAATCCAGAAATACTTTTTCGAAAATTTTTTACTAGGAATATATTTTTGAAGGAAAAAATTTTAACAGCAATAGATTTTTGAAAAAAATTATTACTATTAATATATTTTTGAAAAAAAAATACCAGCAATACATTTTTGGTAAAAAATATATTACCATCAAGACACTTTTGCAAAAAGAAATATTACCAGGAATACATTTTTGGAAAATAAAATAATAGAAGCAATACATTTTTGGAAAAAAGAAATATTAACATTATTACATTTGTGGAAAAAGAAATATTGGCAGCAATATATTTTTGGAAAAAAATATATTTTCGGCAATATATTTTTCGAAAAAAATATATTGCCACCAAAATAAAATAAAAATGGTATCCAGCAATAAAAATCTTGTCGGCATTAAATAACCCCTTTAGGTTAATATTAATATCTGCATTAAACATATTAATATAATATCGGAATTAAATAACGGTATATTGATATGGCATATTAATATCGCCATTAGATAACCCATTGACGTTGACAAATTTTACCAGCAATATATTTTTGAAAAAAAAAATATTACCAGCAATACATTTATGAAAAGAAGATATTACCAAGAATAGTAACATATGTGAGAAAACGACATTATTTTATCACCAATCTAATAATTACCATCAATTAATTTTGAGAAAAAAAAATTACCTGCAATATATTTTAATATTTAAACAAAAATATAATACTCATTACTAAGGAGGAAAATGTCCTCTTTGTTAAATTTATATCAATCAATTTCAAAATGTTGTTCTCAAATACGTGACGCATACTGCATGGACACTGAAAAAATAGTTTTAGCTTGTTCGGAAAATAATGTCTGATTTTAGAATAAACTTTTTTATTCTAATATATTTTAATATTTAAACAAAAATATAATACTCATTACTAAGGAGGAAAATGTCCTCTTTGTTAAATTTATATCAATCAATTTCAAAACGTTGTTCTCAAATACGTGACGCATACTGCATGGACACGGAAAAATAGTTTTAGGTTGTTCGGAAAATAATGTCTGATTTTAGAATAAACTTTTTTATTCTAATATATTTTAATATTTAAACAAAAATATAATACTCATTACTAAGGAGGAAAATGTCCTCTTTGTTAAATTTATATCAATCAATTTCAAAATGTTGTTCTCAAATACGTGACGCATACTGCATGGACACTGAAAAAATAGTTTTAGCTTGTTCGGAAAATAATGTCTGATTTTAGAATAAAGCTTCTAATTGTATTGTAATATATTATTATAAAGTTTCACAAAAATATACTATGAGCATGTTTATTTTATATCAATGTCTTTTAGATGTGAATCCCTCATCTTGAAAGAAGAGGCCATGAATTTACTCTTTTTTTTTCTTTAAGAGTTCTTGCTTGGTCGTATTACTTCATAAACTGCTGTCGTCATTGACATAATATAAGTGAGGATCCACTTGTAATCGAAGAGTATGTTGCTGGTTTCTGAAGTTCCACAGTGGAGATTGGAGTCTTCTAGTTCAAGGTGGTAGAGGACGTCCATCTGGGATTGACAATCAATAGATCTGCAATTGATAATGAAAACACTTGTCAAACAATATCCACAGCAAAATGTCAGAGAAATGTCTTCGATATATTAGAGAAATGTCTTAGAAATTTTTCAAGAAAATTGGCACGGTCAAGTAACTCGAAAATGCATTCCACATGCACTCAGTGAACTCCGAAGACATCGACGTTTTGATATGTGATTGATGTTGCATCTGCGAAATTCGAATGATCCATTTCTTGATCGAATAGTAACACATGATTAAAAATGGATCCTTCATGATAACCGTAAACGTTCGGTTCAATGGCTTGATCACGGGAAAGGACACACACTTTTCAAAACCTAAATTGAACTGAAGATTATGCTAGCAGTGTAGGGATCAGCCATTGGCGTTATCTATTATGGCTTTCTGGACTCTAAACAGAGCATCACTGTCGAAGTTTACTTCCAGCAACAACTGGATGATATGCACTATGTTAAGCAAAATGCGACCGGCAGTCGTTAATCGACGAGGTCCAATTCTGCTTCGGGAAAATGTCCGGCCACATGTAGCCACGGTGACACTTCAGAATCTCGCTGACTTGGTATCCGCCACTTTGCCCCATCAACCATATTCCCCTGACACCTCGCTCAAAGACTACCAATTTTTCAGGCATCTTGTCAATTCTTTTCAGCCAAAAGACATTCTTTATCAAAGAAGATACAGAAATTGCATTCAGTGATTTCTTGTCCCAAATTTTTATGTGTTTTATCGCGAAGGAATAAATAATGTTGTAACGCGATGGCAGGAATATATACATGTTCAGAGTCCTAATTTTAAGTAAGTTAAGCCTACTTTAAATATATTAATTACAAAAAAAAAGGGTGATTCTAAAATCAGATATTATTGTCCAAAGAACCTATGTTCGTTTGTTTGTTTGTTTGGGTTTTATGGCATATCAACCACTGTGGGTTATTTAATGCCAAATCCAGTTTATATGCCAAATATATGAATTTTAAATGCCAATTTTGTATGGAACATTTTTAGCAAGCTAGAGCTTATTTGCTTGTACAATGCAAAATAATCCTAGGTATTTTTGTTTAAGTCAAGAATTTCCATTTGATAAGGACGATTTATTTGCAAAATGGTAAAAGGTAGGATATGTTGTTTATACATCAGTCTACATCTTTGATAAGAGACCAATTCTTTTTAGAAAATCCATTATATTTTTTGGTTCATTGATTGATTGATTGTTTTGTTTAACGGCATCTCAACCATAGTCGTCACTTTATGCCGAAAATGATTTTGAGTGACTTTAAAAGTCAAAAACGCATAGCTGGCAACATTATTGTTTCAAAAACGTTCAGCTGGCAACATTATTTTTTTTACAATAAACGTATAGCTGGCAACATTATGGTTTCAAACACGTATAGCTTGCAACAATATGGTTTCAAACACGTATATCTGGCAACATTGTGGTTTAAAAACGTATAGCTGGCAACATTATTGTTTCAAAAATGTATAGCTGGCAACATTATTGTTTCAAAAACGGATAGCTGGCAACATTATTGTTTCAAAAACGCATACCTGGCAACATTATTGTTTCAAAAACGTATAGCTGGCAACATTATTTTTACAAAAAATGTATAGCTGGCAACATTATTTGTTTCAAAAACGTATAGCTGACAACATTATGGTTTCAAAAACGTATAGCTGGCAACATTATTGTTTCAAAAACGCATAGCTGGCAACATTATTGCTTCAAAACGCATAGCTGGCAACATTATTGTTTCAAAAAAGTATAGTTGGCAACATTATTATTTCAAAAACGTATAGCTGGCAACATTATTTGATGAAGGATCGTTCGGTTGGGAAGATATTCATGGATGATTGAAGTTTATAAGCAGTAAATTTGACCTTGCCAACCGAACGATCCTTTGTGGCCGAATCGGTTAGGCACGCCCGGATAAATGGCAGTTCCGTATAGGATGCAGGTTCGAACCCTGTAAAAGGACGAATATTTTCTATGAAAATTTCTCGGACATTCAGGCCGGTAAATGTTATTTAATACTGTTTATTATAAACAGAGCATTTACTTAAATACTTGTATCTATAAAAAGAACGTTAAACATAAAAATGTCTTTAATAAATTAATTGTCGGACTTTGTCCATTTCTTAATGTATGACGTCATTTGTTTACCTTTGATACGCCATGAGCAGTTATGAATATACGAGATTCATGGAAGATTGAAGTTTATAAGCAGTAAATTTGACCTTGCCAACCGAACGATCCTTTGTGGCCGAATCGGTTAGGCACGCCCGGATAAATGGCAGTTCCGTATAGGATGCAGGTTCGAACCCTGTAAAAGGACGAATATTTTCTATGAAAATTTCTCGGACATTCAGGCCGGTAAATGTTATTTAATACTGTTTATTATAAACAGAGCATTTACTTAAATACTTGTATCTATAAAAAGAACGTTAAACATAAAAAATGTCTTTAATATATATATATATATATATATATATATATATATATATATATCGAGTCTAGAAGAAAAAAAAAATATATATATATATATATATATATATATATATATATATATATATAAAATTAAGTAGAAGATACCTCTAATGAATGTAGAAACCAATGCAGTTACGATATCGGGCAGGACTCGATGAAATACTTAATTATGATTATCTCAAATGCTCTTAAAAATTTCTATAACTTGTATATCATTGCTTTAACTGCCTTCGAACGCTCTGTCTGGAGCGACTTGGGAATAGTAGTCGTGGGAGCACAGTCCTAAGGGTAAGGGAAATTCGGATGAGTTCCACCACGGAATATGTGAGCGAACAGCGCTGTATTGAGTCTAATTCGTTACCTCTTCGTCCCCGAGGCCCGTTTGTACAGTTGGTATGACGTTTGCTATATATTTTAATTGTCCGGGTTTCAATTCTCCGTAGTGGATGTGCACTGCTGATGAGTCCCAAATATGGGACGAAACGGCCGTCCAGTGTTTCTGTACTCTGTTGAGGTTTCTTCTAGACTCGATGAATTACTTAATTATGACTATCTCACATCCACCTAATTATTTCTATCACACACACACACACACACACACACATATATATATATATATATATATATATATATATATATATATATATATATATATATCAAAAGCATTAAATGGCTGAATGGACAACCACCGGGGTTTCGACAGCCAAGGTCTCATCAGGTGGATAATTCAGCCAACTAATTAGAGAAAACACAATACCAGGAATTTCTAAATGCGGAACCGGAAATAACGAAGAGGAATGTGAGTGTAAGAATTGATGGGGTGGGGTAAAAATATGTTTCCAACATCGTTCTGGCTCGTACAAACCCATCGTCACCTTCCTTATGGCCATACCTTTGACCATGATTTCAGACCTTTCATTTAAACGCTCAGTGCCAACCTTGTAAAATAGCAAAAAGAGAACAAATAAGTCACAACGACAATTTAATTCTCAGTATATCCTCCATTTTCGAGAATTACTTCGAAAATTCGCTTTGGCTTATTCATTATTAACTTCTGCATGAGGGTGCTTGGCATGTCCATCCAAATGCAGCACAAAGAGAATCCACAATTTCTAATTATGATCTATGTTTATAAACCTCCTTTGCCATCCATTCCCAAACATTCTCGATTGGGTTTCGATCTGGAGAGCGTTGTGGTTTGCCTTATTTTCCTGCTGGTTATCCAATCTTCTCCACATAGATGACGGCCTTCCGTAATTAGCGATGCTTTTCTTAACATGTAACTAGAAGCTGTTTGAGGACATTTTACCACCATTAACTGAATAGTTCCTTTGTATGAAAATGAACCCCAGACCATAATTGACCCACCTCCACTGTGTCGTGTTGAGGAAATTTCTTTTGGGACATCTTTTGCATGCCCGTATCGCTGAAAACCGTCTGGACCATCAACATTGAATATTTTCTCGTCTGAAAACGGCACTTTCTTCTATTTATTCTTATCCCAATTTTTATAATCTGAATCAAATTTTAAACGGGATTTTTTATGGCGAAGAAGCCGTTTAGAGTTCATAAACCCTTTGTTATTTAAATGCCGCCGAATTGTCTGAGAACTGCATTCAGCATCTGTATTCGCTTTTATCTGATTTGATATTAGGCTTGAATCTCTCTTAACTTCTCGCCTAATGAGTCTGTCTACTGATGGTGAGAGTTTATTGGGGCGACCGCTTGATTTTTTAGAAGCATACGCATCCGGATGTTTAATGTAGTCACCAATGACAATTCTACTACGGCCAATGGATCGTTGCGAAAAACCACATCTTTGAAGCTCAACAAACCTGCCCTGTTCGAACTTTGCTCAAATTTTACCCTTAGCCATTTTAAAATCTGAAATTTAATACTGGAAATGAACTACGTAGATGTCTACATGCCTGAACCTATGAGCACACTTATTAGTTCTAAAACTTTCGTCGAGTAATTTTTTTCGTATATGGTCTTATCTTTATGATCAACCAAAAATTCCTTTTTTCAGTGTTGGTTTAATCAATTAAAAGTTTAAAATTTCACTTGTTTGTTGATAAACTACATTTTCTAATTAAATGTAGATGTTTCGGAAATATATGTTGATTAAAGTAACGATATTTTATAATCTTTTTAACTCTTTTGTATCTGGTCTTGAGATTTTGACCAGGGGTGTATAAAGTTGTAAACCTCTCTCTGTTTATTTCTCATCGAACTCGTATAACTGCATATATTCTGAAACTACAACACCCAGGTTATTTGGATAAATATATTTCATTGTGGTCAAAAGAGGACCCAGAGTGATGAACACAAAACCGATTTTTCCCCTTTGATATAAAATGTGAACAATTTTATCCAAAATAGAAGGAGAAAGCCAGAAGATGGAGGTCACATCGCAAGTTCAAATCGAGACCATATGTTGCAAAAGAAATCACCAATCAGTGGGTAGTGACTTAAAATGAATATTTGTTTGCAACAGTTCAATTCACATATCAATGTTGAAATCTGCTCATCAATTCATTCAATTACGCTTTGAATCAAATCCATATGAAAGGGGTCAGATCAAGCTGTCTTTGCACAACACCCCACTGATTTTAACATTTAATTTAAATTTGAACAAGGGAATGATTCCTATCCGAAATATAGAAGGAGAAAGCCAGAAGATGGAGGTCATATTGGCAAGATCATTGAGTAATATTGAAATGCATCATTATTCTCCACAGTTTATAACAATGATTTAAAGCCAATAATCATTTTCTTACAAAAGAATGTGTGAAACGTTGCAAGGCGTCGGTAATTTGGCTAGTCTAATATATTATGAGAAAAAAAAAAGAAACACATTATGATACCCTGTAAAAGAAAACGATTAAAGAATTTATAATATTTGCATTGATTTGGCAGAGTGCATTCATGTCTGATGTCATCCTCAATGATTTCCCGACGTCTTTCCTGGAAGATTCGAACGGATGATTTAAAACAATATAACATAACTTGTTTAAAATTAACGTAAACTGCAGCGTTCAAGTCGATGTGGCTTAAAATTCGATCTCAAGTATAATTTAAAATTCGTCAGATTTACTGGTAAACTTATTAAAATCGACCTTAACTCCTATAAAATATTAACACCGTAGATTACACATCACACCAGGCTTTTGTTAGTACTGCATTGTATGTTATTGTAAAGCCCAGTATCACTTAGCCGCCATTTGCATGAGTGATGTAAAAAAACAACCATAGATGATACCACCATCATGCGGAGAATTTAAAAACTGTGCGTCGGCTAAACTATCGATTCGGATATTACACATAGTTGTTTGAATATATATCCTACGATCAATCCCAGGATCATTGAGGCTCTTGGTGACTGACACACACCTCAAGGACCATAGAGTCTCGATTGCCATTTGACAAGGTGTTGCATAAAGATTTGCTACACAAACTCTCCAGCTATGTGATCACTCTCGATCATAAAATCCTTCCTAACCAGTAGCCCACTGACGGTAGTTACTAACGACCAGTCCTCAGGAGAGTTAGCGGTTAAAGCAGGCACACCTCATTGGTAACTACGCGGACCAATACTTTTTTTGATTTGCATAAATGAGCTACCTAAGAAAATCCTTAGATCATTTGTAAACGTCTATGTCGATATGATACGAGTATATACGAGCGCACCTCTAAAACTCTTGACGATCATAATTTGGCAATTGATCTTTCTACCGATCTAAAATAAACTATTATTTGGGGAAAAACTGACTGGTTATATTTAATGTCTCTAAAACAAAATTAATTACATTCGTACCAGGATTTATTATGTGACGGGCTTCAAATTGCAAGTATAACTTAGTAAATACTAGCACCATGGCCCGGCGTTGCCGGGCTTGATTCAAAAATCGTACGACTCATACAGTAATCACTATCACTTGACTTAAAATATTTTTGCCTTTGTTTGCCTTTAAAGGAGTGCCCTTTGCCGTGCTGATGTTGCTACATGCCTTACTTCTTGCCTATCTCACACTGCGAATTTTTTCTAAGCTCTATACTAAACATTAAATCTGTTACGAAAGAAGAACTAAACAAAATGAACACAACATGTCCAGCTTTAAAAAAGACTCGTAACTGGAAAAACTAAATGAAAAAAGAATGTTAACAACAAATACTTTTTCACACCCAGCAAGTTCTGCGGAATCAGAATCAACGCTGAGTTTAAGCAGGCGAATGAGCCAAATGAAGTAAAGTACCATGCAGATTTAAATTTTTCCCACTTGTGACGAATGCAGCTATCGATTTTTTTTGTGTGCTAGCATGCTAGTTAAAATTCGTGTCAGTCAGCTGTTGGCTCTCACGCTGGCCAATAGATTCTTCCTGCCTATTCGTGGCAGCCAGCTATAGGCTCTCACTCTGGCCAGTAGAAAATGGCCGCAAACTACATGAAAACTGCCGTAGAAGCATGAAAACAACGATTATTTCAACTATCAATGGGTGTTGGGAAATGCAAAGTCGGTTTTGGCCTTCCCACTATCTTGAAGCATGTGCATGTAAATTTTGGTGGAAATCCGTTGAAAATTGCGGCCGGGCATTCGTTACACACACACACACACACACACACACACACACACACACACACACACACACACACACATCATGCCTTTTATAGATAGAGACTTGAATTTCGCCATATCTACTGATAAAAACATGAAAGTCAATATCACCTCCTATAAAATATTAGAACCGAAGATTACACAACACATCAACTTGTGTCTTTTGATAGTACTGAATTGTAAGTTGTTGTAAAGGACTGTATTATTTATCCGCTATTTGCATGAGTGACGTAAACGAACAACCATTGATGCTACCATCCTCATGTGGAGAATTTCAAAACTGTGCGTCCGCTAAAAAAAGAAAATGAGTTAAGTACTTAGAAATATATAAGGAAGTACCTTTTCATCGGATTTATTCAAGCTTCACAATGAGGCTATTCTAAGGGAGTTGGAGATCTTACCAGGATTTATTATCGGTTGGCACTATTTGGTAAGTTTTCCTCCAACAAGGGCATGTAAATTATACTGTTATATTGTACTCCATATTGAAATGTGAGGATGGAGTAACTTTACGACAATGTATAGCCGCAACTTATACCTTAATATAAAAAAAAAGGCAGCAGAAGATCCTGGGACGCATAATGAGGAAAGAGGGCCTGGAGAATCTGATACTCACGTGTCGAATAGAGGGAAAGAGAGACAAAAGAAAAACAAGGTAGGCTTAAGCAAGTGGATGACAGATTCATTTTTCTCACATTCACTAACAATCAGTAACCTCTTGCGTCTTAGTGGCTTTATAGCCTTGCTTGTGGTGAAGTGATTAAAAAAAACAACTTTCGGCCGTTGTACGCTCCGACCTTCTTCAGGTGGTTGGAATTTCGATAAATATGGTGACAAAGATGAGGATAATAGTCCGAATAATGTAAATAATGTACATAATACCTCTTCTCAGAAATATAGACAGACTATGAAATTCACAGTATCCCAGCTGAGATGTTGCAGCAGTGAATGAAGAATCTCAACAGCAGATTTCAAGAATGCATTCGTACAGGAGGACGCCATCTACAGGACGTCATTTTTAAAAACTGAAAATTCCATCATTGTTTCTTAAATGGCATATTTTAAGGTTTCAATTACTATGAATAAAATATTTTCCTTCCATCACTCTTGGTATTATTGGATTGTTAAAAAGCTCCCGTTTTTTGGGGTCACCCTATATCTTGTTCGGTACAGGTAACGTCAAACGAAGTCTCTTCATTCAAGATGTCTGTTTAATTTATCAGTTATCAACCACCAAACTACTTGCAGATTACTTCTTTCTTTTTTTGACTACTTATATAGATACTACAGAAAATTACTTCATACCACTGTACGATATTTCTTGCCCGAGGCCTTGCTTACAATTTACTACCCCCCTCTAATGTAATTACACAAGATTACATTGGATTATTCCAATGATTGAAATATGCCAATTGGCACACAGTAAACACTTCCTTTTATAAACGCCCGAGGTAGTTTTAGACCCTCGGCCATCCGTTACTGTCTAATATCGATTGCCGAGTCCCCCTACTGGGAAATGCCGATCCAGCTGGTCACCGTATTCAAATAACACTAAACTAAACCTAATGAATACTGATATTTATTCATAATAGTTTAATAGGAGACAAGGCTAGGTATCGCAATAGTTATCTATTATCCAAGGGCGATGGCTAGGTAAGTTATCTTGTCGGCTAACGCTAATTCGCGCCTTAATGACTCTCACGTTATTTCAGTGTTGTACAAGGATTTAATTATGCTTTCTCGCATATCTGTAAGAAGCACCCGTTATTCAAAGATATTTACAAAGTCAGGTTCGTATTCTTGTTGTTGGTTAACAAGATTTAACTATCTACTTACTAACAATGGTTGTTTGAACAACACAGATTGTATTCTTCCTTAATATTTAATAAGTTTCTTTGTGTGTCCAGCGGTATATCACCTCCTTATGAGTCATTTAGTATCAAAAATTAATTTTATTTGGAATATTAAAAATTTCTTTTACAACAATGTATTGCTGGTAATTTTTGTTACTATCAAAATGTATTGCTGGTATTTTTTAGCCTAAAAATGTATTTCTATACATTGATAGTGTTTTGACACAAGTTTGAGTGTTAACTATTAAGTTGGTGCAAAAATAATGTCGTTTTCTCAAATAGTAACATATCTGAGAAAACGACATTTTTTTGCAACCAACCTAATATTTATCGATTGCTGATAGAGTGTTCTAGTTCCACTAGCCACGTCTCATTTTTAGCCTAGAATATGTGCGGATTCTTTAAGGTATCAGTGCGTATGCTAGGCCACAAAAATCTCCTAACCGGGCCAAGCATGGATACCAATGATTCTACATCATTCTTGATTACCTGAATTGCAAGATCTGTTCATATGAAGTTGATCCTGACTATAGTTACGAATGAAACTTATTGTTTTAATGTGTGATCTATAGTTATATAATCCATCGTTTAACGTTCAGTATGCCTCTTAATTCCTTGGAGAACCTAGGGCCGCAACATACATCTCCAATGAGCTCGGTTCCGGGCGATCCTCTTCAGTTCAACCCATGTCGTGCCGGCTGGATTCTCGGGTGCGCGAGGGCGGATTTTCACCAGCCCGTGTCTTACACTTCACTTTGGAGGACTCTTCCTCGGTCATGTTGTTTTAAAATATCGTTAAGGATTCTGTAACAGTTTTTAAGTGAGTAGGTTGCTAGCCTACTACACAACTCCCAACCTGGAGGGCCAGAATGTGTCTTTCGTCTGGCTCTACAGACCTGTTGAGCTTGGATGGAAGCCCCGGCTTTGCAAGCTTTAGGGGTCGTTGAAGCACGCAAGCCATCCTACAACTTCAAGGCGACGCACCATCAAGACGGAGTCTAATCTATATGACCCTTAAACGGTGGGAAAAGTGTGTACGGATTTCTACGACGAACGAGTAGGAAACTCGAAAACATGACCTGTCAACAGATTAGGTGGCACCTCGGCGTGGTGTAATAGCTAGCAAGCTTGCCTGGCTAGAACAATTACGACTGATTACTGAGTTCGATTCTCATTGAGTCCCCCCATACTATGGGCATTGTTTTTTGTACGGTTTGATTACGCTTAGAAAATCAGCATTTCAGCTCTTTTGGTTTTAAAAAATAAAGATAAAAGTGAAATTAACCAAACTTTTTGAACGTAACCAGAATATCTTTAACAGGCTCGGTGCCTTGTGCGCCTTGTTTTCTCCAGCTTTATGTATTTCTTTTTACGTCCGGTCTCTCTTTCTTTCTTTCTCTCTTTCTTTCTCTCTTTCTTTCTCTCTTTCTTTCTTTCTTCTCTCTCTCTCTCTCTTTCTTTCTTTCTTTTTTCTCTCTTTCTTTCTTTCTTTCTTTCTTCTCTCTCTCTTTATTTCTTTCTTTCTTTCTTTCTTTCTTTCTTCTCTCTTTCTTTCTTTCTTTCTTCCTTTCTTCTCTCTTTCTTTCTTTCTTTCTTTCTTCTCTCTCTCTTTATTTCTTTCTTTCTTTCTTTCTTTCTTTCTTTCTTCTCTCTCTCTCTTTCTTTCTTTCTTTCTTTCGTTCTTCTCTCTTTCTTTCTTTATTTATTTATTTATTTCAATCTTTCTTTCTCTCTTTCTTTCTTTCTTTCTTTCTTTCTTTCTTCTCTCTCTCTTTATTTCTTTCTTTCTTTCTTCTCTCTTTCTTTCTTTCTTTCTTCCTTTCTTCTCTCTTTCTTTCTTTCTTTCTTTCTTTCTTCTCTCTCTCTTTATTTCTTTCTTTCTTTCTTTCTTTCTTCTCTCTCTCTCTCTCTTTCTTTCTTTCTTTCTTTCTTTCGTTCTTCTCTCTTTCTTTCTTTATTTATTTATTTATTTCAATCTTTCTTTCTCTCTTTCTTTCTTTCTTTCTTTTTACGTTCAATATTTATTTCATCTTTTTTTCTTGCTTCCTTTCTTTTATGTTCAGTAACAATTTGCCTTCATTTTTATGTGTCCCTTTCTTCATACGTTCTATCACTATTTTTCATTTTTCTTTATTTCATTCAATTTTATCTTTTATCTCTATTTCTTTCTTTTTACGTTCTACATCTATTCCTTTCATCTTTCTTTTTTATTTCATTCTGTTTGCGTCCTATCTCTACTCCATTTATTTTTATCTATTTATTTCTTTTTACCTTCTACGTCTATTTCTTTCTTTTTACATTCTATATCTATTCCTTTTATCTTTTTTTTTTTTGCGTTTTATCTCACTTTCTTTCTCTCTTTCTTTCTGTTTACGCTCTATCTCTATTTAATCTTTCTTTCTTCAATTCATGTCTTTTCTACATCTTTGATAAGATGTTCCAGCATCCACTGCCTTTTAGAATGATCGATATTAGAGTGTCAGTGTGGAGAATTTGACTCTTCAGGCGGGAGAAAAGCATTGTACCTAACTTGGGTTGATCGATTCTTACTATCTAAAAGTTGTTACTTTTTACTATTTATAGTTATAAGGATCACGTGACTTTATGACCACGTGATCCCTAAAGTATTTGTATGGGAGCGGAAATTCATCCCCCCCCATTGTTTACATTCACTTTATGCGAATCATTAGGCTGTCAAATTAAGTCGAGGAAAGGAATCTTATTTTGAAACTTAAGCTTATACTTCCTTTTTCTATGCCTGATCCATCTCTAGGTTTTGGGGCTTTGAGATTTTCTCGATATATTAATTCTTATTTTCTTTGTTTCGAACGTAATTTTCCTGTTGCTTAATACTTTGCTTGGCTTTTGAAAGGCATAATTCGTTATTCATTGAAACAACTATAATATGTAGGAATGCAGATCATCATTTAATAAAGTAAGAAATTACAAATCAAATAATTTGAAATTAACAAGGTATTCCATTTCTCTTAAGCAGACTATAAACCTATGGGAGCATTATCGCCTCCTTTATCCTTCTTATCTTCTATGTAACCCTATACGTCTTAGTGGCTGTATTGCCTTGCTTGGTGTAAAATGATTAAAAATCTATTTTTTTAACATCAACAATCTTAGAGGTTTTATTTATATGAAGAATTTATATGTATTGTTGTAAAAAAATGTATAAATAACCAATTGATTATAAACATCACTTAACCGTGTCATCTGTTTAAATAAAACTACTAATGCCTTTCCTCCTGTCTGGGTGCAGTATGGAAAGCGCAATACTTGAGGATCGGTGCTCTACTATTGTGACCTTGTGCCATACATTAAACTATCAGCTTTTGAGAAACAAGGAATAAAATAAACTGGGCTGAACTTGTTCATCATCTACTGGCTCAGCCAATCTAAAATGGAACCTATTCTACCTTTATTTGTCACGGATTTGTTTTTCTTTCTTGCTTCCTTCCCACTCTCTCTCAATCTCTCTCACTCTCTCTCTCTCACACGCTCTCTCTCACATACGTATACAGGTTCTCTCTCTCACACGCTCTCTCTCACATACGTATACAGGTCCTCTCTCTCACACGCTCTCTCTCACATACGTATACAGGTTCTCTCTCTCACATACACACGCTCTCTCTCTATCTCTATCTCTTTCACACACACTCTCTCTCTCTCACACACGCTCTCTCTCACAAAGACACACACCTTCTCTCTCACACACAGACATGCACACACACACACTCTATCTCTGTCTCTCTCTCACACACACACCCGCTCTCTCTCTCTCTCTTACACACACGATCTTTTTCTATCTCACACACACACACGCTTTATCTCTCTCACACACGCTCTCTCTCTATCTCACACAAACACACACACGCTCACTCTCTCTCACAGACACACGCGATCTTTCTCTATCTCTCACACACACCCTTTATCTTTCACACACACGCTCTCTCTGTCTCACACACACACACACACGCTCACTCTCTCACACACACTCTCTCTCTCATAGACACGCTCTCTTTCAAACATGCACACACGCTGTCTCTTTCTCTCTCTCTCTCTCTCATACACACACATGTTCTCTTTCTTCATCTCTCTCTCCCCACACACAAATGCTCTCTCTCTCTCTCTCTAGTCCTAGCGTAATTGCTAATCTGTCTTCGCCAGTGATGGAGACTATACCGTTAGGTTGCAGTCATTTGTGTTCCTTAAACTGGATTGAAAGATGCCATATACGTCAATATGGCTGACAGATGATGGACTAGGTTGCTATTGAATTCAATATGCATCACTTGTTCTTGATGTTCAGCGAAGAATTGAGTATTAAAGACTGGGTCATTGCACACGCATTCAGGATGATAAGTGCTTCCTTCCTTCCTTCATTCCTCGCTTTATTTCTTTGCTTGTTTCTTTTTACATTTTCTCGCTATATCCTTCATCTTTCTTTCTTTCATTCTTTTTAGGTACTACCTCTATTTCTTTCACCTTTTTCTTGCTTTGTTTCTGTAACGTGCTATGTCTGATTCTCCATCTTTATGCATTCCTTTTTACGTTTCTTTCTTTCTTTTTTACGTTCTATATCTATTTCCTTCATCTTTCTTTCTTTCTTTATTTCATTCTTTTTGTCTACTATTTATTTCTATTTACGTTCTATATTTCTTTCTTTCATCTTTCTTTCTTTATTTCATTCTTTTTGCTTCCAGTCTTTACTTCATATATCTTTTTTTTTATTTAATTCTCTTTACCTTCTAAATCTATTTCTTTCTTTTTACGTTCTATATTTCTTTCTTTCATCTTTCTTTCTTTATTTCATTCTTTTTGCTTCCAGTCTCTACTTCATATATCTTTTTTTTATTTAATTCTCTTTACCTTCTAAATCTATTTCTTTCTTTTTACGTTCTATATTTCTTTCTTTCATCTTTCTTTCTTTATTTCATTCTTTTTGCTTCCAGTCTCTACTTCATATATCTTTTTTTTATTTAATTCTCTTTACTTTCTAAATCTATTTCTTTCTTTTTACGTTCTATATTTCTTTCTTTCATCTTTCTTTCTTTATTTCGTTCTTTTTGCTTCCAGTCTCTACTTCATATATCTTTTTTTTATTTAATTCTCTTTACCTTCTAAATCTATTTCTTTCTTTTTACGTTCTATATTTCTTTCTTTCATCTTTCTTTCTTTATTTCATTCTTTTTGCTTCCAGTCTCTACTTCATATATCTTTTTTTTATTTAATTCTCTTTACCTTCTAAATCTATTTCTTTCTATTTACGTTCTATATTTCTCTCTTTCATCTTTCTTTCTTTATTTCATTCTTTTTGCTTCCTCTCTCTACTTCATATATCTTTTTTTATTTAATTCTGTTTACTTTCTACTTCTATTTCTTTCTTTCTTTTTACGTTCTATATCAGTTTATTTTATCTTTCTTTCTTTTTGCGTTCTGTCTTTCTTTCTTTCTTTCTGTTTACGTTCTACATTTCTTTAATCTTTCTTTCTTCATTTTTTTTCATTTTAAGTGCTATCACTTTCTCTTTCATCTTTCTTTATTTCATTCTTTTTTCGTTATCTCTCGATTTCATATTACGTTCAATCTCTGCTTAAGTAAGTCTTTCATTCTCTTCTTTCTAAACATTTTGTTCTCGTTTATTGTTTTATTTCTTCTTCTTTTTTTCCCCTTTCATTCATTTCTTTCTTTGTTTCTGTTTCGATGTTTTCCTTCTTGCTGTAATTTTTCATTTTCTTTTTCATTACATTTTTTTGTTTGCTTTCATTCCTTTTTCACATTGAGTTAATGATAATTTTTCTTCTTGATTTTTCTTCCTTAGTTTTTCATTCATTCACTTCTTCAATTTTCTTCCATCTTTCTTTTTTTTTTTTTTCTAACATTCTATGTTTCATTCTTCTTTTTTATTCTTTCTACTTCCTTGTTTAGCATTGCTTATTCTTTTTTTAGGATTTGTTTGAATTTTCTTTTTCACCGCTTTTTTTTTCAATTTCCTATTGCTTTACAACGCTTATGTTGTTTTTTTTTCATTCATATTTCATTTTTTCTTTTTCCATTCTATCGTTCATTTTATTTATTATTTCTTTTCTCTTTATTCCTTAATTTTACGCTTACTATTTTCTTCCTTTCTTACAGTCGTACTTCAGCCTGTTGTTATTTACCGCCGGTTCGTTCCTTTCGATTTGTTTTTTTCACGTTTTCCATTTCTTGCATTTCTAATTATTTTAACTTTTTCGTTTTTGGATTTTATGCCGCAAGATTTTTTTTTTCCTTTTTTTTTTTAATTTTTTAAATTTTTTTTTGAAATTATATTTTTAAATTACTTTCTACGGTTTTCTTTTATTTAAATCGTCATTTATTTCATTTTCTTTGATTTCCCGCCACCATTCTTTTCTTGACTTCTTTCATTCCTCGTTTTACTTTCATTTTTACTTTCACTTTTTGTTAGTTTTAATGATACTTTGATCTATGAAAGTGTCTGATTTTCACTCATTTTTCAACACATTAGTTTGTTTATTCTATCACTCTTAATAAATGCTTGTTTTTACTTTTAGTCTTTATTCAACAGCGTGGTCAGAAAGATTTTTCACTCCTTACCAAAACATAATGAGAATAATAGAAGAATAATTTATATAGTAATACAAAGCACATGTACTGGATTCATTTTATTCAATTTCATTGAAGCTACCACACACCGCGAAGGTCTGTATGAACAACATCATTTTCGAGGCAGCCATCTGAAACAGAAAATAATATTATATATGGGTGACAAGCTTTTCGGAACACCTTGTATTTTCCTTCATTGAATTTCTTTTTTTATTTCTTTTTTGTATTTTCCTTTTGCTCGTCTTTAGTTTCATTCATTTCTTATATTGTTTTTTTTTCTTTTTTCTATAACGTTCAACCTGTACAAGGACCGATGGCCACACGATATAGAGGGTTACGTTAAGGGAGAGTTTGTGCAGATAGGACGGTTAATGTGAACGGTTTAAGATTGTAGTGGTAAGGGAAATACCCTCTTGGGAGTCTGTTCCACAGTGTATAGTTCGTGGGAAGAAGCTGTTTGAGAGGAACGTACTTCTTGTCGATGGAATACGGAGGAAATATAGGTGGTTTGTTAAATGTAAATGGCATGGTGAGTCCTAGCCATGAAGGTTAGAACTAGCGGAACCAAAGAAAAGTAGTTCATCTGAGCACTTTCTGTGAAAGTATCGATAGAGCAGTGAGAAACTCTCTACATTACGCCTGTGAGAGAGACTGTTTGACGGGTGGAAAATAATTCATCCCCCATAAGAAGTCGGGAACACTTTTGAAGTCTATCGAGACTGGAAAGTGAGGACTGAGCCGCTCCCGCCCAAATATGACAACACCCTTTGAAAAGTAAAGGAGAGCATGAAGTTATGCGTACTTACTGGAGCCGTACAGAGATTCGACCATTTTACCTGCATCTTTAGCGATCTCTCGTATAAAAGAATTCTACTTGTGGTCGCCTGTGAGTTTGAGGTCTGCTTTTCTCTCAAGACACGGTACCTCCTCGAAAGGACACCCGTATATCGTGACTGGCGGTAGTTCGGGGCCCGAGCGAAGTTGACGAACAAGAACTAGTACCATATACTTCGAAAGTGAATGATTCCGGACCTTCCACACTATTTGTTTTCGTAGTAATATTTATATTTCTTCTATATATCGTTTAGCTTCAGGAAGTTGGCGATCATGACTCTTCACAATATTCCGTTCTTCATAACTCTTAATAAATATTGTCTTGTTTCTATTTCGCCTAAAATTTGCTCTGCCACCCACTTACGTAGGCTACGTTAAGCTACGGGTTATTTCCTCTGTTCATCATGTCATCAAACTGCCTTGTGAGTATAAGATTTTCCTAGCCCTTTTTCCTCATGATGTACCCTAGAAATTTCAAATGTCTGTTTCTGAAGTTTTCTTTTTTGTTTCCATTTTTTTTTTACAACATTGTCATTGAGTCTATGTTCGGTCCATGGGGTCCTCACTTTCATTGTGTGGAACCATAGTTCTGTTGCTTTAGGTTTCATCTTATGTGAGGTGATGTTACTATATTCACTGATATATATGGGGACTGATATCATGTAACAGTTCAGAATTTTTTTCTTTGTTTCTAACGAAATTGTTCTGTTTCTTAATACTTTGCTTAGCATTTGCCTATTCAATACGTCTTCGGAATTCCAATGTGTCGCAAATTCCGTCCCATATTAAAGTATTTCCCAGATTAAATAAGATTTCCTTTCCCATGCTAAAGCTTGATTGCCATGACCACGTTTTCAGTCAGTCAAGTAAGTGCTATACGTGATATTTGCTTCGGCGATCATGTATATTTCGATGACTGAGTAGACAGATGTTTTTTCTGCATTAGGTAGTTTTGAAATAGAATGTCCCACACTCATTATAGCCTATGTAGATTGACTATATCAGTAGCAATATATGGTGAGCAAAAGATATACCTGGGGTCTTGCTTTGGCAATTAGTTGGAGATTAATCTCCAGCTAAGCTAGTCGAACTCTCTGCATTCGGGGAGAGAGGAAGCGAAACGAGGCTATGCCGGAGGGCAGAGTCTTGTCTGGGGAGGTAGACAGCTACCCGACCCCGTTTTTACGGAGTCTACGGGGAATTTTTGCCCGAGCCTACGCACTCGGTTTTACGTCGCATTAAAAAAGGCCTTGTGCCACATCATGCCTTGCGAGGTGGTGAGGTAAATAACCTTGCTTCGGCAATTAGAGATGCTTCTGCAGCAGTGCTGGTCAAACTCTCTGTCTGATAGCAGAGAGGAACTCTGATTAGGCTATGTCGAAGGGTAGAGTCTCGTCTGGGGTGGTAGAACCCGTTTTTTACGAGGTCTACGCGGAATTTTTGCCCGAGCCAACGGGCTCGGTTTTAACCCCGCATTAAAAACTGTCTTGTGCCACATTCTGCCACGCAGGTGGGTGGGTAAGGTAAATATCCTTGTTTCGGCAATTAGTTGGAGATTCTTCTCCAGCTGTAATGGTCGGACGCTTTGCCTTCGGGAAGACAGGAACCTAGACGACGCTATGCTGAAGGGCACAGTCTCGTCTTGTGTGGTATACAGCTATCCGACCCTGTGCATACGGGGTCTACGGAGAATTTTTGCCCGAACCTACAGCCTCATTTTTACCCCGCATTAAAAAAAAATGGCCTTGTGCTACATCTTGCCTCGAGGGGAGGTAAGGTAAATAACCTGACTTCGGGAATAGCTAACTTGCCACCCGATTCCCTGTCTTTAAGTAGAATATTCTCTTTTACAATAAACCTTTCATCTATGTGCTTGTTGCTGTCCCTTCACTCGAGTACCGCTAACAGGTTGTCTTTTCTTTCTTCGAAAGACTGGTTGCCAATCAATGCTCTAGGAACCAATCTGCCCTGCTTTTCAAACCCCAGATGAGGAGAGAAGAGCTGGATTCATAAATTTCCTAAAGGTATTTGTGAGTAAATGTAAACAACTCGACTTGAATTCGAACTCAGCCATCATTGAATATCTATATTGAACTATTATCGATTCGGAATTTGTATAAAACTGCATTTTTCAGATGTTCTTCCTTTAAAAGGCATATCAACCTCAATGGGTTATTTAATGCCGACAACACTTTTAGGATATATTCGTATGATTAGAATATGTATTGTTTGGGTTGGATTGGTTTGGTTTATTTTGTTTAACGGCATATCAACTTCAGTGGGTTATTTAATGCAGAAAACATTTTTAGGATATATTTGTATGAATAGAATATGAATTCATTGGTTTAGATGGGTTTGGTTTATTTTGTTTTACGGCATATCAACCTCAATGGGTTATTTAATGCCGACAACATTTTTAGGATAGATTCGTATGAATAGAATATGAATTCTTGGGTTTAGATTGGTTTCGTTTATTTTGTTTTACGGCATATCAACCTCAATGGGTTAGTTAATGCCGACAAAAATTTTCCTTGCTGGTAATATTTTGTTTTGTCAAAAATCTGTTTCTGGTAATATATTTCCTTCCAAATTGTATTGCTGGCAAAAAAATTTTTCAAAAAAGTATTGCTGGTAATAGTTAACTATTTGCCCATTGCAGGGACCCTGACAGGTGCTACCACCCCGGGTCAGCAATTAAGAGGTGGTTTCACGCTCCTCAAAACCTCCTCATCAGAGGCCTTGCTGTTGGACGGATTTTGTCGTCTTACCCAACTCGTGAATGAAGTTTAACGTCTTCACCAGGACGCATTTTTCAGATGTACGTATTTAAGCGGCACGTACATGTGTATGAGCTCCGAAAGTAATGCACCTACTTTATGATAATTTATATGGGGTGGACAATAATAATAAGGAGTAGGTGTTGTTTCTAGTGGAAAAATAGTTTTCTGTTCATAGGCAACCTCGGTGTGGCGTAACCGTTAACAAGTTTGTTTTGCTAGAACAATTGCAACTATATAACGAGTTCGATCTTCACTGGGAGCCCCCTACTTTGAGCCTTGTGTCACATCTAATCTACGCTAAGACAATCACCATAATCGATATCAGTGGTACAGTATTTTTCGGTAGCGACGTGTAGGAGCGATAATCATTGATCATAATTTTTTTATATTACCGAAATGTTTATTATAATTAAAACCCTAAAAATATTTCTAGAAAAATATAAAGAAAATTTTTTTAAATACAAATGCATATGTATTGTTTAGTACGTATAGCTGCCACTCATATTCGAGGATACCCGACTAGTTGGGCGGCTACCCAATCCCAATTGCAGAAGCTTGCTCAGGCGCATTTGTTTATTCAACACCCACAGAGCCCGCCTGTGGTTTATACCGCAACTATGCTGAGCATATTTTAGTTACAGTTTCTAGGAAAGAGCGATATATCTAGCGTGATCAGCAATTTGAACGGGGCCAGCACGCTCGATGATTTGTGCCTTCAGGCTAGCACATCTATCTTCGGCTTCTAAGGGTTCCGTCTAGCCAGTTTCACTCAAAAGGCTTGGGTCAACCCGTGGTATGGTTTGAGGCATTTTCCAAAGGTGCCACACCCTGGAATTGACACCTCTAGTACGATAACACCAGAAAGTTTTTCGTGGTTAGAATGCGACTGTTCTAACCACTCTGTCACGTGCATGAGCTCATGTATATATATATATATATATATATATATATATATATATATATATATATATATATATATGTGAGAGAGAGAGAGAGTAAGGCATTGAGTCTAGATGAATCCTCAACAAAATGAAGAAAGCACTGGACGTCTGTTTCGTTCCTATTTTGGGGAACTTCTCATGTGTGCACATCCACTACCGAGAATCGAAACCGGACCGGGACGATTTGACCCGAGCGCCATAACCACTGAAACTCAGTGACCAAGGGGTAACTAATTAGACTCGATATAGCGCCGCTCTTCAGAAATTCTGTGGTTTAACTCATCCGAGTTTCCCTAAGCCATTGGACTGTGCTCCCTGGCGCTAAGTCTTCTATCCCCAAGCCGCTCCATCCAAAGATTTAGAAGCCGGTTCAAGCAAGGATATACAAGTGAAATACAAGAATCCTCAACATCCTGTTGAGGATTCTTCTAGACTCGATGAATTATGATTATCTTTTTTGGTTCGTTTTGGTGTCCAGCATCGTTTATGCTGTTTTGCAGCGATTGATTTATTTTCAAATCAACTGTTTGTTTGTTTACAGCATATCAACTCCTTATTGATCATTTAATGCCGAAATATACTTTTCTTTGGAGTTTTACTAATTTCTTGCATTGTATGCATTATTCGGACAGTTATTCTCATATTCATTACCATATTCACAACGTTTCGGCAGTTGTACGCTCCGGCCTTCTTCAGATGATTGAAATTTCGAAACGAAACCTTTATTTCATCCACCGGGTTAGATTGTTCTAGTTCCACCTGCCATGCCTCTTCCAGATGTCTCAGTTAGATAGTTAATTCAACTCTCCAAGTTTTCGTTCAACACTGCTGCGCCATTGGTATTGAACTCACACATCTCTTTCGATTTAGTCACTGGAGCTAACCAACATTTACCCACTGGGACGTGTCCTTGAGGACACGTTGTAAACACGTCAGCGAAGAGGACGATAACAGACAGAATAATGTAAATAATGCAAGTAGTCATAATACCGCATCTCAGAGATATAGGCAGATATTAGTAATTTCCTTTAAAATCTATTGCTGGGTTTTTTTAAAAATGTTTGCTGGTAACCTTTTAGTTTTTTTTTTAATCAATGCTCCTTGAGTTTTTGACCTTTGTGTTTATTCCTTTGGATATGGTGCTTCATTGACATTCAATTTTTAACATTTTCCATCTTCGAATCCAGCGAATCCTTCCTTTTCGTGTACATTTATTCATCTTTGTTTATTGTCCTTTTAGCCATCTGTAGATTTTTGTTTTCTTGATTCGCATTTCATTACTGTCAACAAGTTTTAATCCGCCCTCTCTTGATTTGTGTTTCTCTTAGCCCATTGCGCTAATCTCTCATCTATTCGACTTCCTTTTGCTTAGCATTCATCTAAACAATATTTCATGTCGTTTCTCATTTTCTCTCACTCTGCGCTTGCCACCCTTTTCTCTCTACATTATTTCTTTTCTCTCCACATTATTTCTTTTCTCTCCTTTTTTCTCAAGTTCTATTCTATTCCGTTCTTCTTTTTTCCTCTTTAATTTTTAAAGTGCCACTTGTTTTAAGTTGGTGCAAAAATAATATCGTTTTTTGACGTATATTTTAACGTCAAAAACGACATTATTTTTGCATCAAGCTAATATCAGTCTTTCCTTTTTCAGAAAGAACTTTTCTTGTTTCCCTTTATTTACCTTCACTTTCCCCTCTTCTTTTTCTTTCTCTTACCTTCTTTCTTTCTCTTTCCTTCTTTCTTTCTCTTTCCTACTTTCTTTCTTTCTCTTTTCTTTCTTTCTTTCTTTCTTTTTTCTTTCTTTCTTTCTTTTGTTCTAAGTGCCACTCGTTATCAGTTTTTCCTCTTTCACAAAGACCTTTTCTTGTTTTCATTTATTTACGTTCACTTCCCCTTTTCTTTCTTTGTCTTTCTCTTTCCATTTTCCTTCTTTCTTTCTTTCTTTCTTTCTTTTCTTCTAAGTGCCACTTGTTATCAGTCTTTCCTTTTTCAGAAAGACCATTTCTTGTTCTCATTTATTTACGTTCACTTCCCCCTTTTTTTTCTTTCTTTTTCCTTCTTTCTTTCTTTCTTTTTTTCTTTCTTTTTTTTCTTTCTTTTTTCCTAAGTGCCACTTGTTATCAGTCTTTCCTTTTTCAGAAAGACCTTTTCGTGTTTTATTTATGTTCACTTCCCCTATTCTGTCTTCTTTTTCTCATTCATTCATTCTTTCTTTCTTTCTTTCTTTCTTTCTGTCTTTCTTTCTTTCTTTCTTTCTGTCTTTCTTTCTTTCTTTCTTTGGTTCTAAATATGACTTGTTATCAGTCTTTCCTTTTTCAGAGGGACCTATTGTTGTTTTCATTTGATTACATTCACTTCCTCTTTTCTTTCTTTTTCTTTTTTCATTGATTCTTTCTTTTTTTTTCTTTCTTTGTCTTTTTTACGTTCACTTCCCCTTTTTTTCTTTCTTTCTTTCTTTCTTTCTTTACTTATGTCGTTATACTTTTTCCATTGATTTTCTTTCTTTCTGTCTATGATTTTTGTTTCTCTTTTGCTCTGATAGACATTTCATGATTTTTTATAATTTCGTATTTTTCTTGTTAAATTAATTGTTCTCTTTTCCTCTTTATTCTTTTCAACACACGCATAAGTGTTTTCTTTTTTCGTTAATACATTCTCACTTTCCTCTTCTATGCATGTTTAGATCTTCTTTACTTTCCTTCTAGCTTTAAAAAATTCATTTCTTTTCCTTTCTGCCCTAATCCGAAATTCAGTTTTATTTTCTTTCTTTTTTCTTTTTCTTTCTTTCTTTCTTTCTTTAATTTTTCCTGTTTTCTGTCTCTCTCTTCGCTTGAAAAACATCTTTCTGCTATCTTCTCTTTTCTACATTACTTTTTTTCTTTTCCCCTCTTTCCTCTTTGCAAATGTCATTTCTTTCTTTCTTTCTTTCTTTCTTTCTTTCTTTCTTTCTAGTATTATTTTTCTAGTTTTCTTCTCTCTTTCCTCGTAATAAAATTTAATTCTATCCTATTCTCTTTAATTTTAATTTACTCTTTTCGTTCCACTTTTTCCTCTTTCCTTAATAACTTTTAATTCCTTTGCTTCCTGGGTTGATTGTTGGTTTCTTTGTTTCTTTCTTTTTTTCTTTCTTTGTTTCTTTCATTATTTCTTGCATTAAATACTTACTTTTCTTTCTCTCTTTCCGCTTGACAAACTTTCTTTGTACAATATTTTTCTTTTTACATTTACTTAGGTCTTATTTTTCGTCCTTTCAAAATATTATTTCCTTTGTTATTTTTGCTTGCTTCCTTCCTTCTTTGTTTGTTTGTTTATTTGTTTTTTGTTACTTTCTTTCTAGCATTAATTTTTGTTTTTTCTATCTCCCTATCCGCCTGACAAAATTTCATTCTACTATCATCCTAATTCTCCATTTAATTTGAACCTTTTTCCTCCTCTTGCCAAAATATCCTTCCTTCGTTTCTATCTTTCATTCTTTCTTGCCACCATTTTTTAAATATTTTTATTTATTTCATTCTTTTGCTATTAGAAGATTTCTTTTACCTTGCTTTTCTCTTTTGCTTCTCAGTCAGTCATGACGTATTTACTTCTTTCCCGCTCATTTCTCAACCATTCAACAAATGTATTTTCCACACGACTACAGGCTTTTAAAATATGAAAAAAAAAGGCAATATAAAAACTCTCCCAAAATAATTATTTTAGCTTAACAAAATTTATGTATTTTTTTTTTTTACCGACTTTTTCTTCGTGCCAAGCAATCTTTAAATGTTAGCAAATGGATTATGGAAATTTTTCTCTCTGTTCATATTTGTATCTTTTTTTAATTCTTTTTTTCCGCATCTTTTCATAAAGTTTGTCTTGGTTTCTTTTTCCAGCAAAGAATAATACGTAATCGGTATTAGGGAGGGCAAAAGAAGAAATGTGTCCTTGTCTAATGGAAGACAGGCATTATCAAATGGAAGCAGTGACATAGATGGCTAAATGAGAACTTGCTTGACAGCTAGTTCGATAGCAAATTAGCTATATAGCTCCCTCGAAGAGCATAAAAGATAGATACATGGATAGTAGGCACAAAACACACACACACATATATATATATATAATAGAAAAGATAGATAAAGATACATATATATATATATATATACATATATATATATATATATATATATATATGACAGAAACAGATAGACAAAGATTCATACATGCATGCATACATGCATATATATATATATATATATATATATATATATATATATATATATGTATCTATATATATATATATATATATGTATATGTATATATATGTATATATATAGATAAAGATACATATATATATATATATATATATATATGAGACAAAAAAGATATGCAAAGTTACATACATGCATGCATACATGCATATATATATATATGTATATATATATATGTATATATATATATATATATAGAAAGATTAATATATATATATATATATATATATATATGACTGAAAAGATAGACAAAGATACATACATGCACACACACACACACACACACACACATATATATATATATAATAGAAAAGATAGATAAAGATACATATATATATATATATACATATATATATATATGACAGAAACAGACAAAGATTCATACATGCATGCATACATGCATATATATATATATATATATATATATATATATATATATGTATATGTATACATATGTATATATATAGATAAAGATACATATATATATATATATATATATATATGAGACAAAAAAGATATGCAAAGTTACATACATGCATGCATACATGCATATATATATATATGTATATATATATATGTATATATATATATATATATAGAAAGATTAATATATATATATATATATATATATATATATATATGACTGAAAAGATAGACAAAGATACATACATGCACACACACACACACACACACACACACACACACACACACATATATATAATAGAAAAGATAGATAAAGATACATATATATATATATATACATATATATATATATATATGACAGAAACAGATAGACAAAGATTCATACATGCATGCATACATGCATATATATATATATATATATATATATATATGTATATGTATACATATGTATATATATAGATAAAGATACATACATATATATATATATATATATGAGACAGAAAAGATATGCAAAGTTACATACATGCATGCATACATGCATATATATATATGTATATATATATGTATATGTATATAAATGTATATATATATAGAAAGATTAAGATATATATATATATATATATATATATATATATATATATATATATATATATATATATATATATATATGACTGAAAAGATAGACAAAGATACATACATGCACACACACACACACACACATATATATATATATTTATATGTATGTATATCTATATATATGTGGTCTAAAAAATATCGCAACTGCAGCTATGGCAACAGATCTAAATTTTGCAGTGAAGTTGCTTGGCACAGATTGGCCTTGGGCGCTGTTTCCCATACACACCAAGTTCTCGCTCACTTCCGTTGTGTTCAGCTTTGCTTGGGAGCAAAGTGTGCAGAGTGCGGGCGTCTCCCCACACCACAATGTTTCCATAAATGCCCATGGCTTAGTAGCAGTATTTGGTCAAGACATCATTCCTAGGTCCGATTAACGACTTAATTCCAAGATATCGACACTTGGGGACTTTTTCCTCTTCCAAAATCAAATCCTACTTGAGAGGGACAAGGTTTTAAGACTCCAAGGACATCTAATGGAATCTGTCAAGCGGTTGCTTGTTATCTCTAAAAAAATGTTTTCTGGAATGCTTCCACCAATGGAACCGACGATGCTTTCAGAAAGAGATTTACTTCGGTAAAGATAGATTGCCGAATAGATATCTTGTAGTTATATTTTCATAGCCTCAGTGCTGATACTTTTGTGATCATATCCTTTTTGTGTACATATCGTTTTAAGTAATAAAAAAGACATTTGTTCATGGGTCACGTTTGTCCGGCCACGTTTAAATTTCTGGATCCGCTCATATGAACTCTTACGCAGTAGCGCACTATCACCGTATTTTGTTAAAAGTCTCTGATGAATTTCAGCCTCTGACACACTTCCCGACCAGAGAAATCGAATGACTGATCGTTTTTCAGCCTTAGATAACACTGCTAGCGGAGCGGACATGTTTATACTGTAAACGTAGAAACAAAACTTGCGCGACCAAACTGCATCTTTTGCAGTTTCTATTTTTAAAACATGGGCGAGTTCGAATTCTATTCGTGTTCCTTAACTTGGGAAACGTATGAATACATATCTTCCTCCCCCCCCGCCATCTATGAGAGACTGGGTCTTTTAGCCTTGGTTGGCAACCAGATTAGCGCAGAAATAAATGGCAAACGACTGCTGAAATATCTACTGCATTGTTATTCATGAATCGAAAAATATATGATCGCCCATAACGTATTGTATAGTAACTAAGATATTGAAACATTTTCTTACCGACCTGCTGAATTTCATTTCATGCGTTAGCATGAGAAAAAAAAAGCTAATTTCAGTAACTTTGAACGTATTATAATCGTTCGTAAGAGATTGGGGGGATATTGCTAGAAACAAAAACTGCTGATCTGCTTACATGTTCTTGAAATAATATATAGGGTTCTGTAGAATGGTAAGAAAAAAGAGAAACATTCCAACGAGTGGCTATTCTGAAGAGGGTTAGGTAATTCTATATTAAAGAAAGAAGTCCGATGGGAATGACTAGAAAAACTATGGAAACCTAAGTACAACTAAGTAACACTGTACAACGAGGAAGGGCTGAATCCATGACTTTCCCAGTCGTATTTTCGAGCAAGGGAATATAACTGAAAGAATAACTCGACTCTCCGATTAATAATTCCGAACCATTATCCATTACACAAGCAGCACATTCAAGCTTAGAATACCTTGCATTCCCAAGCGGCCACCTATCTAGTTATTGGCCAGGCTTGACGTTGCTTAACTTCTGTGATATTACGGGAAGTAGTGTTTGAATGTAATGTGGCCGTAAATCTAAATTCTCTTCCACTTCCTATAGCCACATTGTTATAATCATATTATTGCTTTCCTTGTAGGGAAATGATTAAAAATCCTACTGATACTTATTTAAAATAAGCGTTTCGAAAAACCACGCTGGGGTTAAAATCTACTGTTTCTTCTTCGAATCGAGAGTAGATCAAATTAAAATGGTATTATCGCATTGAATGGGGCGAAACTATTACATAATACACATACACACATATCTATCTATCGATCTATATATATATATATATATATATATATATATATATATATATATATATATATGTAAGCAAATATATGGATATAGATCCGACAGAATGAAGAAAAATATACGGGAAAAAACAAACAAAAATCTTTATATGCAATTATGCTGTTTTAATGTTAATATAATGTCAACGTCGGACGTTTCGGTCTAATAAACCATCTTCAGGACATATTCATAATATATAATTAATATTATCAATTCAACATGACAAAGACGATGGACATAAGAAACCATGTTTAAACGGAACGCTGATCATATAAAACTTTCAGTTTTCTGTTTGGATAAGTCTTGTTCTTATGTCCATCGTCTTTGTCATGTTGAATTGATAATGTTAATTATATTTTATGAATATGTCCTGAAGATGGTTTATTAGACCGAAACATCCGACGTTGACATTATATTAACATTAAAACAGCATAATTGCATATAAGGATTTTTGTTTGCATTTTTCCGTATATTTTTCTTCATATATATATATATATATATATATATATATATATATATATATATATATACACAGACAGTCAAGGACGGATTTATTCGTACACCCATCAAATTTGAATATTTGATTTATTTCTCAGAATCTAATGCCTGTATGATGCCATTTTTTTAAAAATGTAATTTAGCACAAAATATAATATAAAACTCAATTTACATTACAATAGGTTAAATACAGCAAACGTGACAGTTGAATTATTCAACACAGGGAAAAGACAAAATTGTCCGTAGAGTATGAAAAATCTAAAAAATTTTGAACAATATTCATAGTCAATCGCATGTTCTCTCATCTTTATAACTTACTGCAATCGTTTGCTAAAAAGTTTTGGTGAGATTTGAAGTCTTTTCTTGGATTTTCTTCCATTCTTCAATAGTTAAACATTCTTATTCCTGAAGGTTCTTTGGTGACCGACGATTTATTTCGACTGTCATTTTTATAATCCCAGGTACGTGAATTTAAAATGTGACACATCATTAAGGGAATCCCTGTATTCATATATATATATATATATATATATATATATATATATATATATATATATATATATATATATATATATATACAAATATAGATAACTAGACTCGTTTCGAAAAACCCTCGAATTTTTGATTTGCCAATAATCAAATCAATCTCGAGGGAAAAAAAGGTTTTAAAAAAAGAAAGAGCTTCAAGCATGAACTTCTGCCGAAAAAATAGCACAGATGCAGGTCTGAAGCCCAAAGAAAAAACCCCGATACGAGTAAACAACTAACAAAATAGCTCAATACAACCGTAGAGCTGACCTATTTTTTGAATAAATATTTATCCCCACCACCAACTTAGGTGTTTGTGTTTGTGGTTCTTTGGTCACGTGGTATAATTTTAGCTATCGCCTATGAATACGCGTTTCTCTTTGCCTCGTTCGCCTTACTTTCCCTGACGATCCCTTTAGCTGAAACCTAGGTAGGTTTGTCTGGCTCACTGGGTGTATATATATATATATATATATATATATATATATATATATATATATATATATATATATATATAATGAGAAATACATACATGTATACCAAATTATATTTATTTGTTAAATGTTTAATTTTAGTCTCGTATGTAAGTATAATGTGATATAAAAATGACAGATGTAAGTTATCTGAAAGAGTCAGCAAAAGTTCTCTAACCACATAATCAGGAAATAATGTTTGCTGACTTTAACGCTCACAGGTGATATTCAAGGTAAGAACAACATGAAACAGCAAGTAACCTACTAAAATTATTTGAGAGAATGAAAGACAGTCTGTAGGAAAGAATTATGGTAAAGACGTTTGTGATAGGAATAGGAACTTGTGGAGAGCCATAATGCCCTTCTTCCAAAAATGTCATCCTATTTAAAAAGAAGAAAAATGAAGGGTTGCAACCTTGAGTACCATCGGGTTATGTAGCATTTTTTTGTTACTATAAACTGCGTGTTTCTGTTATCAGCATTGTCTGTAGCAACTTCAAGGCGTTTTGGTGATCTATTTTGTATAGAATCGTGAATGGATGCGACCGCAAGATTTGATGAAAAAAAAATAAAAAATAGAGACCAGCTTGGACAATAAAAATAACGTCGATGAAAAATAGAAACAAGAAAAAAAATATAAAATATATAAAGATAAAAAATAACAGGAGAGTTAAGGAAAATAGAGAGAAAGAAATGACTGTCCCAAAAAGGAGAGCAAGAAATTTCATTGAATACGATGAAGGTTGTTGAGAAATCTATAGAATAAAACTAACAGAAGTGGAAACTAGAAAAAACCTGAGTGGAATTGTAATAAAATGCGTAAGGAAAAAAAATTGTAATATCAGAAAACGGGTAGGAGGAATATTTAGAAATGGTATTGTGATCTCAGAAGAATGGCTGTAACAAAGGATTCGGAGGAGAGCGTGTCTTGGTGACTTAAATTTGAAAACAAGAAATAACAACAACAACAACAACGGCAAAATGATGCAGAAAGAAGTAAAACTGAAAAGTTCTCAACCTGACAATTTTCTTTAGAACTTTGTGTTCAGCTAGGGAACTTTTCATCTTGTAATGTCTTCATCTTCAAAGAGACAGAATATCATAATTCTATCGAATTCCTCTTCATGAATCTCTGCCAAACGATCGAGCCACTACAGACACCAAAATCGAAATTCATAAGAAAAAAAAATTATATAGGTAAGTTGCTTGAAGGTTATCAGGGAGGATAATGGTTACAAATTCAAACTACAGCATTGCGTTCACTTTCGTACTAATGGCTTTCAGAAAAAAAAACATGGGTAAATCTCTTCACTCTTCCTATGCGTAAAACAGTGTGACATCTCTCCAGCCAGTATTATCATTCTGAAATCAAATTTCATGGAGAATTCGACTGGCAAGCAAAATGATGTAGGACACAATGTCAAAGGTATGGAAAACTAGAATTATGTACACTAGAGAATTTGTAAATTTTCAGAGAGAGTATATCTATAAATCCTACTTATTATAAAACGCAGATTGTGTGTGTGTGTGTGTGTATGTGTGTGTACGTTTATATATTGGATCGGATTTCCTACATTTTTCAACCGATTTCAACAAAACTTAACAGGACTACGTAAAATTACGTTGCGGTGGTTCTAACAGCGCCTAAAAGTGGAAAAACAATTGTTTTTACACGAAATCAATTTGAAAACACGATTAAGAGGAATTAATTAAAGGGGTACAACTCATATCGAGTTATACTTATTAATACCGATTTATCGATTTATACTTATTATAAAACTCAGGTTGGTTGTTTGTGTGGTGTGTGTGTTCTCGTTTATATATGGGATCAGATTTCCTACATTTTTCAACCGATTTCAACAAAACTTCACTTTTTTTTTGGCAGGTAGTGTTTCTTATTGTCTTGCACACTTTTTTCTTTACTTTTACATTCAAAATGCTTTAAAAATTCCATTTACAAGACAATTGTTTACAATAAAATTCTATTCAATCGGTAGACACATAACGTTTGAAAACAATGTTTTTGTTTGAGTTTGGTTTTGACCAATTCGTAAAAAACAAAAAAACGAAAAAAAAAACAAAACAAAAAAATAAAACTAATTAAGACATGGGTGTCCGTCAACCTTAAACAATAATCTTTGTCAATTTTATTTTTCAGTCTTTATGATGGTCGATACTTGATCTATCTCTTATCGTTACATCCCCGAGCAACGCCGGGCTCTACTGATAGTAGACAATATAAATATAAGCAAATATGTTTATGTGTTTTTTCGTGTGTAAAATGTGTAAAATTTCAGTATATCTGTAAAAATAGAATTCCAGAAAAAAACTGAGCTAAGACGGTATAAATACCAAGAGAGCTACAATTTCGTTTCCTTGATTGCCACAGTTGTTATATAATATGCCGTAAATACGGCGTACAAGCCAACCAGTATCAGGCAACCTCAAGATTTCTAACGCAAAATTCTGAGTTCGGTCTATACCTATTTTGTAGATTGACCACCACTCAAACATCCGGTAGACTACAAGTGTAACAAAACAAGTAAATGAAATGATGCTACAGTATACGATAATCTAGGCCAAAACTACATCAGATCACCCCACTTACCTGTACTGTGAGACACAAACCGTAATATCTATCTATATGCGTTGTATAACAAACAACCTACCTGTAGATACCGTATATCGAATTGGTATAACTTCTTGAACATTTAAAATTCGTTAGCTGTGTTGATAAACAAGAATGTCGACATCGGTTCCTTTGAAATATTAATACCGTGGATTACATATTATACCAGGTATTTTTTTTTATAGTAATGCTATGTATCGTATGTTATTGTAAAACATTATCTGTCATCCACCATTTGTATCAATGGGTTAAACAAATAAGCCGACGCCATAAAACTCTACCTGTAGAATTCGGAATTTTTGTTACTGTTTGATTATGTTACATTTTATATTAATTCCAGTGTTAATATGCCAAATATGTTTAGCAAACACAAGATTTACTGTGATTTATTTGTGGAAGTCTACTGGAAATACTGTAAGTAGTATATAATAATTGTTTAGTATGCTGCCCACATAGATTTTAAATATTTTTTAGGCTTGAAAACTCGCCATGTACACTTCAGTTTACGATACATAATTATACAATTCAAATAAAATGCATATATATATATATATATATATATATATATATATATATATATATATATATATATATATATTTAGAGAGAGAGAGTGATATTAGAAATTTTAAAATAAAAAAGTGAATGAGGTTGTCGAATCTCCATATATATATATATATATATATATATATATATATATATATACTTGTGCATACTAATATATATATATATATATATATATATATATATATATATATATATATATATACTTGTGGATACTAATATATATGTATAATATATATATATATATATATATATATATACTTGTGCATACTAATATATATATATATATATATATATATATATACTTGTGGATACTAATATATATATATATATATATATATATATATATATATATATATATATATATATATATGTTCCAGGTTAAAAAAAAAAATCCGTGGGTAAGTAATCCAAGTAGATCCTATTAATATAAACTGATCCAACGAAGAGAGCTCAATATAATTTTTATTATAGAGCATATAAGCGAATTACATTTAATGAGGTCCAAACAATTTACATAATACATCTGATCATTTCTTCTATGGGAAAGAAGTTTTTCCCTGAACTTATCAATGCAAATAAATTTACTAAATTTTTGAAAATGTATTTGCCATCTGAGTAGAAGTGTAATTGAATAACACGTCTACTGAGGTCGCAGGTTATCGTACGATTCCAAAGACGACATTTATTTATTATCTATGAACTGTAATATTTTCTTTGGAAAGATAAAACTTTTGTATAAAAAGAAAATACAGTTCTTGGTTTCAGTTGACTGATTTAAAATCTAACAAACACAAACGGCTCTGATTCACACATACGAATATTCACTCCCCCCCCACATATATATATATATATATATATATATATATATATATATATATATATATATATATATATATATGAATAAAAACAGATAACTTTAAGGGTCCTTAAAGTGATCTGTTTTTACTCGAATTTATTTGCTCTGAATTTATATTGAGCTCTCGATTTTTTTTATTATAGGGCATATAAGTAAAATGGGATTAATGAGATTCAAAAGAATTACCTCATACATGGGAAAGTAGTTTTTCCCTGGACTTATCAATGAAAATGCATTTACTAAAATAAATAAAACCTTCGTTCACAGGAAATCTGAGAGGCAAAGGAAAGAAAGAAAGAAAAATGAAAACAGAAAAAATAAAAGGCGAGGGAGTAAAAATTTGCCTATAAAAAATTGCAACTACCCTTAAAGCTGTTTGGAGTCTGAGCAAAACCTATAAATTCGCAGTCAATTTCAGGGTTCAGTTCTTTGTCCCTCAAGTCCCTTAACCCACGTCATCTATATAACTCCCTTCTCTATTATAGGACAATTCTTACCCCCCACTCTCCTTTTATTATTCTCTTTTTCTTTTTCCTTCTTTCCTTCCTTTGCCTTTCAAATTTCCTGTGAAGAAACGTGGGATTTTATTCATTTTAGTAAATGTATTTGCTTATTTAATAAGTCCAGGGAAAACCTACTTTCCTGTTGATTAAATGATCATCTGTATGAGGTAAATCGTTTGAATGTCATCAATTTCAATTCACACACACGCATACACACGCGCGCGCTTGGCTTTAAGAGTCTGTTGAGTGGGGATTGGATTATACCGTCCTATACATGGAAAAATACTTTTTAACTGTACGTCTTCAACTAACTGGCACTAAATTATCGTCAATCGCAATCAATGCTTGCACTACTAACAAGGGCTCTTTTTTAACGTATTTACGGACTAAAATTCTCCTTTGACGTGAAGTTGAACTCGTATACATAATACACACCTAAAGACCGCCCAAAAATAGACATTTCCTTATATGGCACCAAAAAGTACATGACTCCGTCTGCCATGATCTAGATTCACAAGAGTCCGATCAAAAACAAAGGAGTATTGCTGCGATTATTGGGGTTGCAGTTGCCCAATATTCTCTTCGACCGAGTTCCAAAGCGCCTACATGGCTTTGTCGGTGATTAATTATTTTCTTTCCGCCAAAACCTGTCCCACACACTCAACGTCACAAGTCCATCCCTGCTCCTTTCTTAGTTCACTTTAAGGTCTGAGTCGCTCTGTGACATATAAACAGTGACGAACAATCTACACTCTCTTCCTATTCGACCAATATGTAGGAGGTTTCATTGAGACAGCGTCTTCCCAAGAGCCGCCATTTTGAGATGATTCATCTTTGACCAGTACAATCTTATCCTTCCCTAAGTCTAGGGTTGGATTAACACCTTCTTCTCCTCTTTTTTCCTTCTTCTTCTTCTCCTCCTCCTTCTTCATCTTCTTCTTCTTCTTTTTCTCCTCCTCCTCCTTCTTCATGGTCATCTTCTTCTTCTTTTTTTCCTTTTTCTTCTTCTTAGTCATCTTCTTCTTCGCCTCTTTTTCTCCTCCTCCTCCTTCTTCATGGTCATCTTCTTCTTTTTTCCTTTTTCTTCTTCTTAGTCATCTTCTTCTTCTTCTCCTCTTTTTCCTTCTTCTTCTTCTGCTCCTCCTTCTTCATCGTCATCTTCTTCTTCTTTTTCTTTTTCATTTTCTTTTCCTCCTCCTTCTTCATCGTCATCTTCTTCTTCTTCTTCTCCTCCTTCTTCATCGTCATCATCTTCTTCTTCTTCTTCTTCTTCTTCATTTATGCGCCATGTCTCTTTAGGACGTTGACAATTATGACTCTCCAGAATTTCCTACCCTTTGTATCTTCAAATATTTTTTTGTTATCTCTCCTTACCCTGTTCTGACATTCATTTATTCAAGTTTGCGACGTAGTTCATGCATTGTTTCCCTCTCTCCCTCTTGCCTTCAGTCCTTCCTGTGAGTATTATATTTACCAAAGCCTCTTTCCTCATAATGTGCCCTAGATTAGCCAACTGCTTTTTTTTTCTGATATTATGTATAAGTGTCATTTTTCTTTCCATTTTTTCTAAAGGTTTTTTTTTTTTTTTTTTTTTTTTTCGGCTCGCATATCCAGTCCATGGTATTCTCATCATCTGTGAGGGGGTTGTTCAGCATTCACTGGCAATCTTTGCTTGTAATGAAATTTTTCTTAATACTTTGCTTAGCTTTTGGAAGGCAACTTTCGGTATCCCAACGCGCATTCGGTGTCCAGTGTCGCACTTTCGGTCCTCAGATATTTAAATTTATGCTCTTGTTTGATTTCGATGTTGACTGTCCGTTTTGCTGATCAGCATGAATTCTGTTCTTTCGTAATTAAAATGGTGTCATCTACGTATCTTATGTTGTTATGACTACGACAGTCAATGATAAATCCTGGGAAGGTGTCTAATTTTCTCTGAATCACCTCACTGTATCAGTTGAATAAACCCAGCAAGAAGACACGCCAGGTCTCCTACCTCTTTGTTTATCTGTATGAGGTTGGTGCAAAAATAATGACGCAATAATGTCGTTTTTTGACGTATTTTTAACGTCAGAAAACGACATTATTACGTCATTATTTTTGCACCAACCTAATATTTACGGAATTCATTTTCTATGCGTATGAAGGCGGTTTGCGGCCAGTATAGACCGTAGATTATTCTTTCTTTCCAAATATGCCATGGGTAGTAAAAAAAAAAAAAACAATATTTTTTTTGTGTTAAGGAAGGATGCCTTACCTATGTATTTGAAATCTTCAATTATCATCCACAATGATCAGAAACTATTCTCCTGAGTATGAAATACACAATTAACAAGGCCTATGTCTAAATGCACGCAGAGGATATTGAAAGATATAAAAAATTATTAAAAGAAAAGGATCGAATAATAAAAGAATTAGAGGTTTCCATAACAAATGAGAAAATATGAAAGAGAAAGAAAAGTAGAGAGACGAAAAAGAATCCATATTAAAAAAAAATGTTTAATGTAAAATAAATACATTCGATGAAGCCAAAATGGCGTCGAAAATAAATGGACGACGTTGCTTGAACGTGAAAAATGGATTGTTAAAATTAGGTCAATAATATTCAGCTATAGGTTTCTTTTTTTCTTGGAAGATCTATCGATTTCATCAGATTTTATTGTTTTCTGTCGTGAACTCACTACTTTCTCTTATTTTTTTCACTTGGAAAGATTACTCTTGTTTGTTCATTTTTCGTTTTTATTTTTCAGAAATTCATGTTTCCTTTCATAATTCTTCGTTTTAACGGCGTCGTTTTTTTGTTAATTTTACATTATAAGTTTTCATTTTTGACTCTTAAGCTTTCAATCTATTCTTATCACACATTTTTTTTTTATTTTTTTTACATTTTTATCTTTCTAACACACAAAAACGTCGTTTGCAATTTTCCTTTTCTTTATTAATCTAGTTTATTTTATTTTATTTTATTTTTTTATTAGATATTTTCAAACTTTTCCCCCAAGAATAACGCCAGATACGGACAGGAAGTGAGTTCTGATTGTCTCTCTTCAATGAGGAAATGTTATGAAATGCTTCCCTTTACTTGAAAACAAGACAGTGGAGACTACTGCGTAAAAAAAAAAAAAAAAAAAACAACAACACAAAAAAAAAAAAACACAAAAAAAAAACACATCGAACAGTAAATAGACTAACTGAATATAATCTTTTATTTTACTAATAAGTGCAGGAGGAAAAGTTATCGGTGTAGTTATGTTCGATTATCGTCTGGCTCAAACACCTCTCCGGTTTTTTTGAACAGCAATGGAGATGTATTCCTTGTTTAGGATTGGGTTTCCGGTTCCTTCTAAAGTCTTCTTCAACTCTGTATATTTAACATCTTTGCCTAGAGATTGGAAATTTATTAACTGTTATTTAATTTTTCCTGAATGGGAGGAGATAGGTTTGCTTATTGTCCGGCTGAAGCTCCTAAGTGATATTTTGAGCAGGAGTAGAGATTTATTCTTTGTTCCGTATTGAGGATTGTGTTTCCGGTTCGTTCTAGTGTCGAATTCAACTCTACATTTCTAGTATCTCAGCCTAAAGTCGGAAATTTTATTTACTATTTATTTATTTATTTACTTTTTATTCAGTTGGTGTGATAGGTTCTCCTATCGACGGATACACACTCCTACAAGATCTTCTGTACAACAGTAGAAGTTTATACCTTGTCTTCTTTTTAGGATTAGTTTTCTCGTTCCTTCTATTGTCTTTTCGTTGTCTCGTACTCCAAGTAGTCGCTTGTGTCTTTCTGCCATTATAACTTGTCTAGGAATGAATTGAGGAAAATAAATGAATAAATAATACGCGATAATATATATTAGGTTGGTGCAAAAATAATGAAGTAATAATGTCGTTTTTTGACGTATTTTTAACGTCAAAAACGACATTATTACGTCATTATTTTTGAACCAAACTAATATTTTCATTGTATTGGTTTGGCTTAGTTTGGTTTGTTTTACTGCATATCAGCCTCAAAGGGTCATTTGATGCCGACAAGTTTTTTATATTGATGGTAATATTTTTTTCAAAAATGTATTGGGGGTAATATTGTTTTCTAAAAATGTATCGCTAATAATATATATATATATTTTTTTTTAAATGTATTGCTAGTAAATATTTTTTTTCAAAAAGTATATGTGGAGACTGATTATAGCCGCGGACAGAACCGCTAGGCTATCTCTATGTTGAGGCATTTTATATATATATATATATATATATATATATATATATATATATATATATATATATATATATATATATATATATATGCATACATATAAGGTTGGTGCAAAAATGTCGGTTTTTTACGTTAAAAATACGTCAAAAACCGACATTATTTTTGCAGCAAACTAATATATATATATATATATATATATATATATATATATATATATATAAACCTTCTCTTCAAATTACAATAAATGTCCGTAAATAATTTATTTTTTATATTGTTGGTAATAATATATTCCGGGTAATTTAAAAAAAAAAATACTTTTACTTTTAAATGTATTCCTGGTGATAATTTTTGGGTGGTAATAAATTTTGAAAAATGTGTTGCTGTTAGGGAAACCTATTTTAACACTTTCATAAAGTTTTGACCCCCGTTTGGGATTATCTATTTGGCCAGTTCTGGGACCGTAACAGGTGCTGCCACCCCGAGTCAAGGTAGATCCGGGAAAAGCAGCAATTAAAGGTGGATCCACTGTCCTCGAAACCACCTGATCAGAGATATTACTACCGGATGTAATTTATCGTCATAGCCAGGACGCTTTCTATTGTACTATATTACATGTTTTTAGTGTATGTGTATATATATATATATATATATATATATATATATATATATATATATATATATATATATATATATATATATATATTAGCACGTAACTCAATGTAATGGATTCGACTGTAAATCGAACTCGGCACTCCTATTCCTCAATCCAAGCCGGTATCCATTACTCCACTGTGCATCCATGGGACTAGAGTGAATCCTCCTCTTCTCCCTGTAGCTATGGGTAAATAGCAGGACAGAGTGGCTCCTATAGCCTTGGATGGAAACTGGTCTAGGACAATAACAACTCTAAATTCAAAATCTGCGGAGGGTCGTTTGGGGACCTTGTGGGACGTAGTGCACCAGGTCTCTGAATTCGACCCTTCAAAAAGTGTGGATGGCCCTGCACGAAACCTTCACCACTATAATCAATATCTCATGTTCTGTTGTCGGTTTCCTAGGAACTGATCTGCTTGACCCTCATACGTTGAATTCGTCGGGAGAGTCGAGTATATATATATATATATATATATATATATATATATATATATATATATATATATATATATATATATATATATATATCAGATCTTCAAATTACAGTCAATTTCCGTGAATAATTTATTTTGTATTTTATCCATGTCTGAACCACTATCTGTTAATCTCAATTATAGACATGTACCTACGTATGTTGCCCAATAGTCGTCTTGCTCATCCACGGTTTGCAATAATAATGGTTTAAACATAAGATGAAGCTTTCGTTCTACATATTTCTTAAGCCTAATCTGACACATGCTCATACAATAAGAGTTCCAACGAAAACCACAATCATTTCATTACGGTATTGTTTGTTAGAAGACCTTTAAAATATCACTCCCCGGCAAGAACCCTTTCCCGGTTTTAAAGCATTATTTCGTCTTCATAATTCGTCATCATTTGTCACGTCTCGCCGATACATGACGTTTTTTTTTCTCTTTTAACTACAGATTGAATAGAGATCAAAAATATGTTCTTTTGAATTTACACTCACGTGATCAGTATTTCAATAAAACACGAGTATTCGTTTTTTTTTTCTTGGGGCCTTAAACACGAAACAAATGTTTGAAGTATTTTTTTTTTTTATCATTATTTTTTTTTGTTTTTATTATTTCTGCTATATGTCGTCTTGTGCTTCAACAGGTTCTTGACAAAATCCAAAGAATAATTTGCAATGTTAGCTTTCCTGACAATGCATCTCGAAAGCATATGAAAGATGGGTTATGTAATGGGTTTGGTGCATAATTATCAGGCGTTTATTAAAGAATATTTATTATGAAAAAGAAACATAGCATTTCAACAATAACATTTTTAAATAATTATTATCATCGACATCGATTTTTATAACCTGAACATAAAATAATATTTTATTAAAAATCAGTAAACAATACAGCAATTTTTCTTAACAAATAACTTGCCTACAAAAACGCTTGATAATTATGCACCATCGGTAATTTATTGTGGCTGGACTGAGGAAAAATTTGGAAGCTGATTTGATTATTTGTGCAGCCACAAACAATTTGCGTCCAGGCTCTTACAAAATATCACCATTCTTCCTAGATTATTATATATATATATATATATATATATATATATATATATATATATATATATATATATATGTGTGTGTGTGTGTGTGTGTGAATATATAGAAAATTAGGAAAAAACAAGTTAGATATATAATCCGAAGTTCTTTCGTATTTTTGTCTTTATTTTTTAAAAAACAGTGCTCAATACAAAAGTAGAGCCTATATATATATATATATATATATATATATATATATATATATATATAAACGCGCCACAAATATATATATATATATAAACGCGCCACAAATATATATATATATATATATATATATATAAACACACACACACACATATATATATATATATATATATATATATATATATATATATATATATATATATATATAACGCGCCCCCAAAAAATTTCCGGTTTATTATATATATATATATATATATGTATATGTATATATATATATATATATATATATATATATATATATATATGTGTGTGTGTGTGTAAATATATAGAAAAATAGGAAAAAACACGTTAGATAAATAATCCGAAGTTCTTTAGTATTTTTGTTTTTATTTCTATTTTTAAAAAATATAGCTCAATACAAAAGTAGAGCATGTATGTATACACACATATATATATATATATATATATATATATATATATATATAATATTCTGTAAAGTTTTTTCTTGCGCGTTTCATCCGTTAGAATTTCATCGGACTTGGCTTTGATGACGTTCCACGTCTACGCGTGTGCATGAAACGTAAGACACAGGTAGTTTCAAATTCTCTTGAATGAATATTTTTTGAAAGAATTTTTTTTCTTAATCTAGCCGATATGATCTCTATTGTTTTTCTTTATCTTTATCACTCCCTCACCTATGTCCCTGATTATCCCACACAGTGACGATATAAAATCTAGCAAGAATTGGGATATACTGCAAGAGCGTGGACGTTAATTTACTCTGGTTGAACTAGCGATGAAGGCTATTTCCACATATATTTTCGTCTCAGTAGATTATTTTCTCTTTTCATCAAAGAATCATTTCTCATGATAAGACTATGGTCCGTTTTGTTAGGATGAACACCCAATGCGTTTCGTGTGTTGTTATTTAAATAACTTTCCAGTTTGTCATGTTTTTCTAAGTATTGTTTCTTGTACATATAGTATTTTTCATATTGTAAATATTCATTGGGGAGTTCTTTATTAAACGTTTTCATTTTATCCCACCCCCTACTGACAAATTGAATTTATTGAGTCTGCTTAGGATTTCATAGAGACTATGAGATATTATGGTGGTTGTAACAACAAGGAGGCGTATGCTTAACACCAGGAAAAGTCAGCTGAAGTGCCTGGCTACATAATGAGAAAAGAGTGCCTGGAGAATCTGATACTCACGTGTCGAATAGAGGGAAAGAGAGACAAGGGAAAACAACGCGTGGCATACCAGGCGGACTTAAGCAAGTGGATGACAGAACACGGTCTGAGGGAAGGAACTTGTTGAGAGTTGCCAAGCATTGATGGGGGTAGAGAGCCATGATCGCTTACGCCCTGAAAGGACACGGCAATAGAAAGAAGTAAGAATGTTAAGTAAGAACGTGTGTTTTGCTGCAAGGAATATTGTGTAGTGTCTTATTGTCAATAACTGTGACTAGTTAAGTTTAAAATATGCGGATAGATGACGAGCCTTCCCCGTCTTCCTTTTAACCTTCTGCACGATTAGATATTATTTGTCTTGAAAAAGTCTCTCAGAGCTCGAAACGCGTTGGTTAATATAAGTTTTTGTTTGGTCTTGATTCAACAATAGTTGTATAGGAGCGAATGTTGACTGGCAAACGTACGCAGTGGTTAGCGAGAATAAATTAATGAATAAAGTTTGGTTCAAATAGGTTGCGCAGGAACTTACAGAACCTTACTTTTATTGTAATGTCATGACATGAAGTAAAACGCGTTGTAACATTTTCCTTCCCCTTAATTCTTATTCTAAAATCACGACTTGAAAATAATTAACTTAAAAACAAATGGTGCGAATGCTAAAGAAATCTCTTTTCCATCTGCCGTTTGACGACAGGAAACGTTGATTGTCTAACACAATGTTTCTCTTAGGGAACATGCCTTTTTGGGATAGAAACTAACTTTCGTTTAAAATGCCGTATATATATATATATATATATATATATATATATATACTAGCAGCAGAGCTCGGCGTTGCCCGGGAATGTAACAGTAAGAGATAGATCAAGTATCGACCATCATAAAGACTGAAAAATAAAATTGACAAAGATTATTGTTTAGGGTTGACGGACACGCATGTCTTAATTAGGTCTTTTTTTGTTCGATTTTTTTTATTTTTTTTTTACGAATTGGTCAAACCCAAACTCACAAAAACATAGTTTTCAATCGTTATGAGTCTACCGATTGAATAGAATTTTATTATAAACAATTGTCTTGTAAATGGAATTTTTACAGCATTCTGAATGTAAAGATAAAGAAAAAAGTAAGCAAGACAATAAGAAACACTACCTGCCAAAAAAAGTGAAGTCTTGTTGAAATCGGCTGAAAAATGTAGGAAATCCGATCCCATATATAAACGAACACACAAACACACAAAACGAAACTGCGTTTTAACTCGATGTGAGTTGTACCCCTTACATTAATCCCTCTTAATAAAACACCTACTGAAAAATGAAATTATAACGAAAAGCTAGAAAGCTAGAATGACCCATGTCCTTCGTACATACATATGAAACTTTATTACTATGTTTATATATATATATATATATATATATATATATATATATATATATATATATATAAATTTTACTAAATCAGAGAAATGAATTAGCTATTTTTGCAGTAAGTGGCATAAATATTACTTAAAAATTATTTAAATTTAAAAGTTAAAAAATAATAATAATATACATATCGTTGATATGGAAAATAATTTTGCTTACTATAATTAATTCAAATACATTTCCTTCTATTATAAAGTAATATAGTCTATTAAAACTAACAATGAAAATATTTTAAAGTTGTAATTAAAATTGTAGTTAAATAAAATGTATTCTAACCTAAACTTCTTTTACTTAGTACTACTACTTCAATTTAATGAAGAGACAGATAATAAGATCTCAAGGAAAACGTTTGCTCTCAGGTTAAAAAATGCAGGATTGCAAGCCAGTATTCCGCCTTCGAAGCCTCTCATTTCAAAGCGAAACCAAAGGGCACGCCTGGAGTATGGGAGAGAACATGTTGTTTAGACTGACACACAATGGGATACAGTTCATTTCAGTGACGAGTCCAAGTTTACTATATTTGTTTCTGAGGGCAAAACTTACGTACACCCTAGAACTGTCTTCTCAATGTGTCAAGAAAACCGTTAAGTTTGGTGGCGGCAGTGTGATGGTGTGGGGAATGATTTCATCTGCAGGAGTTGGCCCTATCATCCGCGTACATGACAATACCAATGCTGAGATTTACAAAAGCTTCTTCAGCAGCATGTGGTACCAAGATTATACCATAATCTTTAAGAATTTCGTATTTTCATGCAGAACAATGCATCTTGCAACAAAGCTCAGAAGGTTATGTCCTTATTTGAAGAAGGAATCGCCCTAATAAAGTGGCCAGCCCAGAGATCCGACCTGAATCCAATGGAAAATGTTTGAAAGATAATTGGAGAAGGGGCTTAAAAAAGAAACCCGAAAAACCAGGATCACCTATGGGAGTTGTTGAAAGACGAATAGGAGGGAATTACTGTTGATTTTTGCAAGAAATTAATTAGATCATGTGGTCGACGATGCAGAGAAGTCATTGAAAATAAGGGGATGTTTACCAAATATTAAATTTTGTTGATATCTTGTACACAATCAAGTATTAACAAGATCGTTCCTTAACTTTTGTCCAGTCGCTTATGTCCTTTGTTCCATTTAATCTTTATTTTGAAAAAAAACTATTATGTAAAATTTTGTGACTTTATATAATATTTATGCATTACACCCTAATCTTTATTCGGTAAAAATTTAATTGCTAATCATGCATTACTTTTTAAGTAATAGACATATTTATGTCTTTGTTGTTTCCGTTCCTTAAATTATGGCCGCTAATATATATATATATATATATATATATATATATATATATATATATATATATATATATATATATATATATATATATATGAGTAAGTGTTGCCTTCTTAAAAGCAAAGAATGCCACGCTTATTAAAACAGTAAATAACTAACTTAGCCGGAAGGTTCTTGAGAGAGCCGCTGTCGAGTGTTTCCAAAATGTTAACTTTCGCCCTTGGGGTTTTCAAATACCTCCTTTTCTAAAAAAAAGTAAAAAAAAAAAACAGTCCTTTCCAAATACCACAAACATGACCATAAAACATTTTTAAAATTACAAAGAATCGGCTAAATCAAAACCTTCCATAATTTAATATAAATAATTAAATAAATAATTTATCAAATTAAAAAAAATAAATAAATATTAATTGCATTGATGTTAAAAAAAAATGGTAAATATTACCAGTATAAAATGAAAAAAAAAACAACAATAACAATACTTTCGCACATTTGTTTGTTAAACATTAAATTGTGGCACTTAGCATCTTTCATAGATTAATTTGACATTCATATTAGGCTCAAAAATATTATTGAGCGTTCTTAAATTTTAAACATATTTCTTTTTATAAACAAATGTGGCATTTTCCGAGATAAAACTACACGCACTTCCCCTTTTGGAGAAGTCTCAGGCGCCGGGCAGTAAACTCAGTGCCCACTCGATGGGGACGTGTAGCCTATTACGGTGCCCCGGCTATTGGGCTTGGGCTAATTTTTAAAAAATGAGGAAATCCCATATTTGAAAACAACAATTCAATAGATATATTTAGAATGTGTTTCAGAATCTGTGAAACTTTTGACCAAATTATAAACTGCACAAAAATAAACCGACAATAGGAGAATGGCATTAGAAACACGAAATTAGAAGAGAAGTGA
>OZ010603.1:37068446-37080946 GCA_963932145.1 Acanthosepion lycidas
TCCGGCTTTATTCAGGTGGTCCTCAAGGACACATGACACAGTGTATAAAGGCGTTGGTTAGATCCAGTGACAGGGCCCAAAGAGTGTGAGTTCAATACCCGGTTAAGACAGTTGAGAACTTTCAGAGGGGAATTTAACAGGAGATAATTGATAACTGACATCCATTAACGTGGAACTAGAACAGTCTACCCCAGTGAGCGAAATAAAGGGTTTAGTTCGACATTCCACCCAACTGAAGAAGGCCGGGGCGTACAACGGCCGAAACATTGTAATAAATATGGCAACAAAGATGATGACAATAGTCCGAATAATGCAAATAATGTACATAATTCCTCATCTCAGAAATATAGACAGATATATAAACAGAAGATAACTCAAAATGATTGTCAGACTTTGTCCATTTCGGAGTGTGATTAGTTTTACAACAATTGTCTTAGTTTTAGAATGTTGTAAATATAAAATTATTCTTGTGAATAAAGAATCTAATAAATGATGATTAATATTTTTTTTGTAGATTCTCAAGAACAAAAAATATATAAATTAACTTTTCACTTTTATCATATGTTTAGTTCTATGCTAGAGCATAGTTAGTTGAAACATTGTTTCAACTAAGTATGCACTTGCCTTCATCAGGTGTCCTTTGGGAATATCTTGTTATTTTGTCCCTTTGATGTTAGCGTTCATTCCTGCTGAGCCAGAGTTTCACAGCCAGATCCGGGGCTTGAACTCACAACCACTGAATCCCAGTAACACACTTTTAAGCAACTCCTATATACACTATGCTACCATCCTGAAGGGTATCACTTGTGCATTTTGGGAGCCCTTTATATTCAATGTTATATAGTTTCAACTTTTGGCTATCATAGTAGGGTTGTAAATTTTTGGATGCAACTTTATGTTCCACCCCTCCCCTAAACAAAACAAAACAAAACAAAAAACAAGAAGCTTATCCATTAATACTCGTGCACCGTTTTTCAGTAAAATATATTTGGAATATATCTTTTTGATCTTGGAAAAGGATACACATGAACGCTGCTTGACAAGACAAATGCGTGTGAAGCCTGCTTAACCAATGAAAAATAAACAACAGGTTTCAACAATGCTAGATTAATGATTGCCATCTTTTTACAAGTTTTTTTTTTTTTTCAGAATCTTTGATATTTAATTAATAGAATAAGGAACAAAGGAGACACGTTTATAAATGCCACCCTAATTAGAAAAGAACATAATTATTTATGCAGGAAATACTTTGAGGGAGTTCTGATAAATATTTTGTCGTCAAACACACTCTATTACCAATTTTTATAAAATCCATGGTTAAAAAATCTAGGAAATGTCTACCTACAACCACAATGGGTGTAACTTAAATTCTTTTATCCTCATACAAATCGTCTCCAGATCAACATGCAGACAAACACTATCTTGTATAAAATGACACACACACGCACACACACTCACACACATTAACATATGAATCTGGCATAGACAAATTATAATTATATTGCCCATACGCACATGAATTATACACGCAAAGAGCGCTTGACAATACAGCTGCACATGAGGTCTTTTTAACCAATGAAAACCAAATAACACAAAATAAAAAATAGCAGAATTTCCTATGAAATACCCACTAGATACCTACACACGCACATAGGAATATACATTGTCATCCAAATCCCACATAGACAAACCAGGATTATCATACACATACACATAAATGCTGCTTGACGAGAGAGATGCATGTGAAGCTTACTTAACCAATGAAAAATAAACAACACAAAAATTAAAAATAGCAGAATTTTCTTTTTCTCCTCCATATTTCATTCTCTGGTGTAGCTTTAATAAAAGCAAAACATGTTAGATTTACTATTTTTTTTTATTTATCCTATCATTATTTCAGATTCCAATCCATATTTGATCTCCATTCACATTTAGAAAAGTAGCAAATGTGTTTTATGCTTTTGACTGTTTGTCCCTTTACTGATGGCAATCCTGCTAGCCCAAGGGAATATTCTACAATGGTTCATCAAAAGTTTGGAGAACTTGCCATAAAACAAAAGCCATCGTAATGATGGCAGAAGCGGTTTTAATTATGTCAAGTACAGGGCTAAAATTAAGTTGACTCGTAAGTAATTTCCATTTTAGGGAATGTTAAATGTTCAGCTAATCCAGTTTATCAACATGAAGCAAAAAAAAAAAAAAAAAAGAAGAAATAATCATAAAGCCTGTTTCTGCATTATCTTAGACATTCACATACAAATTATCAAATTCGTCACTCTTCATGACTTTTGATTAGGCCAGAGATATTGTCATCTCATTTGCACTGTCTAACAAAGTATTTTACCCTCAGCAACTACCTCCATCAACAACACAGCGGTCTCATCACCGAATCCGCCGCCATAACAACCACCATTATCATCATCATCATCAGCACCACTACGAAAATGTAAACATGTCCCCATACAGTCGGGATCGGCACCGAAGTTCTGATGATGAGGACAATCTTTCTCTCCTTGATACTGAAAGGTTCATGATGATGACAACTCCAACAGCCATCCAGAAGAGGCAAAACTTGCGAGCCGTAAGCGTTCGTGGTTTTGAATTAATAGTTGATTGCTTCAATTATCCAGTCTTTTGTCTATGTCTGCTGAGTTGACCTTGTTCATTGTTTTGTTTATGATGTCAGTGTCCTAATATTTATTAATAATAATGTTATCCTTCCACAAATTATTATAACACTGTCATAATATTGATTAATAAACTATGTATAATGTTGTTCAGAACTATTAGGTTGGTGCAAAAATAATGATGTAATAATGTCGTTTTTTGACGTATGTTTTAACGTCAAAAAAACAACATTATTACGTCATTATTTTTGCACCAACCTAATATTTAAATAGTGGTCCACTCATAAAAAATAGGGAAAATTGGGGTGGGGGATACTGTTTGTAGATTAGCATTCTTCTGATCTTCTTTAGGCTGCTACACTGAAAACACTGGTTCTGATTTGATCACCAAATTAAGCAGTGTCAACCCCAATCATTACTTCCAGAACATGGAAAGTGACCTCCAACAATCCCAAATATATTTTGACTTTAAATAATCCATAATTAAAATTAATATGGAAAATTTTATTCTTTTGGCTGGAGAAAGAAAAATTAATTAAATTGCAACTTTAATTTCTTACAAGATGCTCCAACAAAAGTTGAAGGACCTTCCAGATAAAACTTGTTTTCATAAAGATGGGTCATCCTCTAAAATATTTCTGACTAATGAAAATAAGGAAAAAGAAATCCAAGCAAAAAAAAAACAAAAAAAAAACAGTTTAAATCAACCAAATACCTTTTTTTATATCAATGAAATAAAAAGAAGCTAATAACAAACCACAAATCGGAAATTCCTATGCAAGAACAAATACGTAATTTTCAGCCTCTCAAGTTAAAGATTTTGGCCAAGACCTGAGACAACCATTCGTAGGATGTCCTGCCTAGTCTAACTGATCCTGGAGAGACTTGTGCTGTGAAGGGTCAGATTATTGAGAACAACTCGACAGTGATACCACATTGATCAATTTGGGTGATTCCAAGGCTTCTAGTCTTGGCTATCGATTTCTGGAGATTCATGCACCAGCCGATCTTGGGGTTAGTTACAATTTTTTGTTCAACTCCCAGGGTGGTGGTAGAGGTGAATGGAGTAAAATCTGAACCTTCCATATTGTCTCATTCAATTTGTCTAGAAAATCTAATTCAGTCCTCTGTATAATAACACTACCTGGTGCTGCCATCTTTGTCAGAAATTTCACCTATGCTGATGATGTGAGTGTGCTTGTAACAAGTAGTAGCAAAATTAATCACCATAGAAATCAGAGTATATGAGATGGTAACAGTGGCCAAGATCAACCACAATAAGTTTTTTTTTGTTTTTTTGTTTGGTTTGCAGTTGAGCATGTGAAAGGGAGTGTCCTTTATTCAGGGATTTTCACCAGACAGACAGGCTGTGCAAGATACTTTACGTCTGATTCAGTCCCAACCTCCAGATGGAAATTAACTGATTGGACGCAGTACAACTGCGGTCTTAAAGGAATCTATTCATAAAGGGGAGGGCAGATGAGTTGTGCTTTGCGCATCTACGACATTTTTCTTTATCAACTCTCCATGCTTCCACTCACATCTACTGACTACTATTTGCTTTAGTTCGAGTCTTGTTCCCATTTTTCTGGAGATTCATGGCTCTTAAGGTACATCATGAGATCAGTTATCTCCAACCAGGTCCAGAGTATTTATCTTGTGTCCGCCCCCACAAACCAAATCTGTGACACATAGCCTCTATTATATTTCAATTTTCATGGGGTGGTAGTCTTATAAAGTACAGATTTTATATTAATCTAATTATGTACAATAATAGATCATATGCATTATAGGTGAACACTTCAACTAGAAAAAATTGAAATAAATAAAATTTATCTAAATACAAATTAGAGACATATCATGATAAGTCATTCCACCTTAAATAAAGCAACAATGTTTTGGGATAATTTTTAACAGTAAATTGAGATTTTTCTTCTTAAAAAGTTGAATAATTTTAACACATTATGAATTTAAAAAATGGCAAATTTTAGATAGTGCTTTTTTTCTATCATGAGCAAAACTAACTCATGGATTTGGATGAAAAAAAAAGAACCCCAAATTTTCATCCTTTTATAGTCAGTTGTGTTTAGTTTAATTTGTAACATATAAAAATAAAGGTATAAAAAAGCAAATGTTCATATGATAGCAAGGTTCACAAAGCACTGCCCAGAGACCCCAATCAGCAGTACGGCAGTAGTACACTCCAGCCCTGTCTCCACTCGTCAAAAGGAACAGAATATCTAAAGTTGAGATTTGTCAACATATGCTTCATACCAGCTTCCTAGAATTAATATGTGCATAAACTGATGAAAATGATAAATTCTTGAAAGTAGGCGCCTGTAACGTTTATAAGATAGCAATGTTTACAAAGCACTGCCCAGAGACCCCAATCAAGGGTTCGACAGTAGTACACACCAGTCCTGTGTCCACGCGTCAGAAGGAATAGAATACCTAGAGTTGAGATTTATCAACATATCCTTCATACCAGCTTCCTAGAATGAATATGTGCATAAACTGTTGAAAATAGTAAGTTCTGCAAAATAGGCGCTGGTAAATGCTTTCCGGCGTTGTGGCATGTTCACTTGTGTGAAGGGGATGCCCACCATTGGCACAGAAAGTTTTTTTATATGAGCAAAGACTGGCCTCTCTGTCACGCAGAAGTCATTATACCAAGCGCTTGCTAATTTATGATGGTTTTATGTATGAACAGGAATATCTACCTTAGGTGCCCGGGTTGAAATGCCTGGATAAAGTAGCATGCAGCTCAGACCATACAACAGGTTTATACTCAGGGTGCAACGTTTTCCAGTCAAACATGTGTGGCTTAAAATTAACGCTTCAGTCACATCGTCACCTATGAATAAAGATCATGAGAATTTGTAAGTAAGCAGATTTTATTCTCAGGTTGTAACCTACTGTTAAAGATGAGTGTTGAGATGAAATGCAGGTAAGGGTAGAGTTGAGCAGTCTAACTCTCAAAGTGATCTTCTCATAAATCTTTTTTTCCACGGGTAGTGACCACTGTCTTATAGAGAACTTTATTCTTTGTCTTGTTATCTTTGCCTAAAAAGTAATTGATCTTCATTCAGTGTTCTTCTTTGTCTGAGCTGCTTGTCATGTACATTGTGAAGTCCACTTCACTTAGCTGATGATCATCGAGAAAATACATATTGGAAACCATTTTTTGTGACAGGTCAACTGTTTTCTAATAACAATGTATCCGCTAACTCTGGTATCACTACAATAATGTTGAGAGATGACTTACCTGGCTGGTCATATGAGGTATCCTCTTGTTTAGTAAGAAGCTTTGTGAAGCGGGGCTGGCAATTTCGCTGGAATGTGTTTGCTGTGGTAAGTATCGTAAGCCCATTGTGCAGAGTAATTGAAGGTTTCATAGTCCGCATGAAAAGTTTTTCATTCTTGAAGCTCGTTCTGTTTGCAGGAATATGGTGCTCCCATTTTAAAAACATTGAGCACTAGGTGTTTTTCTGCTTACTTGGCATTCTAAGAGTTGTGGTGTAGATGACATGACAGATGGAATTTCATGAGCGTGAGAAGTTTACCTTTTCCTAACTGATCCTTTTCAGAAGCATTTTCTTAAAGTTAAGATCAGAAGAGAAAGGAAGCGGCTCTCCACATTGGAATTTGGTGAGTAATGTCGAGTAAATAGTGCTGACTTCAAGTAGCATTTGGATGTCAGGCATCTAGTATATTGATTTTCTAGGGTTTAGCAATGATAACTCGAATGCAGGGCCATCTAAACAGCATTGCGGGCTCCTGGGCAAACCAGTGTGCTGGGTCATCTATGACAAGCACTCACAGGAATAAAAAGTAAATGGTCGATAATATTAAACATATATTTATTTTATTGACACTTCAATAAAATTGGTGGTAAGACATTAAAAAAATGCTGTGCACCAGCAAATAATTAACATAATAAACATCTGAACAATACAAAGCCACCATTGCATTCACTTTCACACTAATGTAGAATGCATAACTCTGTGTCTTCTCCACCACGCCCCCATGCTATTTTTTAAATACCAAGGTAGATTATCTTAGACATGATTTATCATGTCTTTCAGAGTTGTAGCCGTACTCACTACTCTTGGAACATTTAGTGTTGGTGAGGCTAATTAGACCATTGTTGGTGGTTTTGAATTCAGAACTCTCGTAGACCGGTTGCCAGTCTATGATATAGAGCCCAGTCAGCACAGCTATTTTCTCATAGCTAGTGGAAGAGAAATAGACATGGGTTCATACATTTACTAAGAGCATTTGGGCGTAGGTTTTTTTTTTGTGTTTTTTAAGAATGTCACCCTAAGCACGGCGGGGGTGTTTCTGGTTTGCAGAGTGTTTCATGGAGTGAAGGTGAGAGAAAAAACTCTTTATAGGGGGAATGAGGAAAGAATAAAAGATAAACGCGGTTCAAGAAAGTTGAAATTTGTAAAGACTGTATTTACGAGGGAAGCAAGTAAACGGAAGGGAGTTCTACAGGCGAGAAGTGTGACAAAAGAATCTGATGGAATCTGATGGAGTAGAAGTGGCGGTTATATTTAACTATTTCAACGGTAAAAGTGTAGGATCTAGATGCCAGTCTAGTAGCACGCTTAAATTTATGTCGGCGTTGCCATGAAAATATTTGTAGAAAAGACAGAGAGAGGCCATATCACGTTTGGGAAAAAGTTACTGAAGTCGAGATGCCAAGTGAGGATCGATTATATTGCAGATCCTTCTTTGGATTTTATCTAGAACCTCGAGATTAACAGCTGGACACCAGCCCAGATAGAGCAACAGTACTCAATAGACGGGTGAATGGTAGATTTGTAGATATGTAAGACGCCTCTGCCGAGAGAAAAACCTTCTGGTACGACACAGTAAGCCAAGTTTCCTTGCAGTTGTTGCAGCTATTGATTCAAATGTAGTTGTTCCACTTCATGTCATTTGAAAGCGTGCGACCAAGAAAGCACACTGTCCTGGAGTCAACCATGCTAATGGCGAACAGAGAATTATCTATGTAGTGGCTAAATTAGAGCGGTTTTGTTTTGGATGTATTAAAATTTACAAGCCATTTCTTACCCCAAGTTAACTTCTGATTGGAGTTCCTTTTCGAAAGCATCGGCCAGTTTTAATTTGTCAGCGACGCCGGGTTTAATATTGAGACAGGAGCCAGTGGCAGCGTCAACTGCATAAATGCCTACTTGGCAGCTGGTGACATGAGGAAGATCATTGATGAAGATCAGAAACAGTGAAGGAGTCAGGATAGAGCCTTGGGGGACCCCCGCATTCATAAAAAAATATCTCGAAGCGTGCCTGTTCCGAACGACCCTCATTTCACGAAGTGAATGTAAAGAACTCGACTGGAATTCGAACTCGGCTCTGTGATTCCCCTATTCGTTCCGCAATCCAGTACGACGAATAAAATTTCTGGCAAAACAACATATTTAAATTCTATTTTGATAAATTATTTCTACTTTAATGAATCTATAAATAGTGTGATTTATTTGTAACCATTGGATAGAGCATGGAATACAGTCCATTATTTGATACTCCAAATACGGAATAGTTTTTCTTCTGTATTTTTATTCACATTGATAACGTTCCCTTTCTTTTGTGTATGGAAATTCTTGATGCACGAAATTATGTTTACTTTGAAAGCGTACATTGATAACTAAGTAGTAGAATGTGGTTCTAATAGACTGACATTGATAAATCGGTTGAAGCAAGCGCAACTGCATTTTTAAATAATGCTGATAATAACAATGAAATAGACAAGCGGTTATATAAGTTCTTTATTAGGCATTTCACTCCAAGCAAGCCGGAAGTGCCACCAGCACACAAGGGGTTACAGAGAGTGAGAGCAAGAATAAAAAGGGCTGTCTGAGGAAAGGATAAAGGGAAGGACGGTGAACAAGATTATGACATCAGAAGATGCCGATTTAAATTGCATTTAAATATTTGAAGATTATAACTATCAAGGGTATCAAGTAAGAGGAAAGGAGTTCTACTTTCGGAAAGTGCGAGATAAGAAACAGTTGGAGTAAAAGAGATGGATACATTTAACGGTTTCGACAGTGAAAGGGTGACACTGAGATGCCACTAACCTAGTAACACGCTTAAGTTCAAGCAGTTGGTGTACCATTGAACGTAGCTCGTCAGAGCAGTTACCATGAACATACTTGTAGAAAAGACAAAGGGAAACCACAGGACGTCTGTGAGAAAGTGACTGTAGACGAGATGCCAGATCAGGACCTATCACATTGCATATCTGATATAATGGACTATGTATAAACCTGTGTTCCCCCTCACTGGAATATGATTGGCTGGTGTCCGTCATAAATACCGAGGGACGTGTAGTCAGAGCCTTAGTTTGAGAGCTCAGTGTATAACGACGCCCATTGGACTAGGCCATTGATCTGACACTTCTTGACTGCGACTACGACGCGTACCAGTCGATTACTGCTACCGTATTCTACTTGGTTATAGTAGCCAAAACCACTTAGCTACTTCGTTCAAATATATCCCTTTCCGTGACATATCAATATCCCTTACTGGATTTTGTCGAGGACCTCGAGATGAACAGCGGGGAAACAGAACATATATGGCAACAATATTTAATGCAAGGATGAATGGTTGCTTTGTATATTTGAAGGATGGACTTGGGCGAAAAAACCCATAGAAAACATTAAGTTTTAAATAAACTGAATCACTGTACTTGCGTATATATTACTTTTTAGGAATGGTGTCTTAACGTTGTGAAACAGACTCCCGTGTAGATACTTTCCAAACGCGACAATCCTAACATTTTCAATTCTCGGGTCAACAGTTATCCATTATTCCGACATATCATATCAATAATAATTTAATACTTCATCCTCATATGTACTTATGGTATAAGTTATTCGGTAACAGCTCTACTCTGAGTGGCTCTTAGGTGAACTTTAGTAAATACATAAAAAAAGTATTTTTATACATTGTCGACGCTTTGCAAACATTTATATGAACATTCGCGGGAGGCTACCAACAAAATGCATTTCTTCTTCTTGTATATAGAAAGAAAAATGACTGGATTCAAGGAAATATTAGTTCTCTATCTCTCTCCCCCCCCTCTCTCTCTCTCTCTCTCTCTCTTTCTCTCTCGATATATATATATATATATATATATATATATATATATATATGTATATATATATATATATATATATATATATATATATATATATATATATCGGCATAAATGTATATTTAAACCATTAATTAGTTATTAGCAAGTGTATATACCTGCGAAATATCTACTTAATTTAAGGTGTAAACAAACAATGCTAAATGCTGTTAGACAGTGCTAGGATGTATGTATATATATATACATACATACATACATATATATATATATATATATATATATATATATATATATATATATATATATATATATATATACCTACGATCAGTCTGTTCATATCTATCTATCTACCTCAGTTTGTTCATATCTATCTATCTATCTATATCTATATCTATCTATCTATATATATATATATATATATATATATATATATATATATATATATATATATATATACATTCTGTTCACTATCTATCTACCTATCTATCTATATATCTAAGTCTAGCCTTGTTGACCATCAACAGGGAATTCGATCTTCACTATATTCCAGAGAAATTTCGAGATTAAATAACCCAACTTATGTTGGCAGACAGTGAAAGCAATAAAAGAAAGGTATTCGTGGAAATACGCCATCGGTTATAACCAAATAGAACATAGTATTTAAAATATATTTTCAGAAGTTAGCTATTTGGTTTGCAACAGTTACTTTCCTGATTTCGACGAAGTTCAAACAAAAGTATGTGGTAGCCGGTGACGATGGAACCCGGTACAATGTAAACTTCATGACCTGCTTGCTTTCCAGGCTATTAGTATAAGGTATCCAATAACATTAAAGTTTTATCCGACCTGAATTCAAAAAGGAAAAAAAAAAAACTAAAATACAATGTTACTGCCTTCAATAACAAATTTGTGTTTTAAGTTTTTGGTTTACTTAAATATTCAATAATTTTCAAGAACGGACACATTTCTCTCAATCCTTATCTGTGCCAATATCTAGGTATCGCCTATCTTTATTCTTTCCTTAATAATAAATCAATCTAACCACTGAAAAAATTATCTTCTATGTTCAATATGTACCCAACTCGCAAAGAGAGAAAAAAATCACTATTTTAAAGTATTAATAATCCCCTGGAAAAAGAAAGGCATAATAATAATAATAATAATAATAATAATAATAATAATAATAATAATAATAATAAAAAATACAGTGGTATAAACGGATTAGCAAATCGTTCGCTCTCGAGGTAAAGAACAATGTTTAATAGAAGATAATATCTGAAATTCATTTATATGAAATAAAAGACAAAAAATATCTCCTCGGTTTTCGAGTTCAGCTCGCGTTTGTTCTGTTATTGATCTACTTATTTATACAATTGTTCTTTCCTGTTTAGACTTTTCCTTTTTCCCTTACCTATACATTAGTTATTTTTTATGATTTTCTATATTGTCCTTTTATTCGGAAACAACACGTCTTCAAAACAAATTTAGCTTCCCTTTTGCTCAAACATTAGGAGAAAATTAAAAAAAAAACCTCAGAGAAAGAAACTAAAATAAAAATAGATTGCGAGTTCTCTCTGTTAGTCGTATATTTTCATCTGAATACAAAAGAGCTATTTGTTTTAAGACACGCTTCCTTAACTTTCACTTTCACTTTCACTTTCACTTTCACAATTCTCTCTTTTGAAATGTCAATTTCAGTTTTGCTTTTCTCTGATTATATATGTATTCTCTACCACGCTTTTCGTCTCGGTCTCTTTCTCTATTTCTGGTCTGTTCATGTAGTGAGGGCGTTATTACTTCCCTTATTTCATTCTTTCATCAGTTTCCTTTCGTTTCCCAACTTTTCGGTTGTCTTATTGATACTGTCGGCAATTTTCATCTTGGCTGAAAATAAAGACTTCGTTTAATTACCGAGCAAACGAAAATAACAACATTATGGCGGAACGCAATTCTCCAGAACCGTGATTGCGCGCCAAAAATCATACGATTATATTTTTGTTGGATTTTTATATTCCGTTGTTCATTTCTTCCCACTCCCAGCCACATCTTTGTCTCCACCATCGTCCTCGGGTATCTCGTGTTCTTTCTTGTCTATTTTTAACTTCCTGAAATGCTTCGTTTACTTTCAATGTAAGCTTTTAGTGTCGTTCCTCGTCGTCTTCTTCTGACGCAATTTCCTGTTGTGCCTCCTTCATGTCTGTCTCAATTAGTTCATATCTATCTATCTATCTATCTATCTATCTATCTATCTATCACATTCTCTTCATTAACGATCTATCTCATTTTTTCATTATCTGTCTATCTGAACCTGTTCACATTTATATAGGTATGTACCCATTTTTCAATAAGGTCATATCTATCTATCTATCTATCTATCACATTTTCATTATCTATTTATCTATCTATATATCACATTCAGTCTGTTCTTTTCTATCTCTGTCGCTTAATGTATTTTATACTAGCACGCCTGTTATCTATCTATCTATCTATCTACATATATATATATATATATATATATATATATATATATATATATATATCAGATTGTTCCTTATCTATATATCTATCTATCCAACTATCTATCTCAGTCTGTTCATTATCTATCTCTCTATCTCTCTATTTATCTATCTTTGTTAGATTCACCAATGACATTTCATCTAAATCTTTCTTCAATGTTTAAAGTTTCTACGAAAACTAATCATATTCTAATTCTTGCAAGAATTATATATATATATATATACACACACACA
>OZ010603.1:37085946-37103446 GCA_963932145.1 Acanthosepion lycidas
AATCTCTATGGTATTCCACACTGCGTCATGCGAGAATGTTGCTTCTTTTTCCATATCTAATTGCTTGTTGCCCGCTATTTCAATAGTAGTTCCTGGAGCTCTGTTTGTCTATCTTGATTTTCCTTTTGCGTTTGTAATATTTGCTTTTGCCATTTTTCTTGTAGCTGTAACTGTTGATCATTTTGGTATATCTGCATTTGTAATTGTTGCTCATTTTGGTGTTTTATCAGTTCTACCAACATATTTAAAAAATGTTCCATGATAACTCAATTTTACGTATTTTTACTTCTCGAAATTGTTTGTCGCTAATTTGTTGTGGACGACGAGGGAAGGATTTTTCTATTTCTTTTTTTCGTTTTCCGCGTGTGTTCGAATATTCGTCACCAAGTTGTCTGTTGGACGACGAAGAAATATGTTTCTTTTGTTGATTTTTTGTTTTCCACGTGTGTTAGAATCCTTGTCGCCAAGTTGTTGTAGTTAGGCGTACGAAAAGTTTTTCTTTTCCCGCGTGAGTTTCGAATCCTCGTTCGCCAAGTTGTGGATTTCGAGATGAATTCGGGCTCCAAGGAATGACAAACGCAATAATTAAATATAAGAAATAAAATTTATTTACACAATCATACAAAGAGTAATACTGTTAGTAAGTCCAGGAACGTGGTTAGTAGATAATACAGATAGATATATACAGACTCGAAGTAGGACTTTCTTAGAGTCTACGTACTTGTAACTGACTTCTACAAGAGGTTACCTCACACTATCTCCGTTCGTATATTCTCTCACTCTCACTATATCCTCTCACTGTCCGACTACCGACTACTGACTACCTCGCTGACTCTGGGTATTTAACGGCACCAGTCCAGGTACACTTGGTAGAGTCCACTTATATGAAAAAGGGGTGGACCCCATAACATATATATATATATATATATATATATATATATATATATATATATATATATATATATATATATATATATATATAATTATATATATAAAATTAATAAAGAAATCGGTTACTTCAGAAAGCCATTGAAATATTTTACTTTGCAAAATCGAAAATTCGATTTAGCTTCATCGGACCGGACGGCCTATTTATCAATGACCTGTTGCGGAATCCTAGGATCTAAAAACAGTGTTATGGATTATTAAACTGACTCCGAGAAGTAACCACCCGTAAATTTGAGACCTTAAGTCGATTTAACGCCTTTCTTAATATAGAAATTCTCATCAATAAATAAATAAATACACAACGTTAATTATTAAACAGCAGATTCTACAACACTGTTCCGATTTTGCTAACATCTGGATATCCTTGTACGGTGATAGAAACATACCGGAAAAATCCAAAAGCCAATCAACCAGCAAGTTATTCTTAGCCAGTATGTGTTCTAGCTTGTTTGTATTCCGACAAGTTTCCATGTTTGTTTGTATTTTTTTTTTAGCTATTTTTTTTTTAATTATGTCCGTTGGCGTTAAGTATTAATGCTATTGTTAATAAGATGTCTTGTACTAAATGAAATTACAAAATCAAACAAGGGCTTCCGATGTCTGCTCTAAAATATAATAACAGTCTGATTTCTATCGAAGTCAATATTAAATCACGTTATTTTTTCTCTTCACATTCTATTCTTATTTTTTTATGCATACTGTCGACAACATTGAACCGTTACTGCATTTCACAGAGAGAGAACATGATTAGATGCACTATTGTGCGCAACAATAACGTATAAATAGATTTACAAGTATTAAACCGACGATTCTATTGCAAGAGACTGATATATCATTGTAAAGAAAACAGATCCTCCGAACGCTCTAACGTATATATTCATGTATGAGTCGAGTTTGAAAGACTATTTTTTCGATCAAATATTGAAACGTAGATCCTAAATTATATTTAATATTTTAACGAGGTAATGATATTTACAGTATTTACATTGTTGGAGTTTAGTATTGGATGGAGACAGATGAGTACTTATAGTGTTTGTGTCAATTTTTTATGTGCTATGTCTTTTCGGGACGTAGGCGATCATTGCTCTTCACCTCGCTTTATTCTTTTGCAGCTCCAAACAAGTTTCTTCGCTCTGCTTCCTCTCCCAAACCACGTACTCTAATCCACTTGCATGAAGTCCGCCAGGTATGTCACGTGTTGGTTCCCTTGTCTCTCTTTCCCACAATTTGACCTGTGAATATCAGATTCTCCAAGCCCTCCTTCTTCATTATGTGTCCCAGAAAATTCAGCTGCATCTTCCTGATGCTAAGTATAGGACTTCTCATTGTTTGCATCCTCTCTAAGACATCATCGTTGCTCACACGCATGGTCCATGATATCCTTAGCATCCTTCTGTAGAACGGCATCTCTGTCGCCTCGAGTCTCTTCTTCATCTTTGAGGAAATCGTCCAACATTTGCCGGTTTAAAGAAGGACAGTGGTCACGTAACAATTCAGTATTCTTTTTTTTGTTACCAAATAAATCCTCCTGTCTCGCAGTACTCTGACCATCTTTTGTAATGTGTCCTTGGCCATCCCAATACGCCTCCGTATCTCAGTTTCGACTGTTAAGACGCTTCTCAGATATTTAAACTTCCGCGTAGTAAAAAACAGCTAGGAGTAGGATAGATAGTGATGACCAAATTTTCCACACTCTCCCATTGGCCTTGTACCATATATATATATATATATATATATATATATATATATATATATATATATATATAGAGAGAGAGAGAGAGAGAGAGAGAGATTGTTAAAGAGAGAGCGCTGCCAAGGACACGGTGAAGTATAAAAAGACGCGTAGTGAAAAACACCTAGGAGTAGGATAGATAGTGATGACCAAATTTTCCACACTCTCCCATTGGCCTTGTACCATATATATATATATATATATATATATATATATATATATATATATATATATATATATATAGAGAGAGAGAGAGAGAGAGAGAGAGAGATTGTTAAAGAGAGAGGGCTGCCAAGGACACGGTGAAGTATAAAAAGTCGCTGGTTGAAGCAATCAAAATGACTTGACTCAAAGAGTTGTGAGTTGAACAAAAACTTGAAGAGTTGACTTACTGAAGGGAAATAACTTAAACTGATATATTCAGAAAGGCATGTCACGTGCATCTAGAACAATCAACACCAGTGAACTAAGTAAAGGGTTCTGTTCGAAATTCCAGCGTATATCACATGAAGAAGGACGGAGCGTACAGTAGCCGAAACGTCGTGACTATCACAATAAATATGAGATCATCAGCCCGAAAAATATAAATAGTGTAAATAGTTACAATACCTCAACTCAGAAATAAAGACAGATAACAAAATTTTGGCAGGTCTATTTAAAATAAATATTATATTAAATAAACAGTTTACTAATATACTAAAAAATTGACATTATTAGAAAGAGACAAAAAATAAAAAATAAGTATAAAAAATAAATTTACAGTAGCGTCCAAAACTAAGGGACAAAATTTTAAAACCTAATATTTGTTAGAAATAACAACTGTGAAAAGCTGAAATTTTGACAACTGGTAGTCGTTATCATCCATAATAACATACTAAAATTTGAATCATTTGCAAAGGATAGAAAAAGAATTATAACAATTATTTATTTATTTTCAAATTTGGAACGTCCAAAAGTAAGGGACAAAATTGTTATTTCTGACAAATATTAGGTTTTAAAATTGTGTCTCTTAGTTTTGGACGCCACTGTATATATAAATTTATATGAATATAAAAAATAAAAATATAAAAATAAATAAAAATAAAAATAAATAAAAATAAAATAAAAATACAAAAAATAAAAATAAAGTAAAAATAAATAAATAAAATAAATAAATAAAATAAGACAAAAAATAAAAAGCATGACGTTACCCAGAAAGAGACAGTCTAAATGTCAAGAAAAAAGCCTTAGAAAATTAGGCACAGTGCGTATTTTAGGCAAAATGGACAGAGTTAAAAGAAAAAAAGCGAATAATATACTTAACGAGTTTTTGTAAATGGTTGGCACAACCAGGAATTAGAAGAAATAGAAAAAAAGACAAACTTTACAAAGAGCTGCTGGAAATTGTGGAGAACCATGATCGCCAACGTCATGAACGGGCACAGCACGTGGAAGAAGAACCATGCTGATCAGAAACCTGTGTATTTTTATGAAATGTTTCAACTATATTTAATTATTACTTACAACACGATCTTTTTAATATTTCATCATTAGAGTAATTCCTCAATTATCCGGATAGAACGAAGTTAAATTAATATGTAGGCATAATTAAAAATTACGAATAACTAAATGCCTAAATTATCGACAAAGAATAAAAAAAATAATTTATTGAAAGTCATTTTGATATCTTCAAATAAATATTTTAGAATGCATTGTCTTTACAAAGCCGAATGGAGAAGGACGAAAAACTGTCTATCACTATCTATCCTAGACCTAGTTAATTCGATTCACGACATTCTAACATTTGACACATACACCCCAAGAACTCATCACGCGCTATAATCCGATCAAGTACCAAAATACCGCATTTTTTCCGGATATCTAATAATTCGAAAGTATTGTCACACCCATATTATAGAATTTTCTATTTCAGATGACTGACACAAGTTCCTACAATTTGGAAAAAGAGCTAGAGGGTGAAAAGACTTTCAGAAAACTTTGTGCATCTAAGACAGTGGCAATTACTGAATGCATATTCACACATACTTTTCTTTTTACAAAAATAGATAAAAATTCACAATGACACGAAGGTTTTTCATAAAAATAAAATATAAACTAAACATTTAAAAGATATTCAGTCAGTGTCAGTGAAAATTTGTCCAACCCAGAAAAAAAAATGTAAATGATCGCTGTATTCTACTTATACACAGAATCAAGAAGCTCCGTCCTAGTGTTAGGTGGCCGAAAACAATTGGGGTCCGTGGAAATGTAAAAGTCTAGATACAAAGCTTGAGAAAAATTGGGTAGTGATGGTATCTTTAAAATGATGATAAGAAGCCAGAAATGACGGTCTCTCACGTTAACTAGAATAAAAGAGACTAGCTTAACTTGAGGTTTGATCAGCTAGAAATATTCCTCATGATGCCTTGAGGGACATAAAAAAAGGAAATAGAGATTGGTTCCATTCACGAGAACGAGGCTCGTTCTTCGCACCTCGCACTCAGCTTTTGCTGAAATCTGCCGAAAAAAGTCACTTTGTATCATTTCTGATCATCATCCTGAGTTGATGGCCAAAGAATTCAATGCAATCCTAAGGAGAATAGAGTTCGTTTCGTACGACTGCCTCCAACGCGACATTCTAAGCAGCATTCTAGCCATAACCAGCGTGTGAAACACCAACCGGCACATTGTGAACACCTACGAGATTTTATTTATAATGCTTCAATTTATGTCTGCGTCTAGCTGTCATAATCCAAGTGAATGCTCTTTCACTGAAAGCAACGAAGAAGTTCACAAGAATTAAATGAACTGACAAAATCAATTCAATTAATTCTATAAAACATAGATAAACAACATTCTATAAATCTATAAATCATATGGACATATATATATACATATATATATACATATATATAAATATCTATCTATCTATCTATCTATCTATCTATCTATCTATCTATATATATATATATATATATATATATAAATTCACAGTTTTGTTGCTGTGCCTTCCTTGTTCAACGCTCGAAATTTTTGGGAAACTACACAGAGACTACTGACTGTATTTTGATAATTCAAATAAACTAAAAATGATAACCTTCAAAAGCTAGATGACACCCCGCAGATATCATTACCAAGTAAGACCCACCTCCATAGAAGAGATGCTGTGCGCCATCCCGTGCATCTGGAGAAAGAAGTATAATGAGGAGGCAGGCCGCCACCTTGAGATAAGGCTTCAAGAACACCAAAAAGCTGTAACACGATGAGAAGTGGAAGAATCAGGCGTGGCTGACCATGTATGGAGAGAGACGGGAGATCACCGCGCCCTGTGGGATCAAGTTGAGATGATAGAAAAAGAACCACATTGGAAAATTCGTAAACTTAACGAATCAGCACATATGCTAGTCCAAAAACATCTCCTGAGCCGAACAAACATAGAAATGAATACAATATGGGAACCAGTAATAAGGAGTGCCAGAGAAAAGCGATAATGACAAAGAAATTGCAATATGAGCTCTGGTAAAAACATATTTTTATAACAGCAAAAAATTGCAATATGAGCACATTTAAAAACATTAAGTTTATAAACGTCTGAAACTTTGTAATAAATATGGTGCCAAAGTCGAGGACAATAGTCCGAATAATGTAAATAGAGTACATAATAAATCATCTCAGAAATATTGACATATATATATATATATATATATAACGTCATTCACAGACAGACTGTTTCAAAGACCATCATTGTGGCTAGACATCCGGTTGCTTCTAGCTCGGATCGAAACCCGACTGAATTGGTATCAGCCGGAGATTCTACCACTAAGCGGGTAGATTTTTAGCGTTTTTATTTTTATAAACACGCCCAGTGACTGACAGTGACTCAATTCGCTATATATATATATATATATATATATATATATATATATATATATATATATATATATATATATATATATATATATATATATATATATATATATATATATATATATATATATATATATATATATATATATATATATATATATATATATATATATATATATATATATATATATATATATATATATATATATATATATATATATCGTAAGCATCTTTTCCATTGCTTACTCTTAAAAGATGTTTAGCTCTTTCTTGTTCGATTGTTTATGGCGCTACGCGTTTGCGTAATGAGTTTACCAATGCGACTTTTATCATTTTCTTTCACTTTTTTTTAACTTATTTAACTAGAAATGAGATAAAGAGATAAAGGATAAGGGATTAGTTTTTGGTAATTTGGTCTCTCAAAAAAGGAACTCGACTGATACACGTCGTATAAGATAAAATCATTTTTATAATTGAAGATTTGGGGGTCACACAATACGCGTGTATATAAGGTATAATGCTAAACTGGACCCTTACTTTATGTCTAACGGGTAAACTAAATCAAATCTGTCTTTTTACTGGACCATAGAAAGTAACCATTTAGCTGATATTGCGTGATATTTTCTGGCCATCAAAAAATCACGACCTGAGGAAATTATGTTCACATTTGTAGTATGAGTAGTGGCCACCAAGGGGCCATATAAATTCTCGCTCATTGAAGACTACCAACACCGGCAACAACCAAAATGGATACCAAATGTAAGTTGAAGAGAAAATAATGGGATAATCAAGATAGTGACATTCAACACTACTTCAAATAAAAACTTAGGAAGGAAACCACCATCATTTCTCGGAAGACCGATAACAGCTACTGCACATGAGAAGGCTATTTTGCTTAAAAAAATTTTCAAAAGAAAGAATTTGTAAATTTCAACCGTAAGCAATGAATGTCAAGTTACCATAACTCTACGGCAGAACGTCCATCTCTTTTGTTTAGATTAGTGTATGATCAGCTGCTTGAAATTTATACCATCTTTAAATTGAAATAATTTTTCAGGAAAATAAATTTCTGAAGTCCAATAGTTTTTATTGAACTTGTAGGGATACAAAAGGCGCTTATCTCCCTTTATTGGAGATAAATCATATGGGTCAGGTGAGAAAAACGCTTAGTGACATCACTTTATATAAAGACCACAGCGGAAGTCAATTTCAGTTTTTTACAGCAGTCAAACGGTAAGAGTGCTTTCATTAGCCGAAGCCACCAACCCTGGCAGAGGCTAATCCTGCCTTCCCAAGTCCATGGTTCCGTTTCCTTCTGGGGATATAGAATGAAACTGTAGCTCGCAGTTCTCAATTTGGGAAAAAGCCAAGACAAGGTGTTTCCCTTTTCTTGAATATGGACATAGATGAATCCGGCCTGTTTGAATCTGGAGTTCCAAACATGACTTCTCCAGATACAGAAGTATCTCTATATTATATGTAAGACACCTCCTTTTTTTTTTTTTTTCCTTACATTCTGCATAGTGATATATCATTCTCCATGTGTGACATCTGCATATTTGTATATATAGATTTTTATAATATAAAAATCTCTAAGGACAAAGTATGTCATTGTTTTTTTCCTTTCAGCCATTCTGAGCCAGCCGTGAAATATAGTGTTATTATATGACGGATATAATAATGCTCATAATGGGGTAAATAACGGGAGAATAAAACTTTCTTCCATATTGCTCACTCCCGTTACAATCTTTTCAGCACTGAGGTCGGCTTCCTAGCTAACTTTTATTCGATGTAAAGTTGAACGTAATTATGTTGATTATGTCATTATTTTCCTTTCGAATAACATACCCTTGGTTTGAGATGGCATAAGATCACTAATATCAGGTGCGCAATGGAAATTATTTAGGGAACATTTTAATCTAACACAGATCATAAGATAAAGAGGTCTGGTATTTATTATGTAAAAATACATAATTGTCGCAAAAGGACGAAAAAGGGGAGGGGGTTGAGGCTGGTCATAACTAACTATCTTATACCTAGCTAATCCGATTCACGACACATTCGCTCATTACACTTTCGCATTCACATATAAAAACTCGTCCGTCACCAATTAATCCTCTATACACCATAATACTGCATCATCTCAAGGGGGTCCTAAAAAACGCGCCCCATGACATAAAAATGTATTGTTTATAAATTATTATATTTAAAAATCTAGTCATGACAAATAAGGGGAGGGAGATGAACCCAATAGCAAAGTAAATATAAACACAAAGCAAACTAAACGTAACTGATGTTAGAGCCCGTCCAACCCTCAAATAAGAGAGGCCGCTGTATTCTGTCCGTTGGAGAAAATCAAGAAGATCTCTCGATGAGGGTGTGGGAAAAGGAGAAAATATATACGGGCATGGAAAATATAAAAGCTGACCCAGTCGAGACGAAAAAAAGGGACAAAACAACCTGGGGAGGTTAGGAATCTCGACATGGATCATAACCAAAGATGTAGCCGGGAATAGGCCAGGAACAACACTTCCTCACATTAACTAGGCACACAAACTTTGTCTAACCTAACCAAAGGGAGAGTTCTACAGGAAACCCATAAGATAAAGGGCTTTTGTGAGAACCGTTCTAGTATAATACTCTGCCAGACAAGCTTGGTGAAAGTTAGACCGCGACGTCTAGAGTCAACATTGAAGAAATCAAACACGAAAAAAAAAAATAGTCAGAGAAACAAGAGTAAACATCTAAAATAAATGTGTTTAAAAATTCCCTGACTACATTCGACAACATCTCTTCCCATGTTGTTTTATTCAACCAGTATTATATGTGTCTAAAATACTTTGCAACCAAAAATAATTGCAATTAAGTTTAACATCGACGCAAGTGGTTTACAACATGGCGTCATCACAAGGAGAATAAAATGTTTTCTCTGACCATGTTGTTACACTTGTTTTTGCCCCGTGCTGTTTTTTCATTTGGTAAATGGATTTGAAGATTTCGCTTCCTTAAAACTACTGAACTATTTTCGGTAAAGAATGATGTGTTTGGTCAGAGGAAACAATTTCAAATCAAGTAGATTTATTTATTTATTTTACACAATTTCTCTCGATTTATTTATCTGCAAATATGTTTAACGTCTGGCCAGGATTGTCCCGTTTTGATGAAGATGCTAGTATCAGTTATTTCGTGTCAGACCTCAAGCGTAAGAAATGTTTGATCATGAAAGTACATTATTACACAAGAAAGATAAATCTATAATAAAAATATAAAACTTTCCTGATGTAAGGTTTGAAAATAACTGTTTTGTTATTGGTTTTGATAAACTCCTTTTCTACGGTTTGTCAACCCTCGCAAGGCTATTTAAAGCTAGAAATTGTTTTAGATCTAATTTTTCTTGTGGGGGAGAATAATGATCATTCAATGATACGATTTTTGCTAATTAACTTATAACTAGGGGAAAAGAGGTGGAGTCATACCTTTCCCAAGGGTATTTGCACGTAAGTGAATTCAACTAACCCAAGGATTCGAACTCGGCTACCCGACTAACAATTCAAAGCGATAATTACATGATTACACCGCACGCACATCCAAGCTTATATTAGGTTGGTGCAAAAATAATATCGTTTTTTGATGTTAAAAAATACGTCAAAAACGATATTATTTTTGCACCAACCTAATAGGGCCATCTATGTAGGTACTGACCAGGATAGACATTTCTTAAAATCAGTAATTTACTGAAACCAGTGTTTCAAAGTTACGTGTAGTGTAAGCACTTATACAACACGTTCATCGAAGTATATAGCATATGTTATTCCCAAGCGGTCATCCATCTAGGTACAGACCATATATGACGTTGCTTAACTTAGGTAATAGTACGGAAACCGTTTTTTCGACGTGTTGTGGACGAAATCACTTTATTCCGCTCCCCGGTCTGATCTTACTGTATCTGGTATTTCTAAGGACTATGGACCCACTGCGACGTTATTTAAATTCCGTAATTGTACGTGATTTTACAATTGAATAATAATCTATATAATTCTTTAGTTCGAATTCCATTACATTCCCTTACGTACTAATAACCTTGCGAAAGGTATTAAACCCTCTTCTTCTCACTCCAGCTATGGGCAAATAGCAGGACAGACTGGATAGCATTGGATGGCAACTGGTTTAGGAGATGGACAACTCTGAATTCAAAACCAGTGGAGGGTCCTTTGGGGACCTTGTGGCAGACAGTGAACCAGGTCACTGTATTTGGCCCTCCAAAAATTGTATAAAGGCATGAGCGCCAACACCCAGAAGAAGCTCGAGAGATAGAAAGCAACAAAATGCAATTCTCGATATATGACGACATTTGTCAGATGAATAAGATTACCAAAAGAATTTTAACTAAGGAAATAAATTCGATTCTTGTCCGTTATAATACAACATTATACTTAGTCCAGATGTAACTAAGTAGCGTAGTACACACACACTCATATATATATATATATATATATATATATATATATATATATATATATATATATATACATTAAATTAAGGGGGATTTGAATAATCCTAATTAATTCATCGAGTCTACCGAGAATTTAACCCATAGTGGTAGTGGATGCGCACTGCTGATGAGTCCCAAATATAGGACGAAACGGCCGTCCAGTGCTTTTTGCATTCTGTTGAGGTTTCTATCAGACTCGATGAATTAATTAAATATAATTATCAAATCCTCCTAATAATTTCCATCTATGTTATTCATTGCTTGAACCGGATTCTAATGCTCTAGAGTGAGCATCTTGGTGAGAGTAGTCGTGGCTCCAGTGGGCGGAGTCCTATGGTTACAGAGAACTCAGTAGGGTCCCACCACGGAATATGTGAGCGAGTGGCGTTATATTGAGTCTGATTTGCAATCTCTTCGTTGGAACAGTTGGTATGATGTTTGCTTGACAACCTAACTGTCCGGGTTTCAATTCTCGGTAGTGGATGCGCACTGCTGATGAGTCCCAAATATAGGACGAAACGGCCGTCCATTGCTTTCGGCATTCTGTTGAGGTTTGTTTCAGACTCAGTGAATTATCTCAAATCCTCCTAATAATTTGTATCTCCCCCCCATATATATATATATATATATATATATATATATATATATATATATATATATATATATATATATATATATATATATATATGTGAGGTATTACTGAAAAGTAACGGGACTGGTGTCACAAACGATTTCAATTCCAAACAACAAACTCCATATTTTCACCATCAAAGTAAAACCACACTTAAAGCTAATGCACTTTCCCATCCTTCTCTGCTACAATTCTATTCACTGCTGGAAGGATTATTCTTGGGTGCCCAGCATCACCATCTTTCGACACTCTTGATGGCTTCCACGACTACAAAATGGTTCCCTTTGATGATTGCCTTGCGCTTTGGGGTAAAGAAAAACTTCACACGGAGAAAAATTGGTAGAACAGATAGATTATTCCAGTGTACGGTGAGGTAATTCTCGGCCATGAACTGCCGGATGCTCAGGGCATTTTGAGCAGATTCATTGTCGTGGTGAAGCAGCCAAGATTTCTCCTGCCACAACTCTCGCATGTAAAAAATGAAATAGTTGAATAAATCTGAGATTCCAGTTATGAGATATATTTGATGATAAACGCAATCCTGATATCACTCATAGAACACCTAGTCCCGTTACTTTCAGACACACAAATCTATCTATCTATCTATATATATATATATATATATATAATTATTTATTTAAAAATATGATTCCATATGGAATCATATTTTTAATATTTTCTTAGCGGAGTTAATGCTAATTCTATTTTCTATTGATGAGAGTATATGCTTAATTATGGAGGGATGCTGGTTTGACCTCGGGTATATATATAAGGGGTTAGTATTTGGTTTTCTATTAGGTTGGTATGTGTTGCTTGCTAAATCTAGAGTTACGTCGAGGAAGTTTACCCTTTTCAATTTAGTACATACCGTTATCTTTAAGTTTAGATTTTTAAATTCACTAAATATAATTTTTCTGATTTTCTCTATTTTAAAACTAGTAGAATTCCTCACCACCATGAGCCCGTCATCTCTATACAGCACGATGTTCGTAATATCAAATTTCGCGGTGCGCGGTTTAGTTGTACAGCAATAAAAGACCAACAAGTTTAGACGACTCTGCAGAGTCTAATGATCCCATAGTGATGTCAAATAGGTCATATTGTTTTTTATCCATTGGTCCCCGTTATGAACGAGGACAGAATTTTGCGCTGAGGATTATTTCTGTTTCTTCCTTTGTCAGGTTAGAATAGACAGCAGCAAAATCCAGGGCAGTCGTAAATAGATCCTTCGAAATTGATGGGTAGTAATCCACAATATCGAACTGTATTAGGGTGCAATTCGGTTTATTATCAATATTGTTAAACCAATTGATTACATCTTTAGTATTGATTCATAATTTTAATCCAAGCTGTTTTTTTATTTGGCAAGTGATTCTTTCCAGGATTCTTTTGCTGATCTTTCCTATGTCGGGTCGGGTAGGGTTAATTATCCTAGCAGTAGGGTTTTCCAGGAAATCATGCTTATGGTCCTTAAGAGTTATGTAACATTCCTTTTCAGCAAGCTTGCCTACTCTATCGCTAATTTTTAATTTATCTGTTATTTTTTTTACTTGTTCTGTTTATGCTGTCGATCATATTTATGTTGTTGTTGCAAGCTTTTTTATAAGTCCTGGTTAAGTTTTTTTAATTAAGTTGTTGTAATCATCAACAGCCAATTTGTAGAAGTTGCCCGTTTTGTCAGACTAAACTAGTATTTTATCACAATCATTTATGCTTTTAACTATTTGGTCGAGATGTTTTTGGAAGTGGCTTTTCTTTTTTTGAAAGGAGATGTTGTTGATAATGTTCAGTAGGTCTTTTTGAAATTCGTATAGCTGTTAGTTGAATGGTGCAACTTTTTTACATTTAAAGCCGTAAATTTCGCGTTCTTTATCGGTTGAGTTATTCCCACGAAGGCTTTCCACTATATATATATATATATATATATATATATATATATATATATATATATACCCAAGTATATGATTGGTGTATACGGAATAAATTCCAATAACCAATAATTACTATTCTTAAAAGAGTGTTCAATACAGAGTAGAGCGAATATAATTATTTAAAGCATTTAATAGTTATTATAACCTTACTTCCTTGTCAAGTGTTTTGAATTCTCGTATACTTGTATTTTGATTTGTCATTTCAGCACATGTAACAGCGTTTCCCCTTACGAGGGGTGATTAATTAATTTGAACCTTTTAAAACCTTTATTCTGCAATCTACATTCAACATCATCACTTGATAAGACACCAGAGGAGTTGAAACAAAATGGCTATTTTTGTAGTGATTTTATAACATATTTAAATTATCTATCTATCTATCTATCTATCTATCTATATATATATATATATATATCTATCTATCTATCTATATATATATATATATATATATATATATATATATTGTGTGTATTTAGGCATAATTTTTTCATTCATACACGTTTCATTAAATAATATATACAAGTGTTGTCTATTTTATCTAATTTTTTTTCGTAACTTCTGATAAGTTTAATAACATTATCGTTGAAAGAAGAAAGAAATTCACAATAGTGAAGCCATATTTTTTTAATACAATCTAATCTTTCTGCTTACTTAAGCCATTATCAAAGATGTCAATTACAACATATTAAACAATATACGGACAAGACAGTGATGATAGTCTGTCAATGTTTACATAGATGATTCCTAAGCAACGATTAACACGTGCATATAAGACGCTAGAAGCGAAAATCGCACCGCATCTCATGACGTCACACATGACCACACGAGAGTGAATTATTCACTTATTATTGAACACTATCATTTTCGTGGCACCAATGTTTTGTGTTTTATTTTACGAAGCAATGCAAAGCCTCTCCGTCGGCGTCCTTCAAATGATGCTTATTCTGGTATACCCACTAGCGGTTCCAAAAGACTTGAGATGTGAACTTCTGGACCGCCAATCGACAGATGCCGGAAATTGTTGCAATCCCTTCCGCATCCATCTATCCCGAAAAACGTAATTTAGGTATTCTCTGATTGCATAGTCGATTCTAGCACCATCTTGTTGAAACCAACAATCTTTCAGATCAACATTCAACCTGTGAGCTGTGCAAGAGACCACTTCCTTGATATGGCCAGGTAAGAGTGCTGGTTAACTGTCCTCGAAGAAATAGGGTCCTATCAAGTTCTTATTCGATACGGAGGCCCACAAGATTACATATGGAGGGTCTTCAACCACGTCTTCGGGATAGTGCGGAATTTTTGGCTCCAGAAATAAGTATTCATAGCCGTCTACCCTTATAAATTACACAAATCGTTGGATATAATTCATTGGAGATAAATGCCTTTCCACATTTTCGGATTGTCCGAAATGAATCAAGTGACCGCCCATACGCCACGCGTCTTTTGTCAATGTCCTTATCACTTAATTCGTTGACGAGTGATGGCTTAACGATTTCAAATGAAGGTCCATTTTCATGTATGTCAATATTGTGCTTTCGGGAATTCCTAGCTATGAAGATCGTTTTCATACTGACTACTTGGGTGATCGTAGCACAAATGCCTCCACTTCTGCACATGTGTCCTTTCGCATTGAAGGTCGTCCTGTCCTCGATTTGTCCCTAATTTAGCCGGTGGGAAAGACTTTATGTTCCCATTGCAATATAGTCATTTTCGGTTTGGTTTGGTTTGGTTTGATTTGTTTCACGGTATATCAACCTCAATGCGTTTTTTAATGCCGACAAAATTTTTATAGTTGGTAATTTTTTTTTCTCCAAAAATGTATTGCTGGTAATATTTTTGATCAGAGGCCTTGCTGTTGGACGTAGTTTATTGTCTTACCCAGGAAGAAGATGCAGTTAATCGTCATACCCAGGAAGCATAGTCATTTTCAGAGGAGCTGGTTTGTCGAATCTTGCAGTAGAGTTATGCTCTTTCCAGAATGCATTTGTGCCCATATAATTTCAAGCAGTCTCTCTTCCAAACTGAATTAGCTCGTACTAGACATCTGAAATATAAAATTATATTATGTGAGGGTAGCAAAACTTTCGGATCATCGCTTTAAACCTTTGTCGAGTAGTAGTAGTCGTAGCAGTTGTTGTTGCGATAGAAGTAGGAATAGTAGTAGTACGGTTTAAGATATATCAGAAAAAAATATTTTTGGGTAGAGAAAGGAAATTTAGTTGACGTCCCGCAGAGGAGAGCTTTTCCAGAATTTTGATCAATATGAGAAAAACTTTCTAAGGTATTTTGCATCTGATAAAATGATGTAAAAAAATCTGATCAATCACAGATTGAAACGTGTTACTGAAAGAAAATAAAAAAGAATATATATATATATATATATATATATATATATATATATATATATTTATATTTAAAAAGTGTGTATTTGGCCAGCATGTTTTCATTGATACATGTTTCATTGAATAATATAAACAAGTGATGTCTATTTATCTTATGTAAATTCTTTTCAAATCGTCAGATAAGCTTAATAACATTATCATTAAAAGACGAAAAAAATCACAATATTGATATATTTTTATATCCTATCTCAGCTTTCGGCTTACATAAGCCAGTATCAAAGATGACAATTACAATACACTATATTAAGCAATACACAGACAACAATGTGATGATAGTCTGTTTCTGTTTACATGGATGATTTCCAAGCAACAACAAACCCGTGCATATAAGACGCTGGAAGCACTGCAGCTCATTACGTCACACTGCAGCTCATGACGTCACCCTTGACCACGCGGGAGTGTATTGCCTAATATATTTTAATGTAATTGTCATCTTTGATAAGGGCTTATGTAAGCCGAAAGCTTAGATAAGATTAAAAATTATGTATCAATATTGTGATTTTTGTTTCTTCGTTTCATGATAATGTTATTAGGCTTATCAGACGTTATGAAAAGAATTTACGTAAAATAAGTAGACATCACTTGTCTATATTATTTAATGAAACATATATATATATATATATATATATATATATATATATATATATATATATATATATAAAAGTTACCATAGAAGTCAACACTTAGAGGCGACAGTCTGTTTCATGCTATATGCAATCGCCAGGCCACGTATGAAAGTGTTGCATATAGCAGGAAACAGACTGTCGCCTCTAAGTGTTGACTTCTATGTTCACTTTTATATTTACACACGCTCTATCTCTGATATTGAGCACTTTATCCCATAAATATAGCACACCTTAAGACTATATTTCTTCATATATATATATATATATATATATATATATATATATATATATATATATATATATATTATTTATTTATTTTTTGTGATATTTTTATTTGGTTAACAAGGCCATAAATGTAGATGCTCTCTGCATATTAGGGTACGCGCTTTTGTTTAAGTTGATATAAGCAGTAAATAAAATTGAATTTTCTATGAATATGTACGAGGCGATGCTGACAAGGTTTTGGCCCGTCGTACTTTCCAAAAACTAATAGAGTAACTAATAAACATCGAATTAACTTGGAAATGGTTGTTGACGGAATGAGAGTGTTTCAGCACAATATATTCGCGTCATTGCGGAATAGATTTAATATATAGAGTGAGGCAAAAGTAGCGGCTTTTTTTTTCGAGCTCAGATGAATAGTATAACGTGAATCAATTGAGTGATCATCACAATATCACCAGATTTAAGGTCAACTGACTTTTTTCTTTTATGGTGTACTGAAATATATTATTTACAGGTCCAAACCGAAAACAATTCCCGAATTAAATACAGCAACCTTTTCTTTAAATCATTTCATCCTAAGCAAGAACATAACATCACTAAGACACATGGGATACTTTGTGAAAGTATAAGAAAAAGAAAAAAAAAAAAAAGTAATAAGTAGCGA
>OZ010603.1:37108446-37140946 GCA_963932145.1 Acanthosepion lycidas
CACCATGAAAATAAAACAAAACAACAAATCCTTCAGGCTCTCTATATAAAAGATTGCAATCATATAGATTAAGATACCTCGTGTAGTCCAAGAGCATTGAAAAACTCGATATCGCTAAAAAAAAGTTAATTTTAAAAACAACTGTGACAGAACGCGTTTATACGTTTTCGAAAAAAAATCACAACTATCATTTGCATTAAATTTTTGGACTTACAAATTCACCCAGGATGATGAGCTTAGATGAGATTGAAAATTCTTGAGAATATAAAAATTAAAAGAAAAGAAAAAAAAAACAAAAGAAAAAACGACGCCTTTATTAATGAACATAGGATCAACATTAAGGAATCTATAAGAAAATTGGATAGGATCAAAATAAAAATAAAGAGATATATGTCCATATTATTCAATCAAACATGATTGAATGTAGATAAACTGCCCATATATATATATATATATATATATATATATATATATATATATATATATATATATATATATATATAAGGCTCAAACATTAATATCCCATGGTTATAATTTATTGCATTGTAATCGTAATCACGATCCAAATCCTCAAACCTAGAGATTCATTTTTTGAATTTGCAGATCTGATGAATTGGATCGTGATTACGATTCCAACGTAATAAATTACAATCATGGAATATTAGTGTTTGAGCCTTTTATATTATATTCTTACTCTGGCCTGGGCATAGAGTCCTACCTGGATTCTATCCTCTTGGGAATTTATATATATATATATATATATATATATATATATTGATCACTAATATTATCAGTATAAAGCTCTTCCGTAAAATGAATTGGAGCACTCAGGCTGATTGGCATTTGTTTATATTCGTAAAAACAATGCGCTAGATTTAGTTGAATGAAGATAGCTTAAAGGTAGAAACTCTGGCTGATTGTTTGGGTTTCGATCCGGGCTTGAGGTATTCGGATGTCTAGCCGCACTGAGGAGCTGTGATACAGCAAAAAGTACTGTCTATAAATGACATGTATATATATCAAAGTTTCGTTGAAAACAGTTGACAAGACGCTATATTTGACTTTTTTTTAATATAATTTCTCGTGTGGTCGTATAACTTTTCCTATATATTTCGTTTACACAGATAAAACAATGCATATATTTAGTTAAAAGTAAAATTAAATTAATCTTTGATGATGGTTAAGATTATAAGTAAAAGGGTTTTAAAATTATTCGGACAATTTTTATATAATTCATGTCCTGAAATGAAAAGAAAATTATACGAACACATGGGAAATTAGAGTATCTTGTCAGTTGTTTCAGCGAAATTGCATTACACACACACATACACACACACACACACACAGACCCATATATATATATATATATATATATATATATATATATATATATATATACAAACACACGTACACACACACACACACACATATATATATATATATATATATATATATATATATATATATATATATATATATATATATATATAATTTTCCAAGCGTAGCCCATACTTTCGGGCTTGAAGATTTGGAACAAGGCCGAAAGTATGGAGCACCCAGTTGTAATTTTTCTAGCAAGACAAATCTGCTAACCTCGAGGTGCCTATATATATATGATTTTCTAATCGTAGCTTGGATGTGGCACATGCCGAATGTAAGAGTCAACATTGAGGATCGATCTCACTACTCAATTGTAATTGTTCTAGCTAACAAGCTAGCTAACCATTACACCAACTCGAGGTACCGGTGAATATATATATATATATATATATATATATATATATATATATATATATATATATATATATATATATATATATATATATATATATATATATATATATATATATATATATATATATATATATATATATATATATATATATATGAAACAGAACTACACGTTTCCTTACGTTTCCTTTAAAAATAGAATTCATCGTCATTAATAATGTCTTCTGCATAAATCAATTGTTTTAGATGTGTTGTTCATGATGACAGTCGTCTTTGAGTATAGAATCCAGAGGTTAGCAGTGAATATTACGAAGACAGTAGGGAAGCGTTGTTCAGGTTAGCAGTGGATATCCCGGTAAAGTAGCAGAGCGTAGTTCAGTAGTTCTTCCTTTTGTTCTTTCGCCTGACAAATTGGCACTGGACATTCGGAGAGAGTAAACAAAATGGCCGCCTTTATACACGACGGATTGAATATTCTACGTCTTCTGATTGGTTAACACTTCTCTTGGTGGACTATAAAATGAGTCAAGTCATTTTGAATGGCTCACTAGTACATACATATACACAAAAAAACTGCAACAATGTAGCCTCACAGATCCAAATTTTTGAGGATGGAGAAAACATTCCTCTTCTCCCTATCCATCTTTCATGGTAGATGTCATCCACTGCATTGCGAGCAATGTGAAGAAAATGTCCATCAGACATGAACCACTTACGTCTTCGTATTTGCTGGGGGTACATCATCTAACAGGTATGGAAGTGTGTTCGAAATAAAGTAGTTATAAGAAAACATATGGACTTCGCAATCAGTCACCACAAATTACAGCTCAATTATTAATGGTAAACTGATGCTTGTGTCTCGCTTGTGTTGTACTATGGGGATTCCGATCCGTCAACAAATTGGTTGTGTAAACGTTTCTCTTCCAAACGTTGCCTCCTCCGTAAAAAAAGACTGAAGAGACAAGCAACTGATCGGCAGTTTGTGCAATAAACCATCGGCAAAAGTTCTCCTTTGGTCAGTGATCAGAGAGCGAAAGATCCTGCACACGTTGCAAGTGATACAGATACAGGAGCTGCTCTTAAATTATCCTCCATTATTATTATGACATGTACAACATGTTAGGAACACCTGATGTGTGCTGATCCATTTTTTGTGGGACTACGGATCCTGTCTCATCAACGAGATGACAAATAGCAGGAAAGGTTGGATGACTCGACGGTCTTCTTTCTAGAAACGCAATCTGATACAGCAGTGCAGCCTCGAGTCCACTCCTACATATAAAAATTATATCTGCCTGCTTACGATATGAATATCCTATTATTGTTAAACAGAACACCTCTCAGTTAACTGACTACTACACACTTAATCGTTGAAGACAGACTTGTCACAAATCTACACGAATGAAAAATGTAATCTAGTCTACATTGCAGCACAGCGCCATTTACTGTAATTTTTCTTGAAACTTAATAACCCAAAAACGAAAGCCCTTGAAACATGTTTATATGTACTTTATTCCATGGTTTGATGAGAAGAATTGTTTTGATAAACCCTCTTACAGTATAATGAACTATTTCTCCTCTCATAAATACAAACTGCGAGAGTCAGGCGGGAGCACAGAGTTTAAAGTGTGTGGAGCAGTAGACGCAGTGCTAATCTACTTATTAATAACACTGTTGTTTTGTATATATCTTCAATATAATTTTTTAACCTACCTTCGTCTTCAGTGTCTTTCTTTTCTGGCCCCTAAACAGGCCAAAATAGGAACCCCACAGGAAACCCACTCTAAAATTTGTAAAATTGACTGTTTCTCGAATTCAACGATTCTCAGAGCTTCAATTATTCCACATTGTGTGGTCGATATATTTGGGGTTTTGCGGGAATGGCGAAACGGCTTTTTCAGAGTTTTGTCTTTTTATGCAATATATGCGATTTATAGAAATTTAGGTTAGTTAAATACTGGAGACGCCAAAATCCAGCAAGTACAATTCCAAAGTCGCATTGAGATATCGAATACCTTCCACAAGCTTGGCAAAATAGTCACAGATGCAATACATTATTCACGCTTGGAGGAGCATGCATCTGTCGATACATATCTTACTAAGCACATGATTTTTCCTGCAGTATGTTGCCGTTATTTTCTGCAGTAAACTGATTGCCAAGTATGTCTATAGGAGCAAATCTGTCCTGCTATTCAAACTATGGCTGGGGCGGGGAGAAGATATGGATTCATACCACGAGTATTTTTGCGTAAGGGAATGTAATGAACACGACTGGAATTCGAACTCCGCTCTCTGATTTCTCAATCCAAACTGATATCCATTACAATACAACAAACATCTAGCAAAGTATTACGAAACATTATAATCTCATTAGAAACGTAAAATATAGCAATTAGCTTTTATGTAATATCCGTCCTTCTATATGACAGAGAACGATGAGAAGTCGAATCTCAGATGAAAAAAAGACCTCAAGCCAACAGAAAATTGGCTTTACAGAAGGATTTTGATAACACAATGACGAAGATTTAAAGAAAATCCCAACAAATACATTTATACTTAAAACTAGGAAGATATATTTGAAATATCTAGGTCACATTTGGAGAAAGATGGCTTGGAAAATTCGATACTCACAAGATATATGAGAGTGTAAGGAAGGTCAGAGGAAAGTATTCTATAACCTCCATAATGAGGTTTTGTAAATTCTTGCCAGAACAGGGATTCGGAGAGATAGAGAAAGAAAAAAAATTAATAAGAGGTACAAATGTGATGATATTGTGGAGAGCCATAATCACTCATACCCTGAATTTACACAACAGATATAAGAGGAAGATTTATATTCTTTTTTATTATTTAATTGTTATCTATTTAATTTGTATGATTCACAACGTAAATTAGTAAGATACAAGCTCCTACTAAAAGCAGGTGAAAAAAATGTAATGTAAAAAATAAATGTCTACAAAAATAAACAACAAGAAAGAAAAAGAAAGAAAGAAAGAAAGAAAGAAAGAAAAGAAAGAAATAAAGAAATAAAGAAAAGAAAAGAAAGAAAGAAAGAAAGAAAGAAAGAATAAAAAGAATTGGTTTGGTTTATTTGGCTTTACGGTATATCAACCTCAATGAGTTATTTAATGCCGACAAGATTTTTACTGTTGGTAATATCTTTTTTTTTTTTAATCTGGAGCTGGCATTTTTTCCAAAAATGTATTGCTGGTAATAAGTTTTTACAAAGTATTTCTGATATTAAAACCTAATTTTACAGTTTGATAATGTTCTGACCCCAGTGTGGGGGTTAAGCATTTTCCCATAGCTGGGACCCTAACAGGTGCTACTACCCCGAGTCAGGGTGGTCATGGGAACACCAGGAATTAAAAAGTAGTTCCACGCTCCTCAAAACCTCCTGATCAAAGGCCTTGCTGTCGAAAGTAGAAAGAAAAAAAGAAAAGCAGAAGCCAAAAATATCGAAAAGAAATTACAAAACAAAAAAGTCCTACAAAGAGAAAAATTATAAATTATGCTGAACTAAGAAAAGATGTAGACAAGCAAAAAGAAAAAGAAAAAAAAAAACAGAATGAAAGAAAGCAAGAACGCAAGCAATCACGAAAAAATAAAGATAGCAGCAAGCAAGACAAAAAGAAAGAGAAAGTAAGCAAGCAAGAAAAACAGAAAAAAGCTAAGTAAAAAGAAAGAAAACAAGTATGCAAGTAAAAAAAAAAAGGAAAGAAAGAAAACAGGAAAAAAAAAAGTAAGTCTACAACCAAGAATAAAAGAAAGGAAAACAAGAAAAAAAGCAAAGCCATCAAGCGAAAACAAAACAAAAACAAAAACAAAACGAAATAAAGAAAGCAAATAAGCAAGCAAGAAAGAAAAAAGCAAGAAAGAAAGAAAAAAACAGAAACAAAGCAAGTGAGTTAGCAAGTAATAAAAGAACGAAAGAAAAACGGAAAAAATAAGAAAGATAGTAAGCAATGAATAAAGAAAGAAAGAAAGGAAAACAGAAAAAATGAAAGAAAGTAAACATGCAAGAATAAAGAAAGGAAAACAGTTGGAAAGAAAGCAAGCAAGAAAAACAGAAAAATGATAAGCAGAAAGAAAGGAGATAGATAAGGAAGAAAAATAAATAAAGAAAAACAGAAAGAAAGAATGTAAGCAAGCAAAGGAGAAAAAAAGAATGAAAGAAAACAGAAAGACAGGAAGCAAGTAAACGAGTAAGCAAGAAAAAGAGAAAAGAAAGAAAGAAAGAAAGAAAGAAATCAACCAAAATTAAAGCAAAGAAAGAAAAACAGGGGGGGGGTAAAGTAAGTAAGCAAGCGAAAACGAAAGGAAGAAAAATAAAAAGAAAGAAAGCAAGTAAGCAAGGATGCAGGAAAAATGAAAGAAAAACAATAAACAAAGTAAGTAAGCAAGCAAGCAATACGAGAAAGAAGGTGAAAAGTAAGAAAAATAGAAATAAAAACAGAAAGAAAGCAATGAATAAAAAAGAAGGAAAGGAAAACAGAAGGAGTGAAAGAAAGTAAGCAAGAATAAAGAAAGACAAATGGAAAGAGAGTAAGCCTGTAAGCAAGCAAGGAAGAAGAAAAAAACAGAAAAAAGAAGGTAAGTAACCAGGACGTAAAAAAGAAAAAAGAATGAAAATGCCAGAAGGTAAGAAAAAAAGAAAGAAAGGAAAACAGAAAATGAAAGAGAAGAAACATGAAAAAACTACAAGTAAGCGTGAAGAAAAGAAAGAAAGAAAGCAACCAAGAATAAAAGATTGAAAGAAAAATAGAAAGAAAGCAATAAGCAAGCAAGCGAAAACGAGAGAAAGAAACACAAACAGATAGAAAGAAAGTAAGCAAGCATGCAAGAAAAGAATGAAAGAAAAACAGATGTAAACAAATAATGTAATCAATCAATAAAAAAGGAGGAACAGAAAGAATAAAACAAACTAATAAAGCAAGAATAAAGAAAGAAAGAAAAAAAGAAAGAAAGAAAGAAAGAAAAAGAGAAATATAGTAAGCAAGCAAGGAAAAAGAAAAAGAGTAAGAAAGAAAGGACGCAAGCAAGAAAATAAAAGAAAGTAACAAGAAAAGAAACCAGAAAATGAGAGAAAGTAAGCAAGGGAACAGTCGAGAAAAAATAGAAAAAAATAAAAAGAATCAACAAAAGCCAGCAAACAAGAAAAAAAAAAGAAAGATTATAAAAGTGCAAGAAGAAAAGAAACAAAAATAAAAAAGAAAGACCGTGAACAAACAAGAATAAAGAAATAAAGAAAGTAGAAAGAAAAGCAGTAAGCAAATAAGCAAGCAAGGAAGAAAGATAAACAGAATGAAAGAAGCAAGAAGAAAACAATGAAAGCACGTAAGAAAGAAAGCAAGAATTATGTTTAAAAGAAAAACGGAAAGAATGCAAAAAAGTAAGTAAGCAAGAAAAAAAAACTAAAAAAAATAAATTAAGCAAGCAGGAAAAAAGAAAGGAAGAAAAAAAGAAAAGAAGATAGAAAGTAAGCGAACAAGCAAGTAATAAAGAAAGAAAGAAAAATAGAAAAAAAATCAAATAAGCAAGTAAGAAAAAGAATGAAAGAAAGTACGCAAGCAAGTATTTAAGGAAGATTGAAAAAACAGAAATAAAGAAAGCAAGCAAGAAAAAACGAAACGGAAAGAATAATGCAAATAATAAACACGAAAAAAGAAACAAAGGAAAAAAAAGGAAAAAGAAAGCGAAAGAGGAAGCAAACAAAAAAGAAAAAAACAAACAGAAATAAAGAAAGCAAGTAATGAACAAGCAAACCAGGAAGAAAGAAACAAAGAAAGAAACAAAAAAAACAAGAAGAAAGACGAAAGGAAGGAAGCAAGTAAGCAAAAGAGGAGGTAGAAAAAAACAGAAAGAAAGGACGCATCTAGGTAAGCAATGAATAAATATATAAAAACAGGAAGAAAGCAAGAATCCAATCAAGACAGAAAAGAAAGAAAGAAACAAAAAAAAAATGACGTAAGCAACAAAGCAGGAATGAAAAACAGACAGAAAGGAAGAAAGTATGTAATCAAGAAATAAAGAAGGAAGGTAGGGATTAAAGAAAGAAAAACAGAAAGAAAGCAAGTAATTAAGAAAGCAAAATCACTGAAACAAAAAAGAAAGAAAGAAAGAAAGAAAGAAAAACAGAAAGAACGAAAGAAAATGTGAAAGAAAAAGTAAGAAAACTAAGAAGAAATAACACAGAATGAAAGCAAGCAATAAATAAATAGAAACAAAGAAAGAAAGCATGTAAACAAAAGAAAAAGAAAAAGGGAAATAAGCAAGCAAAAAGAATGAAAAAACAGAACGAAAGAAAGAAAAACTAAAAGAAATAAAGCAAGGAAGGACGTTGACAAGAAAGACACTAAAACAAAAAGAAAGAGTGTAAGTAAGCAAGTCCGCAGGAAAAAAGAAAGAAAGAAAGAAAACAGAAAGTAGGCAAGTAAGAGAAAAAGAAAGAAAGAAAAACAGAAACAAAAATGAAGTAATCGAACAAGAAAAAAAGACAGAGATACAGAGAGGAAGAAAATGGTAAGCAAATAACCAAAAATAAAAGAAAAAAGAAAGCAGAAAAAAAAGAAAGCAAGCATGCAAGAATAAAGAAAGAAAGAAATATGAAAGAAAAGGACGGAGAAACACAAGCACGTAAGCAAGCAAGAAAAAGAAGGAAAGAAAGATAACAAAATAATGCAAACAAGAAAAAAGAATGAAAACCAGAAAGCAAGAAAGAAAGAAAGAAAGAAAGTAAACAAGCAACCGAAAAGGAAAGAAAAAAAGCAGAAAGAAGGAAAGCAAGCAAAGAAAAAAGGAAAGAAAGAAAACAGAAAGAAGGAAAGCAAGCAAAGAAAAAAGGAAAGAAAAAACAGAAAGAAGGAAAGCAAGCAAAGAAAAAAAAACAGAAAGAAGGAAAACAAGAAAAAAAAGAAAAGAAAAAAACAGAAAGAAGGAAAGCAAAGAAAAAAAAACAGAAAGAAGGAAAGCAAGCAAAAAAAAGGAAAGAAAAAACAGAAAGAAGGAACCCAAGTAAAGAAAAAAACGAAAGAAAAAACAGAAAGAAGGAAAGCAAGCAAAGAAAAAAGGAAAGAAAAAAAAACAGAAAGAACGAAAGCAAGCAAAGAAAAAAGGAAAAAAACAAGAAAGAATGAATGCAAACAAAGAAAAAAGGAAAGAAAAAACAGAAAGAAGGAAAGCAAGCAAAGAAAAAAGGAAAGAAAAAAAACCGAAAGAAGGAAAGCAAGCAAAGAAAAAAGGAAAGAAAAAAAACAGAAAGAAGGAAAGCAAGCAAAGAAAAAAGGAAAGAAAAAATAGAAAGAAGGAAAGCAAACAAAGAAAAAAGGCAAGAAAAAAAAACAGAAAGAAGGAAAGCAAGCAAAGAAAAAAAGGGAAAAAACAGAAAGAAGGAAAGCAATCAAAGAAAAAAGGAAAGAAATAAACAGAAAGAAAGAAAGAAAAAAAAGGAAAAAAGGAAAGAAAAAAACAGAAAAAAGGAAAGCAAACAAAGAAAAAAGGAAAGAAAAAATAGAAAGAAGGAAAGCAAGAAAAGAAAAAAGGAAAGAAAAAACAGAAAGAAGGAAAGCAAGAAAAGAAAAAAAAGAAAGAAAAAAAACAGAAAGAAGGAAAGCAAGTAAAGAAAAAGGAAAGAAAAACAACAGAAAGAAGAAAAGCAAGCAAAGAAAAAAGGAAAGAAAGAAACAGAAAGAAGGAAAGAAAGTAAAGAAAAAAGTAAAGAAAAAACAGAAAGAAGGAAAGCATGCAAAGACAAAATGAAAGAAAAAAAATAAATTAAAAAAAATAAATAAAAATAATTAAAACAAATAACAAAAGGAAGAAAAAGTGCAAAAACAATTTTAGAAATGGAAAGAGTGTGATAGAAGAAGAAAAAGAGACAGAAAGAGGGAGGGAGAAAGAGCGAGAAAGAAAGGAAAATGAGAGTTAAAAAGTGTACGACAGAATAATAACGGGACAGGGAGAAAAAAAAAGTTAGTGAGAGTGAGAAAGTGAGAGTTTGTGTGCGAGAGAGAGAGAAAGAGAGAATGATAGGAGAAGAATGAACGAAAGAACTGTGAAATATAACTTATAAAATTAAATAATAGAGGAAAATATCGATAGAAAGACAATTTAAGAAAAAGCAAAGGGTTTACGAAAGAAAGAAAAAACAATGAAGTTGATATCGAAAAAAGAAAATACGGAATGAAAGAACAGAGTCTTTCAAAGATTTGATATTATTGAAATAAACAAAAAAAAAATGTCAAGATAGATGATGGTAAGCAGAAAAAGCTAATTGATGAGTATGCCACAAAATGGCTGGAAATATAATATTTCTTTCTCTAAGCAAGAAAGAAATGATTATCTGACAGATACAGAAACAAAATATAAGTACAATACAATATTGTAAAAAAACCTGTTAGCTGGCACAGGTTTTACCTCAGGCATTTTCTTCCAACTATTTCTTCGGATTCTTTAGTAATTCTTCAAATGAATTACTGCAGGGCAGATTCTTGCAACAGAAAGGCCATTTTATATTTTTTATTTTTTTTATTAATTTTGATTGCTTTGTTTTTTAGGGATTTTCTTTAAAAAAACAAAACCAAAAAATAAAACAACTATAACTATTTATATGTCTTTATTTCAACATATTTCTTTCTAACAATTAAATTACGTGCTTAAAATTGTTTTGTTTTGTTTTTATTTCTCAGTTCCTGCAATTTTATTTTCGCCAGAATTTCTCTGGCTTTAATTTAATTCACCAATTTTTCACTGCGTCTGCTCAACTTTTCGAAGATTTTTTTTCTTTAGTTTTATATTCTTTTTCATCTTATTTTCTTTCATTTTGAATCTTTCTTCCAACATTTTTCAGAATATTTTTTCACAAAATTCACTTTAATTTTTTTTAGTATCACTGTCGTATTCTTATAGTCACTTTATTCAGCTTTCATCTTTTATTATTTTTTTTTCAATGACCTCTTGATTTCTTCAATATACTCCCCATTCTTCCTTTCCTCTTGACTTATAGCTTTCATTATTTCTTTATTTTCACTCCTTGATTTTTTTTAATTTAATATTTCTTGCGTTACATTGTTTTTCTACCGATTTTTCTATTCGATATTTAGGTTTATTTCTCTCTTTGCTTTCTGTGTGTTTTTTTTTATCCCATACGGTACGTCTTAACCTATTAGCCACTTCATATTTCTGTCGTCAGGTAAAATAAACACTTATTAGAATCTAAAAGTTTATTGATTAAATTACTGCTAAATCTTGTTGCGCAGTTAGGATGAAAGACGCTTCGTTCTGCGCAGATGCAAACAAGAGTCGATCGTTTGCGCGAAATGTCTCGTACAGGTGTCCTGAATTTAAGCAGGGACTTAAAATTATTATAATTTCTACATTTTTAAAAGCGTTTTTGATGATCTATTTGGTACGACTTCTGTAACAATTACACTTTATATCAGTACAGATGAAAATCGTTTCTTAGTGTGCGATGCAAGTATGTCCGAGATATTCTCAACTGGTTAGAGCTTCTGCGAATCTATGTTCTTGGATTTTGTTCAACATTGTCTCGCACACGTTCACGATTCATATGCAAACGAATATCCACATAATGGCAAGCCACTTACAGAGGCATATTGACTGAAATTTTGAATCAATCAACTAACCGTAAAATACTATGGTGGCTTTCTGACACTGAAGTATTCTATTTGGGTGTGAATGATGGATTGCTCAAAGCACCTGACTATTGATGGTATCCTTTACTTTTATAATAGCTAGATGAGGTTTAAAATTTATCACTGTTGTCATATTTGGGCGAGAGCTAACAATTCCTCACTTTCTGGTCATGAGTTCAAAAACGTCTCCAAATCCTTGTTGGAGACTAATTATTTTCTCCCCTTAGTTTCACTCTTACAGGTGGGATGTGGCGAGTCTATCACTGCTCTATGACTACTAGATTGGAAGTTGATCGAACGAACTGCATTACTTTCGCCATTTCTAACCTTTACGGCTAGGATCCTCCATGCCACTTACAAAATAGCAAACCACCAACATTAGCCCCGTATTCCATCGAGAGAGAAGTAAGTTCCACTCAAACAGCTTCTTTCCGGGAACCACTGCCCTGTGGAACCGACTCCGAAGAGGATGTTTCCCCGATGACTAAAATCTTAACCTGTTCAAGTCTGGTGCTTCCCGTCGTATTCTTTAACGTGACCTTCTTCATGGTGTTGCCTCTGGCGTGAAGCTTACTATAAAAATTTACAAAGTCTTAAAACACAATTTCGAGATTTTGTTTCTTCAGTTTTTAATTCTCCGTGAATAATTGTATCGTCTTAATCTAAATTCTGGCAAAAAAAAAAAAAAAAAGAAAGAAATGTAGGAACAAATCTGACGTGCTATGGCATTTTAAAATCTCTACCTGAATTTTGGGACTCCCTGTGTAAACATTTACTTAGTTCAGAAATAGCAAAATATTGGTCATTTAAATTTGACACTAAAAAAATATAACTTGCTTACGATTTGGTTTAGGTATATTCAAATATATTAATCCGTGATATTTATGTTCCTGCAATTTCATGGTTTGGTAAGATAATTGTACAGATCTGGCACATTCGAGGCTTTGGGCATTGACCGGGTTCGGGAATAGGTATAAATATTCTATACAGAGAGTGGTACTATGGCATGGGATCTAATATATATATATATATATATATATATATATATATATATATATATATATATATATATATATATATGTGTGTGTGTGTGTGTGAGTGTGTGTGTATTTGTGTGTGTCCGTGTGTGTATGTGTTTTGTATATATATATGTGTATGTGTGTGTATATATATATATATATATATATATATATATATATATATATATATATATATTATAAATTAGTTGATTTAAAATATGTTTTTTTCCGCTACACAGTTCTAACCATGTTTCAAAAATGGAAGGTCCGAATTTAATTTTGTAAGTAATTTAAAGACATTAGTTCCATTTCATCCTCAAGCGAATTTTGTTACTCCAAAATTCTCTTTAAACATGGTTGGAACTGTGTAGCGGAAAAAAACATATTTTAAATAAATTAATTTATAATATTAATGCTCTGTAAATTTACATTGAGCACTACTTTGTAAAAGTAAAAATATCTATAAGAACACCGGATTATATTAGGTTGGTGCAAAAATAATGAAGTAATAATGTCGTTTTTTGACGTTAAAAAATACGTCAAAAACGACATTATTACGTCATTATTTTGCACCAACCTAATATATCTTATATATCTTACTGTTCTTTCTTTATATATATATATATATATATATATATATATATATATATATATATATATATATATATGTAGAAAAATAGGAAAGAACACGTTAGGTAAATAATCCAGAGTTCTTTAGTATTTTTGTATTTTTGTTTTTATTTTAAAAAAAAAACAGTACTCCATACAGAAGTAGAGCTTAAATTATATTTTTTTTAAAATATGATTCCTTCGCTACATAAGAGTTCTCATGTTTCAAAAACAAGAGCCGAAAACCTCAATATAATTATTAAAATTAAACTGAATTAAATATCAAGCCCTGTTTCGTCCTCAAGCGATAATTTAGGAATCCTATTGAGGTTTTCGACTCTCGATTTTGAAATATGTGAACTCTTATGTATCGAAGGAATCATATTTTTTAAAAATAATTATAATATATATATATATATATATATATATATATATATATATATATATATAAGCTGTTTCAATTTTTTTTTCTTTTTCTTTCAGATTTAACACCTCTCGTATGATAATAAACTAGCAGGGGACAAATCTCTGAGAGAAACGTTCGATTGTCTCCGTCAGGGGTGCGTATAGGGTAGGTTCGCCTCGAACAGTTCCCCCTTACCCACAGGACAATCATAGTTGCTATGGTTTCTAAGTAAAATATTACATGGTTATGAGAGCCACGAAGGGACATATATCCCCAGCCAACGTCTCCTTGGAAATTTAAAAAAAGTTTCGTTATGTGTTACATTAGTACTTGTGCATAATATTGTTATTACAGCGTACAGGGCTTTCGTTTTGTTTTCTCAATGTCTAGTTGTAAGTTTTTTGTTTCATTTGCTTACTGCATGGTCTTCCATATTATGACATTTTATGTTCGAACCACATTCATCATCCTCATCATGCCAGGATGACAGAGATCGTTATGAACTTTATGTTGATATTCTGTGTTGTTTATTTATCGACCCATTCTTGACAACGCGTCCGCCGTTTCATTTTCCTTTCCCGGCCGAAACAAAACGTCATACGAAAAACAGGAAAAACATCTATCTATCTTTTCGTTTTTATTTTTTTATTTTGCTTGACGTCTTGGGATTAAACATAAGAGACTGACTTTTGCGCCCAGATTTTGACAATGTCCTGGAAAAGAACGCTACAGGGCGCCCGGATTGCCTTAACGAGGCAGCTATGATGTCGTCGGAAGCGTCGGTCTTTCTTTCTAGGGGAATGTCAGGCTTTACCGAAGTGATGGCTGAGTTGGCAATAATTCTTTTTAACCACTCAAAGGTTTTAACGACAAAAGAAATTAAAGGAAATTTATTAATTTTCGTAAGTGTGTGTATTTTTTCAGAAAAAAAAAAGGTACCCTTGGAAAATTATAAGCAAACATACCCATGGTTCGTCGCAAGGCGGCTGTGGTGTTGAGAATAGTTAGTTTATCTGTGGTTTTAAGCCATTCGTGGTCCGGGTTTATGATGCTTGGATATATTGTGGGTAAACCACAATATATCCAAGCAGTATGATGGTTATCGCCCCATAAGAACTTTTGTTATGATTGAAGGTAAAATTATATTTCTTGACAGTCGCCACAAAACGTTTTAGTTTGCGACTGTTGTTGGTTCAGTTATGGCCACACACTGTCACATTATCTATGGAGTCAAAGATATCTTGTAGTTTTTCTTCAGGAATTATTTTATCGAGGACCCTCTAAAAACCGGAAACCCCTTCAGTGACTCGAAACGGAATCCATTGAAACAGATAAATTCGTCCGAGGCTTCAAAAGCCGTATAAGGCTTATTTTTAGGGTCTATAACTACTTGGTGGTAAGCTCTCCTTAGGTTTAACGTGCTAAATAGTCTTTATTTTGCGATCTCCTTTATCATCTCATCAGTACCGTTTATAGAGTATGCATCCAAGAGAGTGTACCTATCTATTGTTTGGGTGTAGTTTAAGACCATCATTTTTTATTCCTCAAAAAATATATTAGAACACATGAGAAATTGTATAAAAAACTAAATCAAAGCACCTTGTCTATCGTATTCAATGAAATATATATATATAAATATATATATATATATATATATATATATATATATATATATATATATATATATATATATATATATTTCTTGACAGTCGACAGTCGCTAAAAAACGTTTTAGTTTGCGACTGTTGTTCGTTCAGTCATGTCCGCACATTATCACATTATCTGTGGAGGCAAAGATGCCTTGTAGTTTTTCTTCAGCAATTATTTTATGGAGGACCCTCTGAAAACCGAAAAACCCTTTAGTCACACGAAACGGAATCTGTTGGAACAGATAATGTCATCCGTATAAGGTTTATGTTTGGGGTCTATAACTACTTGGTGGTAAGCCCTCCTTAGGTTTATCATCACATCAGTACAGTTACATATATACACTGGACCCTCGTGTGTATTTTTGCTACTGACCTGTTTCCTTTGCGTCTAAAAGATAAGCCTTAAGTTTACATTTTTGTAACCTTTTTTTGACTTTCAGTTTTCCTCGTTCTATTTTTTGCATTTGTCTAATTTTTTCTCTTTATTTTCCGTTTTATTTTTGCTTTTTGTATTATTTTGCCTTTTTCTTTCAGTTTTTTTCTTTTGTAAATTTTCCTTGTTTTCGTAGTCCATTTTTCTTCTTTTGTTTGAGTTGTTTATTACCGTTTGAGTTGTTTATTACCGTTTGAGTTTGTACGTTTTTTTTCTTGTTTATTTTGATTATTATTTTTTACGTCTCTGAAAACACCAATATACCTTTAAAAAAGCAACAAAAGCTTAATTGTTCGGCGTGGTGGGCCGAAAAATCCCATCATGGCCGACAATAACATTGAGGAGAATACACCGCCTTCACAACCGGTGTCACCCCAGAAAACGGCCTGGGGGAAAAACAGGCCGCCGGAAAAAGATGCAGCCTATTACTGCGAGCAGAGAAAAAAATTCGAGGAATCATTCAAAGGTAATGAATTCCTCACGATTCAAGAAGCGCTGAATGTTGTCGAAACGAGAACAATATCTCTACTAACTTCGGATATAAAAACCCGAAAGTTGATCGGCGTCGGCAGAGAGGTAATGGAGGAGGCCTTAAGAACCTTACAAATTAACCCCAAAGTTCTGGCGCGAAGGACGAATGCTCTGTGGGACATACTCCTCGCCACGGAAGAGCAGGCAAAGGCTCTGGCAGGAAGCCTACTTGCAACAAAGAACCTGCGCATTCAGACCGAATATATGGGAACCCGCAGGACCAAGGTTACGATCCACGGGGTCCCAGTAGATATCAACGAGGACAGGATGGGGGCCTTCTTCGCCAAATATGGCGAGGTGAACGACGTCAAGGCCCTCGTTAGCAAAGGCGGCATCCTGACCGGCGACATGGAGGTGCAAGTAACCGTGAACAGGGAAAACTTCCAAGAGATCCCAAACACCTTGGTGTGCCGCAAAAGAAGAATGCTGGTCGTGGTGGAGGGGAGGAAGCCATGCTGTTGGGCGTGTGGTGCGTCAGGACACATGTCCAAGGAGTGCCCTGGCAAAAATAAAGTCATGCCGATGCCCCTCCAGCAGCAGCAACAACAACAGTAATGGTTGAAAAACCATCCAGAAAACCTTCCCAAGAAGCCTGGAAAGAGGTGGATAGGGGGCGAAAAACTATTAGCGATCCAGCTCCGAAGGAGACGCCCCAAAAGAAACAGCCCGAAAAGAGGCAAAAAGAAGTACAGCCTTCAAAGGTGTACGAAAAAGAGAAACAACAACAGCAACAACAACAACAACAGAAACAAAAACAGCAGCAGAGTCCAAAAAGTCCGGAAAAAAGTCCGGAAAAGCAAAACAGCGACATGGAGGTGGAGGAAGTGCCTCCCAAACGGGCCACCTCCTTGAAAAGAAACCGGGAGAAAGATGAGGAGGAACAAGAGGAACAAGTGAAGCAGATTCATAGACTAATTGGACATATTAGTGAAGAGAGGGGTAGGGAAACAAACAGATGTACATCCGTCCCCTCTTCACCAGCTAAAAAGGGAAAAAACACTCCAGCTGATAGGAGTCTCCCTCCTTCCCTGTCTCGATTTCCACTCCATGCTAGCAACCCCACACTCCCGCACACACCTACTCCTACTGCATCAGACCCTCCAACTCCCCAACCATCCCTCCCTACTCCAGCCCGTTCATCCACTCCCACTCCACCACCCCCAGATAGGGGAAAAAAGAAAAAAAGAATCTTCGGCAAAGTCGAAGAAATTTGCAGAATAGATAAGGGGGAGATAGATAAAAACCTCTCCTCCCGCAAGAGAGCACTGTTAGGTCCTCTAATCAAGCTGTCATCCGTTGACGGCAAATCAATTGAGGATCCTAGAAATTTTCCTCGTGCCCCGGGAGTGGTTGGACTTATCCGGGACACAGGCAAACACATGAAAGTGTGGGCCCATCTCTTTGAGGCCAGAGAGGCCTTCCCAGAGATAAGGATGATTGAGATGGGCGCACAAGATTTGAAAAAAATGCAGATGTTTTGTGCAGGGAGGGCCCCCGTACGTCTCCATCCATCACTATATAGGGCCCTAAAACTAAAATACCCCACGGACGTCGGCGGGATTGTCACAGAAGGACGGATGACGTCGGAGTTAGGAGTGGGGAGCCTGGGACAATCCGTCGGGGTCCTTTCACCCGCAGATTTCCGTCCTGTATGTGAATAGGTTTATTGCACTTCTTCTTTTCTTTCTTTGCAGGCTTAGAAGATGTCTATTAAGATAGCGACTTTGAATGTGAGGGGCTTAAGTGATCGGGGTAAGGCTGCCCGCCTGCTCCGGGACCTTCTGTCCCTGGATGTGGATGTTGCCGCGATCGAGGAGACCCACTTTGTTTGCAGTTCCGATGCGTGTGTGCTGGACGATGACTTTGTCGTCTATTCAGCATATGGGGACCGTTCTGCCAGAGGAGTTTCTTTGCTTGTCAGGCGTACTCTCGATGCGAAGGTGGACCTTGTGCATACCGATGCCGAGGGCCGGTTGATCGTGGCCGATATTGCCGTGAAAAGTGGTTCGTTCCGAGTCGTTGCGGTTTATGCGCCCAACGACCGGGAGGAGCGGGTCTCGTTTTTTCGGCGGTTGGGGCCGTTCCTAGTGGATTCAACGCGCCTAGTTTTAATGGGGGACTGGAATGCCATCCTGGACCCCAAGTTAGACAGGGGGCGGGGAGCTAGCGGGAGAAGGGGCGATCGTAGCCTGGTTGATCTGATCGACGATTATGGTCTCGTCGATAGATACCGGGTCGATCATCCCGGGGGGAAAATGTGGACGTGGGCTCTTAATTGGCCTTTTGACAAGGTAGTTAGCTACCTTGACAGAATGTCAGTTAGAAGAGCCGACATAGATCTACTAGATTGCCCTACGTTCCACTGGGTAGGCTATTCGGACCACAAACTCGTTTGTGCCCGGGTGGCGTTAGACTGTAGGCCTAGAATGGCTGGTTACTGGAAGTTCAATCTGTCCTTACTGGACAGGGAGGACTTTCGGGAACAGCTAATTAGACTAGTGCAGCGGGAGCTAGTGGGGGCGGTTATCGGGAATAAGTGGTGGGAACGCCTTAAATGTAGGATTAGGTCCTTCACCACTGATTTCGGCAAACGGCTCGCTCTAGATAGAGCTGATAAGGTGAAGACACTCAAGTCTAGTTATTCCCGGGCGGTGGCTGGGGGGAACCCCTAGAGATAGCCTTAGCTAAGGAGGCCCTGGATCGTTCGAATAGCGAGCGGTACATCGGCCAGGTAATTAGACATAAGTTAAGCAAGATGTCTTCCGAAGCTGTGAACTTGGGCGCAGATCTGCGCAGGGAAGAGGTCCGTCGAGGTGGCGATCGTTACATTCGTGAAGTCGAATCCCCGGAGGGGCGTACTCTTCGGGCCACTGACGACATGTGCGAGGCGTTTCGGCGCCATTTCGAGAGCCGGTTTACCAAGGAGCCTGGTCTCCGTGAGGAGGAGTTTCGTAGCTATTTGGCTGACTTTCCTCGGCTTTCGCCGACTGAAGCGGCTAGCTGCGAGGGAGAGATCACGGAGGGCGAAGTCTACGCGGTTTTGAAGAAGGTCGGCAGAGGCAAGTCGCTCGGTCTGGATGGTTTGCCCTATGAATTGTACTTGAGGCTGTCGCACATCTTTGTTCCGATTTTGACTGTAGTGTTCAACAACTGGTTTCGGTCGGGGTCCATCCCCAATCGGATCACCAGGGGCGTGATCACTCTGTTGAAAAAGGGCAAAGGTGGTGGGGGGAAACTAGATGACTACAGGCCCATAACTCTGCTAAACACAGAGTGAAAGATTATGGCCAAGATCCTGCAGGAGCGTTTGCAGTCAGTTGCCGAGTCTCTGTTGGGACCTGAGCAGACTTGTTCTGTGAGGGGCCGAACAATTCAGAGCAACCTGCATCTGATCCGCACGATCATAGAGGGTGTAAAAGACGACGAGCAAGCCGCGCTGATCAATTTGGATCAGTCCAAGGCATTTGATAGGGTCGACCATCGCTACCTTGCTACTGTCCTGCAGGCCGCTGGATTCGCACCCAACTTCTGCCGCTGGATTAGCCTCCTGTATCGCTCCCCCAGTGCTGTGGTACAGGTGAACGGAAGGTTGTCGGACGCGTTCGTGCTGTCTAGGTCGGTTCGTCAGGGTTGTCCGCTGTCGCCTCTCCTTTATGCTTTGGCGTTGGAGCCTCTCCTTCGCCGGCTGAAGGACGAGACCGGCAGTCCGGCCGTACGCGGAATCGCCGTTCCTGGAGGGGCTCGAGCCAGGGTTTCCGCGTACGCCGATGACGTATCTGCTTTCGTGTCGTCCCGGGACGACATCGAGGCGGTACAGAAGGCGCTTGATCGGTACGAGAAGGTGACAGGGGCCAAGATAAACCGCGACAAGTCTTCCGGCTTTCGGTTAGGTGCCTGGAAGGGGGTCGCTCTTCCGGGCCGCTTCGGTTGGACGGATGGACCTGTCCGCATTCTTGGAGTGTGGTTTGGACCGGACCTCCAGCTGGAGAAGAATTGGTCTGAAGTACTTGCAAAGGTCGATTCTGCCGGCAAGACTTGGAATCGACGGCGGTTGTCCGTGAAGGGCAGGGCGGAGGTGTGTGCTACATACATTTTCCCCCTGATTCTTTATCGATTGTCTGTACTTCCTCTCTGTGAGACCCATTGGAAGGCGCTCGAGCGATCGCTATCCTCCATTTTATGGAGGGGACGCGTGAACAGGGTCGACAGACGAGTCTGCACTAAACGTCCGTGTCATGGGGGGCTGGGAATGCCGCACCTCTTGAGTCACGTCCGTGCCTCTAGGTTGGCTTTCCTACGCCGCGCATTGACTGGGAGAGATCCGATTCTGGAGGGGATTGTTAGGGACGCCTTCCCTAGCCTTACATCAGTCCCCCCATCTCGAGGGTTGAGCGCCGTCGTAAACCCCGGGACGAGTCGGATTTCATCCGCGAGTGTCGGTCGGCCTTGAAGGCCATTCCCCGGTCCAGTGACCTGTCACGGCCTAGGAAGGTCTTCTATCGTGGATTAGTGGAGGGGCCCGCGAAGGATTCCCTACGTGATACGCTCGGCTTGTCGGAGGAGGAGTATCGCTCCTACTGGTCTTGGGCGCCAGCGGCGGATTACCTCAGTAACCCTGAGTTTTCGCTTACCTGGCGATTGGCTCGGAATCGGCTGCCTCTCAACGACAAGGCTTTCATATGGGGTTTGGCGGATTTGCCAGACTGTGAACGGTGTGGTCTTGGCTTGGAAGAAACGGCTCCGCACGCCTTCTACCATTGCCCCCGGGTCCGCCCCTTATGGGACCATGTCGGCGAGCTGACGGCTCGTCTCGCTCCCGAACAGCTTGTGTCCATTGATCGCGCATACGCGTGTGACAATGTGTCGCCCCCGTATTCCGGGGTGAAACGAATGGTGTTTCTGACGCTGCTGGCCACGGCTCGAATGGTGATTTGGACGACGCGAAAGGAGGAAGTCTTGCGGGGCAACCGTCTTTCTCATCAGCATCTAATCCAATTCTTTGAGCATCAGCTCAAGATGAAGATTAGATCTGATAGAAAACGATTGCATTCGACAGTCTTTAGCGAAAGGTGGGTAAAAGAGGCGAGCTTGGTTCGTGTGACCGGGGCTAGCCTTGATTTTCTCTTCTAGGTCAACCTATTGCACATCGGGGTGGCTTCCTGTGGAACCCTCCCCTTGGTTAGGTTAGACAAGCTTCTGTGTACCTAGTTAATGTGAGTAAGTGTTGTTCCTGGCCTGTAACCCGGCTACTCTTTGGTTATGGTCCAAGTCGAGATTCCCAACCTCCCCAGTTTGTTTCGGCCCCCTTTTATCTCGACTGGGTCAGCTTTATATTTTCCCATTCCCGCATAATATTTTAGCCTTCTTCCCACTCCCTTAGCGAGAGTTGCCTCTTGATTTTGTCCCCTGGGCAGAATACAGCGGTCTCTCTATTTTGAGGGTTGGACGGTCCCCTAACAACATCTGTTATGTTTAGTTTGTATTTTGTGTTTATATTTATTGATTATTGGGTTCATCTCCCCTCCCCTCTCATTCTATCATGATTAGAATTTTAATGTATAGCATTTATATCATCATCAAATTTTTATGGTGTGGGGCGCGTTTTTGTAGGTTCCCCTTGAGAGGATGTGGTATTATGGTGGTTGGAGGTTTGTTTGGTGATGGACGAGTTCTTGTGGTGAATGGGTAAATTGTAAGGTATGAATGGGTCGTGAATCTGATTAGCTAGGTATAGGATAGTTAGTTTGGACCAGCCTCTACCCCTCCCCTTCATCGGCCACGTGCCAAAATTTGTAAATTTTACGAATAAATCTCCTAGTTACATATATACACAAAAAACTGCAACAACGTTTTTATTCAAGGGAATATTTTCGAGATATGGTTGCCACCGGTTTACAGTTTTTGGTTAAGTTTTCGAAAACTTATAGCGGCCAAGCGACAGATGTTTAACGTCGATTTCGTGCGCCCAAAAGGGAGATTAATACTAGAATGCTGATTGAAGAAATCATGGCCCAGTATGACATCGCAGCACTGATTTAGCCTTACGAAAATTTAGTGTAGTTAGTTTGATTCAACTCTAGACCGGCCCAAATATGTCCTCTAACACGTGAAGATAGTGAAGCGTTCACAGTAGCAACTTATTAAAATGTACGATTTTAAATAGGTTTCTTTTTGCAATAGCAGCGCAAAGAAAACTCTCTGATCTTCTTATGGTAGTGTTTGCAGTTGATATGATACTAGTCGCAATAGGAAGATTCGTACACGGTAAAAAAAAGCTTGAACTATTAAGTTGGAAACTACGTCAAAAAACGATATTATTTTGGCACCTAAAACAAACCTTAGAGAAATGTGTCCTCATCCTGCATTTATTTTCCCTGGCTGGGCAACATCATTTGGGATTTAGTTTGAGACTACAAAAAATAAGATTTTGAACTGGCTGAGTTGGGTGGATGGGTTACAGAAATGAGGATTTCTATCGTAGAGGTCTTTTCTTTTTTTCCTGTTTGGTTCTATTGAACTGGTGGACTAGTAGTAGTGTAAGTATTTAGTGCTGCCTCTGCAAAACTTGTTTGCCTGTATGAACAAGATTGCTTTTCTGCAATCTCCAAGTTAAGTTCCTGCTCTCGAGCAGTGGCTAAATCTTGTTGTTGATTTTCCAGCATTGTTTGACGGATATAGTTTGATTCTAATCCATTTATGAAATGAGTCTCTGATAAATTCGTCCTTTTGCTGATCTGCTGTCGTCGCTCGAATGTCACTGTCTCAATTTAAGATTTTTCATGTGCTAAAGATACTATTCTAACCTCTACTCAGGGAATTGGCGTGTAGTTTCTAATACATGCAGGCAAAGATTATGCTTCGTCTCTTCATAAAAATTCCATCCAAAATATCCATGGTACTTTGGTAAGCTTTGCAGTGAGAAATATACTGGGATATATATATATATATATATATATATATATATATATATATATATATACTTGTGTTTAGGCAGCAATACTTCTTTCATGCACATTTCATTGAATACCACAGACAACGTGTTTGATTTAGTTTTTTATACAATTTCTCAAACAAAATTACATCGCCTGAGAAATTGTATAAAAAACTAAATCAAAGTACCTTGTTTGTCGTATTCAATGAAATGCGTATATATATATATATATATATATATTCTGATATGGAAATGCTGTGCATTACAGGTTAAGTCTATCTGTATCAGTAATAGAAGTGGATGAACTGTTTTCCAGTGCAAGCAAAGACCCCCCGAATAATCGTTTCTAATATGGATCGGCGTCAGTGGAATACGGGTATGGAAAGTCGAAACGTTCTGGCTTAAGGTATTTACTCATAATTACGTTTTGAATAATGAAATCTCGGAGTCTACTTCGTCTTACTATGCATTTATTCAATGTAATTGAAGAGTCTTGCTGTTTTGGCTAAGACGGACTGACTAATTTATTCAAATCATAAAACAGGGGAGGTAATCGGATTATTCTACCGCAATATGTTTGACGTTTTACATTATGTTTTATGTAGATGTAATTCCAAAATAAAATTTGTACGGTTTAGATATGTGTTCGTTGTAGATAACAAGCCAATGTAGCAGCCTTTTGAAATGAGGGTCATCCCCGCTGCAAACTGAACCGGCAAGCCATCGCACTATTTTACCTTGAATGTCACCATGAACCAGAATTACAAGAGAAATAGCTGGTGACCATAGTGTAGCAAAAGGCGCTAAATGAATAAATGAATGAATAATGTCCATTTTTGACTTTAAACAGACTCGCTCTTTCGATAGCATACACCATAACAGCAGTTTATAAATTTAACACTATCCCACGAAATTATGCACATTTGATATCATTTAGGGTTTTCAATTGTTTGGGGTTTATTGAAGTATACGCACTCCAGAATGTATCTTCAAAGTCATTTGCCATTCACTTACTGAACAATATTGTCTAAAACGTTCAAACATCTTACGAATGAAATCCGATGGTCGGTTTTCGGACATTGAAATGTCGGCATTATTCTCGTTTGATATTAATGACGGATCGCTCAAATTTATCTTACAACAACACGATTTTCTTTCTTTTTTTCAGTTGTAAATTTTTTCCATGGATATTCTACTTATGTGAGTCTAAATTCTGAAAATAAAAAGAAATAAATAGTATGGAAGACCTGACTTGATATATTTTAAAATCACTAATTTTACTTCTAGGACAACCACCATTTCCAAATCTCAAATTGAGAGCTAGTTTGCGATTTGTATAGTTGAAATTGGACTCAGTCTGATTTGACAGCTAAAAAGAAATATTTAGTATTTTTTAAAATCTTGCAAGGGTAGAATTTTCCAAAATGTTTGGCTGGTAGCACAAATATTAAAGCAGTTATTTATTTTTTAAAATCCGCTTTGATTGTATGATGGAGTTGAGTTACTAAAAAGGGAGATAACTTTAATTGATATATTCAGAACAGGCATGGCACGTGGAAATAGAACAATCTACCCGGTTGGAAGTTCGATGTGTAGATCAGGAATATTTTTCGAGTTGTTTAAATCTTGCGACTATCTTCCGAAAATATTTCCGGCTGATGCTTTTTCGTTGCTCCCATATTCTCCCCAGGGCATCCTCAGCATCCTTCTGTAGAACCAAAATTTGTAGAAATAGGCTGTAATACTACCGATACATTTTTTTGTAAAAAAAAAAGTATTAGCAGCAATATTTTTTTAATAAAAAATGATCAACAATACATTAATACGTGCAATACATTTCTTGAAAAAAATATTCCAGCAATACATTTTGAAACAAATATTACCAGAAATAAAAAATCTTGTAGGCCTTAAATAACCCATATGCCGTAAAATAAACCAAACCAGACCAAATCAAATTCTGTCCTGGGTAAGAGGATAAACTTTAACCACGTCCTTTGTAAAATGATAAACTACGTCCAACACCAAGGCCTCGGATCAGGAGGTTTTGAGGGCCGCGTATCTACCTCCAAATTGCTAGTGTTCCCTGGACCACCCTGACCCGGCGTGGCAGCACCTATTAGGGTACCGACTTTGAGCAAATACTTAACACTCAATCTGAGGTTAAAGCATTGTGAAAGTGTAAAAATAGGTATTAATACCAGCAATAAACTTTTTGAGGAAAAATTACCACCAATACATTGTTGAAAGGAAAATTATTACCAGCAATACATTGTTGAAGAAAGAAAGATTATTGCCAGCAATACATTGTTGAAGAAAGAAAGATTATTGCCAGCAATACATTGTTGAAGAAAGAAAGATTATTGCCAGCAATACATTGTTGAAGAAAGAAAGATTATTGCCAGCAATACATTGTTGAAGAAAGAAAGATTATTGCCAGCAATACATTGTTGAAGAAAGAAAGATTATTGCCAGCAATACATTGTTGAAGAAAGAAAGATTATTGCCAGCAATACATTGTTGAAGAAAGAAAGATTATTGCCAGCAATACATTGTTGAAGAAAGAAAGATTATTGCCAGCAATACATTGTTGAAGAAAGAAAGATTATTGCCAGCAATACATTGTTGAAGAAAGAAAGATTATTGCCAGCAATACATTGTTGAAGAAAGAAAGATTATTGCCAGCAATACATTGTTGAAGAAAGAAAGATTATTGCCAGCAATACATTGTTGAAGAAAGAAAGATTATTGCCAGCAATACATTGTTGAAGAAAGAAAGATTATTGCCAGCAATACATTGTTGAAGAAAGAAAGATTATTGCCAGCAATACATTGTTGAAGAAAGAAAGATTATTACCAGCAATACATTGTTGAAGAAAGAAAGATTATTGCCAGCAATACATTGTTGAAGAAAGAAAGATTATTGCCAGCAATACATTGTTGAAGAAAGAAAGATTATTACCAGCAATACATTGTTGAAGAAAGAAAGATTATTGCCAGCAATACATTGTTGAAGAAAGAAAGATTATTACCAGCAATACATTGTTGAAGAAAGAAAGATTATTGCCAGCAATACATTGTTGAAGAAAGAAAGATTATTGCCAGCAATACATTGTTGAAGAAAGAAAGATTATTACCAGCAATACATTGTTGAAGAAAGAAAGATTATTGCCAGCAATACCTTTTTGGAAAAAAAAAATATATTACCAGAAATAAAAATTTTGTCGGTATTACATAACGAATGTTGACATGCCGTAAAATAAACCAAACCAAACCAAAAATGCTGCTAATTCTTTTGGACCCTTAAACTCAATTTATAAGCTTCAACACGCAAGGCGCAATACAAACTGTCTAACGTGAATCAATATAATTTTTCGAAACTTTTTTACATACTTTCGAAACTAAAGAAATTCTAACGCAAAGGATTTGAAACTTTGTATAGCTAAAGCCTGAGCCATATTGAATAAAATGTATTTAATATGGAAATCTAATCTACCAGACAACCTCAAACGGAGATATTTCGAACCACTGCACAGGCGGATTTAAGGTAAGGTGTTACTGCTTTGACATTAACTAAAATCCCAGTGCCTAAGCAACAACACTCAGATGAAGAGCGGTATACTTAAAATCTCTTGGAGGCAACATCCGACTAAAACACAGCTCTATTGACCGATCCCTGATATTTCTACACTCTTACGAGAACGCAAGATTCACTTTGCATAACACTGCTAGCGAGCAAAACAAGAACTTTCTAGTGACCTACTGCATTTAAAGCCTAGCCAGAGACGAATACGCGTTGGTCGACCAACAACCCCGCCACATTGAACAACTATGTTATCAGAAAATGCCAATCTTGAGGCAGAAACCGTGATAGTTGGAGTTAGCTCGACAGATTTTATAAAGTTAACTAAATTAAAGCCTCGTCAAATAAATAAAGTAACTGTTGGAATGGTGAAACCTAGGAATAATGAAAATGATTTTGGTTACAACTCGGGAAGAAGTGATACGATCATAAGTTAGAAAGTGTCTTGCACAAAGAAAATTTTAGAAAAAAAAATCGTGGTTTTGAAATATAGACAAGCCACAACATCCAGTCAAGTAAATCACATCTGATTTACACAAAATCAAATCTTTAAAACGGAACACTACTCAATTATTCTGTCCCAAGGCAAGACAATAAAGCTACTAAAACTCAGTGTTTACTGAGTGATATAATATAAGAAAAAATATTTAAGGATAGAGAACAATAAAAGAATAGGAATTAAGAAGACAGAATATAACGATTTACATTGCATCTAATTTTTCAAAGATCAAATTTGACTGGAAATCAAGAAGCCTAAACAGAGTTCCACAAGCGACAAGCGCGAGAAAACATACTGTGAGCATATAACGGTTACATCTAGATATTTCAACTATAAAAGATCTTGCCGCCAATGTAATTTTCTTCATGTGGCGTGTCCTTGGCGATCATGGCTCTCCACAATTTCCGGTATTTCGTAGATCTTAATAATTTTTGCCTTTTGTTATTTCTCCTAAAACTCAAGATCACTATGTTTGTTAGGAGTTTTTTTTTGCTCTGTTCTTCTTGCCTATAATCTGTTCTATGAGTATTATATTTTCCAAATCTTCTTTCCTCATTGTATATACTAGATATTTCCTCTTTCTCTTCCTGATGTTACGTATAAGCTCACCCTTTGTTTTCATTTTCTTTAAAACTTTGTCGTTGCTTCTATGATCGAGCCATGGTATCCTCAGTATCCTTCTGTAGAACCATATTTCTCTTGCTTAAAGTGTCTTCATCTTTGAGTTAATTATCCAGATTTATCTGCCATAAAGGAGCTACAGATATGGCGTAAATATTCAGTAATCTTTTCTTTGTTTATAAAGAACTTTTTTTGCCTCTTAATATTTTTGGAAGGCATCTATCGCCATCTCAAGATGCCTTCGGATTTCAACATCGCTTTCCGTTGTTAAAACACTTCACAGATATTTAAATTTCAGTACCTGTTTGCTTTTGGTATTCCAATTAATAATTTGCAATTTGGAATCATTCTTTTGGTTTGGTTTCGTTTGTTTTACGGCATATCACCCTCACTGTGTTATTTAATGCTGACAAGTTTGTTTTATTTTTTTTTTTTTTCTGGTAATATTTTTTTCAAAAAAATATTGCTGGAAATAATTCTTCTTCAAAAATGCATTGCTGGTCATGTATTAGTTTGGTGCAAAAATAATGTCGTTTTTCTTTTAAAGTTGAACGTCAAAAAACGACAATTTTTTTCTTCAAAATCCTATTGCTGGTAATATTTTTTTCCTTCGAAAACCTATTGCTGATAATAATTTTTTTTCCTTCAGAAACCTATTGCTGATAATAATTTTTTTTCCTTCAGAAACCTATTGCTGATAATAATTTTTTTTCTTCAAAAACCTATTGCTGGTAATATTTTTTTCCTTCTAAAACCTATAGCAGATAATAATTTTTTTTCCTTCAAAAAGGTATTGCTGGTAATATTTTTTCTTTCAAAAACGTACTCCTGGTAATAAGTTTCCTCAAAAAAATTATTGCTGGTATTAAAACCTATTTTTAGACTTTCATAGTTTTTTTACCCCCGTTTGGAGGTTAACTATTTGTCCATAGTTGGGACCCTAACGTGTGCTACCACCCCGGATCAGGGTCGGCATGGGAACACCAGTAATTAAAACGTTGTTCCACGTTCCTCAAACCCTCCTGATAAGCGGCATTGCCTTACCCAGAACGCTCATTCCTTTTGGTAACAACCACACATTCTGTCTTCTTGAAGTTTATGCTTAATCATCTCGTTTTCCTTCAGTGCTATCTATGGCAGATTTTATAGTTTTCCTTCGATGTCTGCAATAAATCTAGAATTGCTCTTAGATTCATAGAGTCTAAATACCATAAGGAAATGTTCATCAGAGCAATTAACACGAAAGGTTTCATAGAAAAGGGCACAGAGAAATTTCATTAGAGCAGTGGGAAAGTGACTGAAACCGAGTTGCAATATCAGGACCAATAATATTGCAGATTCTTCTTTGGATTTTATCAAGGATCTCTAATTTTATAGCAGAAGTACACCTTCATATCTAGCAGCAATATTCACCATGCTGATAATAAACAATAAAAAAATACAAGAACCTCACATTGAAATGGAGCAACGATGTAAATTGAACATATAAGATGCAAATGTATTTAAATTGTTAATGTTAATAATGAGATTGGCCATTTCTTCATTTTATTGTTAATTCTTCCTGCTTATATGTCGTATACCCATAGGGCTTAGACGATCAAAACCTTCCACAACATCCTGTCCTTTGTAACTCTTAATAAATTTTGATTTTTGCTATTTCTCGAAAAACCTGTTCTGCGACCAATTTACATGAACTCATTTTTCTTCTTGCATGTGCCGTTTCCCGACGAGATGTTGGGGATCATTGCTCTCCACAACTTCCTTTCCTTTATAGATCTTAATAAATGTTGTCTTTTTGTTATTTCTGCTGGTTCTGCTATCAATTTACATTTGCTCATTTTTTTTCTTGTATGTGCCGTGTCCCATCGGGATGTTGGCTATCATTTCTCTCCACAACTTCCTCTCCTTTGTATCTCTTAAAAAATGCTGTCTTTTTGTTATTTATGCTAAACCCCGTTATGCCATCAATTTACATGAGCTCATATATTTTTCTTGTATACAAGAAAAAAACTATAAGCTCATGTAATGCCACTAAGATGCAAAGGGCTACAAGGAAGGAAAGCAAATGAAAAGACGTTAGAAGGTAATAGAAACCAAGCCCAAAACGGGAAACAAGAGATAAACCTGTTGAAAAGACTGAGGAGGTGAGTGAACTGGGTGATACGCGAACCTATTTATACCTGCTGAGAAAAAAAATACAAAAAAGATTTCAGAATTTAGGCAGAGATGCTAGAAATATAGAATTGAATTAGAATTTAGAAGTCGGTAACACAGTCCTAATCAGGAAGCAAAAAAAAACCGGGTACTTAAACTGAAATTCATATATCAAAGGCAATCAGCAATAAAATTGCCTAATTTTACACGTAAACCCTTTATGTGCTATTCAATGAGGAATTTAACGTGTTGCAGCCATTGAGGTTCGAATTCACTGCGTATGGTCACCCAGTGTAGCGTTGCTTAACGTTAATGCCACACTGAGTCAGGTGTGTTGATTTTATATCTCTATCGAGGCTTTGTTGATTTATTTTAACTTGTATGCCACAGATAAGGCTCAACCAAATTAACATCACTAACCACGATCTCATATTATATATGTTTGGTTAGTTAGTTCTGGTCAATCATTATCCTGTTATTTAATGTGATATTATTGTATGGATTGCCCAGTGAGATTCGAACTCTCTACTAATTTACCATTCATAGAAAGAGAGTGATTTATGAACAATTGTAAAACGAGATTTCTAACGACAACGATCAGACATTTTTGGTGTAAAACTAAAAAAATAAAACCAAATAAAAAATAAGTTTTGTCATTTGTTTTACAAATTATGATAAAAATCGAATCATTATGTACTTGCCCAAAGAAATCAAGCAATGAAAATTAAAATTAAAAGGCAAAAAAAAAAAAAAAAAAAATTACAGGAGCTAGCATGTTGGTTTAAAATGGTGGCTTTCTTAAAATAAACCAAAATGATAGAGAAAATATTTGCTAAACTAACTAAACTCCTACAGTAAATTATCTGTAAACATGCGAAAACATTACCGAAGAAGTCCTTACGGCTTTCTTTTCCCTATTTTCTTCTACAAAACAAAGAGATTCTTGAAATAATCAGTAAATTATTGCTATTATTATATCCGAATATTTTTTCATTATTTTTTAATTATATAAATAATTCAACATTTAAAAAAAAAAAAAAAAAAAAGAAAACGTATGCGTTGTAAACTGGTATCATTTTCCTTTCATTTCATTTTCTTTAAAAATTAAAATCTATATTTGTTTTTTTTTTTAATTTTCGAAATCGATGCATAATTTTAATTGTGATGATGTCTTCCTTTTTAATTACGCCGCCCGTAGTCGTGAGCAATTCAGGGTCAATTTGCAATTAAATACACTTTAGGAGCGAAATAGCCAGAAGGAGTGTACGTAACCATTATTAAGGGAATTTAATTGAAGTCGGCTTCACTTGTTGCTGACGAGAAAATCACTTTATTAACGTAATTGTGTTGTGGTTGAATTAACTATGCTGGTACGCTGTTCGTTCCCCACAAAAGCCATTATATTTATAAACAAACTCTTGAGTCAAGCATCTTGGGAGATTTCAGTGAAATTCCCTCGTCTACAATGGAGACAATTCTTGTAAACCAATCTTCCAAGTGTCCTTTCATAATCCATATGATATGCCACTCCCAAGAATAACAGAACTAATTGCAACTCGGAACTAATTTCAACTCGATGTAAAAATCTAACCTTAACCTTTAGTTCCGAGGTGAAATTAATTCTAAGATGAAATTTGTTCCGAGTTGAAATTAGTTGCGAGTTGAAATTAGTTCCGAGTTGAAATTAGTTGCGAGTTGAAATTAATACCGGGTTGAAATTATTTCCGAGTTGAAATTAGTTCCGAGTTGAAATTAGTTCCGAGGTAAATTAATTCCAAGTTGAAATTAGTTCCGAGTTGAAATTAGTTCCGAGTTGAAGGTAATTCCGAGTTGAAAATAATTATGCTCCCCACTCCCAATAATTCAGAAGCTAGGTGGCTATCTGAAGGGGGATAGCACCTTCATACAATTAAACGTCAAGGTAATTTGGGGTATTATCTGAGTTGATGTGAAAAAAATTACTTATTTCACGTTCCTACCTTTAATTACTGTGCTATATTTACCTTTGTTTCGTAAATAGATTGATTATTATATATTAGATTAGACTGAAATTTTCATATGCGGACTGTAACGAGGGATACTAGTGTGTTTAAATCTTGCATGCATTAATTTCAACTCTTCTTATTAATAGCTACATTTTTTCCCTTTCAAGGTAAACTGACATCAGAAGATTCCAAAAGTAACAAACAGTCAATTCTTCTGAAAATTGACAAAATTTGACATCATGGCGTTATCAAGTACCTGCAGAAATAGTGTTTAGCTCCCAAGGACATCCATGTTTATATTGTTGCTAAATAAGGGGGTGAAATGGGAGCTTTATTAATAATGCAAAACTGGGCAACTGAACTCGGCCTGGCGAAGTTTTCTGCTCGATTGGTTCCACATCTTCTGACATCTTCTGATCAATACTGAACAGGCTGATCTCATCAGGGAAAAAATCTGACATTGTTTGAGACAGATCCAGCTGGTTGCCTTGAATGTTTTCTAAACCAGAATAAGCGTTGTGTTTATCACTTTGAGCCAGTGACAAAGAGATAATCCATGCAGTGAAAACGTCTGTCTTCAAGTGCTTGAAACAAGCTCAAGGTCGTTTCATCTGTAGGGAAGGTGATAGGCTCAGTTTTTATGGATGCAAAATGTGTGTTTATTGATTATCTTCAAAAGTACCACGCACACCAATGAGG
>OZ010603.1:37143446-37158446 GCA_963932145.1 Acanthosepion lycidas
AAAAATCGACATTATTACGTCATTATTTTTGCACCAACCTAATATATATATATATATATATATATATATATATATATATATATATATATATATATATATATATATATATATATAAAATTATTTATTTAAAAATATGATTCCAACTCGCTTAAATAAATATGAAATATGATTCCAACTCGCTTAAATAAATAATTATATTTATGCTCTACTTTCGTATCGAGCACTATTTTTTAAAAATAATAACAAAAATAATAACAAAAATAATAACAAAAATACTAAGGAACCAATTTCTTTCCTATTTTCTACAATATTTTCACACACACACACACACACACACATATATATATATATATATATATATATATATATATATATATATATATATATATATATATATATATGTTCATATTATACAGCATATATAAGTGCGTGTGTGTGTGTACCTGGACACAATGTCTTGACCGTGTTTTGAAAAATGAAAACTTTTTATAAAATATACATACAACAGAGTATTTCTTATTTAACAGTTGAGATATATATATATATATCCTTGAAAATGGCTAAATGCATGGACGAAAGCTCTCAGATATAAAGAACATTCGGCCAGTTTTTGTATAATTTATCATCCGAAAAAAAAATTGTTAGTTCGCATGAGAAATTATATAAGAAATCTAATTAAAATCATCTTGTGCGTCTTATTCTATGAAATTAAATGAATATATATATGTTGTATAATATGAATATTGGTACCATTAATGAAGTCCTGAATGGTCTTTTTTCGTCTCACGATTGCTGAGTTAGAAAGACAAAATGGGGCTGAAACAAAACTATTTTAATCTCTTCTCTTTTTAGCTGAATAACTCAAAGGTTTTTTTTTCGGTGTATGAAGATGGTTAAACATCTTATGTGAAAACCTGGAAAAATGAAATTCAATTCGTTTAAATTTTTTAGACATTAAAATTTTAGTTGGATGGACAATGATGCTGTAACACGATTTGGACAATTTTCCTGTTACACCCGGTATATGCATATGCATATATTTTTACGTCAATATTCAAGTGGGTAATGACCAAACGCAATCGCCTGACGAATGCGTTGATGTACATGAAACTCTTAGTCGTTGTCGGTTACTGTCCACTTGAAATTTGACTTAAAAATATATTAAAGCCCGTCATTTTTATAGCACTGAGCACTCTTTTAACCAGTGCGCACACATCGTCAGACTCATTTGGGAGCTAGGATGTTTGTCTCCGTCGGTAGTTGCATAATTAAAAGAAAAAACTTGTCGTTCCAACGAATGATTTATTTTATGGAAATATTTCGACTAGCAGTTGCCAGTCTTGGCCACTGCTTAATTTGATTAAAACATTGCAAAGAAACTAGAAACGCTTAAGAATTGAAATCAAGGAAAAAAATAACGAGTCGATGACATTTACGACGTAAGAGCAAATTGAGGCGTAAAAAAAGAAAAGGAATTTTGTTTTCTTCTCTACAAATTGCCATTTTTTTTTGTCATATATTTTTCTTTGGTGCAGAAAGGTCCAGACAGGATAGAGTTGTGCTGCATCTATCCTATTGTAGGATTTGTTTCTTCTTTTTTTTTATTTTTTTGTATTTTCTATTACCATTTGTTCAGCTCCCCTTCTTTGATTGAAATGCTTTCGGTTCGTCAATTTTATTTCCGGATGGTCAAAGTCAATTCTGTAACCTTCTGTAATGGCATGTAATGCAATCGCTGGAGGTTTTTTTTCTTCCAATTTTTTGTTTTTCGCATTCATTTGAAATTACCTTATCACAAAGTCTTCGATGTACATCCACTTGTTCTTTCAGTGATCTTGAAGCCATGCCTACATAACTTGTTAAGAAGTTTATGCAATTAATTTTGTAGATAAAACTAAGGAATGACCAAACTTGCAACGGCTACTCGAAATATAGATAAATCATTTGTTGGAACTACATGTTTTTTTCTTTTAATTATCATTTTGGGGCTGCTTATTCTTACTTATATATATATATATATATATATATATATATATATATATATATATATATATATATATATATATATATATATATATATATATATATATATCAATTAAAAGGTGCAATTATAATTTATAAATTCATGAATAATTCATACAAAAACAAATATAGAGGTTATGTATTTAAATGGCGAGAATACATCGTCGCAAACAATATAAATAATTTACATCAACCCCGAACCTGTATATGAATGATATGATCCCCGTTTATAAATTCTATCGATCTATCTATCTATCTATCTATATATATATATATATATATATATATATATATATATATATAGATAGATAGATAGATAGATAATTATATAGGTAGGAAAGATTTATTGATATAACATGTTTCTCTTTCATTAAAAATTCATAAGATATTAATTGACGCGCAATTGCACACATACAGACACACAAACACGCAAACGAATATACGTTATCATCTGATACCCGAATAGAAAAACTAGAATTAGGATACACATAAACACATGAATTATACACACAAACGCTGCTTGACAAGGCGGATGCAATTGAGGCCTGAGTAACCAACCCAACAATAAAGATAGCAGTATTTTCTTTTTCGCCTTCATATTTTAATCTCGCATGAAGTTTTAATAAAAGGGAAACATGAGATTCATAATCATTTGCCATTTCTACTTCCTTCTATCATGTCGTTCGGATTCTGATCCATATTTCATGTCAATTCATTGAAAATATCAGCTGCTAAGAAAGTCGGATCACTGTGTCGTGAGAGACAATCTTTCTTTCCAGAATCTGTCTTACATATCTATAAGTCTACAACTTCGTCCATGCTCAGAATACGGCTATCACATATGGTCCGGTGCCCCTTTTGTTTAGCTTGAACGCCTTGATATAATCCAAAATAGAATCTATAATTATTATCGGACCTGATATGGCAGCTCGGCTTCAGTCTTTTTCCCACCGCCGTAAGGTTACCTCCCTGTGTCTTTTCCATAACTACATTCATGAAGATATTTCTTAGTGATAAACTCTTCGCTATGGTAATTAGAATTTTTTTATTATTATTATTTATGCGAAGTATTAGACTGTCGACAAGATCTCGTCGATTTACAGTTGAGCTGGCTACATTTAGCCGTAAATTCTAGGCTAGCATTTTTTCTTCTCGCTTGTCTCGCTTGTGGAACTCTGTCCCAAATCCATGATTTCCAGCTATCTTTAATCCTCAAAAATTTAAATACAATGTCAATGGCTATTTTCTGTCCTCCTGATTACTCTTTTCTCTTCATGCTCATATTTAATCCGTTGTGTGTTAATGGCTTTATCTGTCTTGCTTAGGGTGAAACCGATTAACACACACACACATACACACACACACACAGAGACACATATATATATATATTTTTTGCTACTATGTATCGATCCCATTTTTTTAAAAAAAGTCAATGCTAAGAACGGTAGATTCTAACGTGCTTGTTATTTCTCGTCATATATATATATATATATATATATATATATATATATATATATATATATATATATATACATACATACATATATATTATAGTAAAAAAAAGAAGGAAGAACAGTAAGTTATGTAATCCGGTGTTCTTTGTGATATTTTTATTTTTACAAAATGGTGCTCAATGCAACTTTACAGAGCATAAATATTACATCATAAATTAACAAATTAAAAAATATCGTTCCATCTCTACACACGAATAACCATGTTTCAAAAACACAAACCGAAATTTTAAAATTCAGGTATATTAAATTAAAAGCATTAGTTCTGTTTCATCTTCAAGCGAATTTTGGAATAACTTATTTTAAAATTTACTGAGTTTTAAAAGCACATACATACATATTTTTTATTTCCAAGGATACAGATAAATTCAATCATTTAGACAGGGGCGGAAGCGTGTTCTGTTTTTTTTAACTATCCTTGTATCAATTATGAGTTACGTTCGGAAATGAGTTAAGTCTAAGTAGAGTAGGGAGCCTTTTTTCAGCGAATTATGACATAAGTTCAGTGCATGTCGTCTGTTTTTTTTTTATCAACATCAAAATATTTTTCGGCATATTATTCGTTAATTTTCTACTTGTGTACATACAGATTCTTTCTAAAAGAAACATGGTAATTCCTGTGTAGCGATGAAAAGATAATTTTAAATCAGTTAATTTATATATATATATATATATATATATATATATATATATATATATTAAGGGGAAGTTTCGCAACATAGGGATTAATTAATTAATCATGTTTTAAATGTCTAATGTCAACATTTTTGACGAAGTAAGATGGCTAAAAATCTAAAGAAATATTGAGGAACATAAAGAAAGAATTAAATATGGATGCAGAGAAATGACATAAAACTCTCTGACGTGTTAATTAATTATGCAGGCACAGAACTGAAGAAGGAGGACATTTTGAACAGCACATATAACAATTAAATAGCTAGTAAATAAAAATTTCATGTGAAATTATACTTTTAATATATCATCTCCATATTGAACGAATTTCGTCTGACACTGTATATTCAAGAATGCCAGGTCTCAAACTATATCTATTTCTACTTATCGATGTTTGCTTAAGTATGCAGTAAATGTCTTCGAGGATCGTTATTCTGTTTTTACATGCAGGTTTATAACCGATTCTAATCTTATGAGAAAGAACATCTCTCGTATTCTGTGTGTACGGGCTTGCAAAGATAAATAATTTGACACCTTGTTAAAATTTCTTGTGCTTCTAATTAAATTGGCCGTCCGCAAAAATCCCATAACGAAAATGAAAAAGCATAATTAATGAATCTGAAAGTTATTCAGATTTCTTTATATATATATATATATATATATGTGTGTGTGTGTGTGTGTGTGTTTGCGTGTAAACATTGTCTTACATCTTTCTTGTCACTTCAAAAGGACTTCCTTCTAATTTAATTATTACAGCTGATCAACACCTCCATTTTTTTCGTTGTCGTAAACTGCTCGCAAAGTCAGAGAAAGGTTTTCCTACATTAGAATTATTTAAATATCGATGCGTTTTCTTATTTAGCTGTGACGTCTGATGGAATGTATAGCTTACTAGCAGCCATACCAAGCTGGTCGCTCAGGAAAAGCGTTCAATTAGAATGGAGCAAAAGCAGCATCATGTTTAGATGTAACAGAATCTATCGTCTTCATTTTCTTTAAACTACTTTCATTAGAAAACATTTTGAATTAATGCAGTTACTGATATTAGAGAAGTAGTCTGTATTTATTCAATGGAAGTTAACCGAGGACATGATGGGGTAAAACAGTCAAGATGAAGACCCACTTCAGACCACAATTATTTTCGAGGTTTTAAAATTAAATTTGTCATTGTGCTACCAGGAATGTAAAAGAGGATACATTTATAAAGCAATTATTAACCAAGGGGGAAATTGAATGAAAGATCAACGAAAAATAAGAAAAAAATAACAGTAAAAATGACACTTTTCGCTATTTACGCGGGTTTTCACTATATGGGTAACACAATGATCAAGTTAAATGACTGTTAAACAATCAACTTATTGTTAGCTACAACTGAGTGAAGATATATTAGATTGCATGAAAAGTGAGGGAGGTATTAGCTTAAAATTTGTGTTGAAATCTGTTTTTCGTTTTTCGTGGTTTTTCACTAAATGCAGGAGCGAAGAAATAAAAATGAGGTATGTTGAGCTCGTCATTATGAAAGTAACCTACATACTGAGTTTGAGCAAAATCGGAAGAAAAAAGTTGAATTTATCGATTTTGATCGTTTTTCATCGATTATTGATATTTTAAATCATCCATTCTTTTATGCTAAGAACCTATTTCTTACGTTGTACAGTGTATTGGCAAGTTTGGTCAAAATCATTTGGATGGAACCCGAGTGAAACGTTATCAGACAGACCAACAGACAGACATAAAATCACACATACATCCTCTGTTTTATATAGAGAGATTTATTATTTACATTATTCGGAATATTGTCGCTATATTTATTACAACGTTTCGGCCGTTGTACGCTCCGGCCTTCTTCTTCAGGTGGTTGGAATGTCAAACTTAACCCTTTATTTCGCTCACTAGTGTAGACTGTTCTACTTCCATGTGACATTTTTTATGGATGTCAGTAATCAGTTATCTCCTGTTAATTTCCCTCTGAAAGTTCTTCACTGCCTTAACCGGATATTGAACTCACACTCTTTGGGTCCTGTCACTGGATCTAACTATCGATACAGCGTAAAGAAAGGGATCGGCCGAGGCTTACAGCATCGAGCAAAAGTCGTAAGTGGCAACCCAGAGACGTTAGATAAAGAATTGGTCAGTATAAGTATTACCTTACAACGTAAAAACTACACTGGGTACATGGCAGCAGCCCCAAAATCTGGGATAGGCGGGTACAAGAGGAGGAGGACAACAAAACTCAGAAAACAGTCTGCCTGCCTTATGTGAAGGAGTTATCAGAGAAAATACAAAGGATCTGTCGTCCATATAACATCAGGACAACCTTCAAAAGCTTGACGACACTTCACAGATATCTCTTCCGAGTTAACCCCCCCATAGAGGAGAACATGACTAAAGACTGTGTGTACGCTATCCCGTGCAGCTGCGGAAAGGAATATAAAGGAGAGATATGCCGCCCCCTCAAGGTAAGGCTTCAAGAACACCAAAAAGCTGTAACACGATGAGAAGTGGAAAAATCAGGCGTGACTGACTACATATATAGAGAGAAGGGAGATCACTGCCCACTGTGGGATCATGTTGAGATCATAGACAAGGAAAACCATTGGAAAATTCGTGAACTTAAGGAATCAGCACATATGCTAGGCTACAACAATCCCCTGAGCCGACCAAGCATAGAAATAAATACAATATGGGAACCAGTAATAGTGAGTGCCAGAGAAAAGCAAAGATATCAACAAAGTTGCAAAATGTGCTCTGGTAAAAACATGCAATGATAACAGCAAAATTGCAATATGAGCACTGATAAAAAATGGTTGCTGAAGACATTAGGTTTATAATACCCAGAAATTCATAGCCAGATGTCTTCACGGGCACATGGTACAGTGGATAAATCGGAGCGTACGACGGCCGAAACGTTGTAATAAATATGGTGACAAAGATGCGGACAATAGTCCGAGTTATGTAAATAATGTACATAATACCTCATCTCAGAAATATAGACTGACTTCAGAGAGATTTATATGTAGATTTCGACGTAGAAACGCATATGTAAAGTAAATTAAGATCTATCAAACCTTCGAACGTTATTTCCAACCGGAACACATGTTTTAATTGTAAACATTTTTATGGAGTAATAATGATTTACTAATAAAACTCGTAATATTAAACACTTACCTGGAATGGAAAAGGATAATTCATAACCTTCCCAATGGTATTTCCGCTTAAGTGAACACAACGAAACACGAAGAGAATTGGAAATCTGCACTCCAATTTCTAATTGTCAGCCGTTATCCATTACGTCACCCACACATACACACTTACAGCACATTGCATTTCCACGCGTTCACACATCTAGATACTTACCAGGCTCGATGTTGTTCGATGTTTCAAAGTTGTAAGGACACAAGACTGCAAGAAGAAAATATACACCCTTGTGCAAATTAATTGAAACGACCTCTCAGTCTGGAGTCAGTTTTAGACCCACTGGAGAGACAATCGATTTTCTATTTTTTTTTCTCATATTAGTTCCTTTGCAGTGGTGTGCAGTAATATGAATCTATTATCGGGGCATAGGATGAAATTTGTTTGAATAATTAATTAATTGAAATATTGAAAATATTGCGCCATTCGTGATTGCATCACGCCGAGACACAATTGTCACGAATGTCGATTAGATGTCGTGTGGCCATTGTCTGCGATGGACATCGCTCCAAGGAACCGTACAAAAATCAAATCAATGTACTATAGACTGGCCCGGAAACTCTCCTGATTTAAATCCAATCAAGAATCTGTGGTTAATCTAAAAGGAATGACTTCGAGGAAAGGACATACGAAGTACTAACATGTGCACTAGGACATGTCTTATTGAAAAACTATGAAAAAAAAGTAAATAATAACGGACTTATTCGTTTTGTTTTAATTAATTCCCACAAGGGAGTACCTGCTGATGATTATGAGGATATGATGGATAGATAACCGTTGACCATGGATTCAAGTGTTTCAGATTGCATTGATTATGAAAACATCATCCCGAGTGTCAGTTTCGTAAAGCCATGGCGTTTGATGAAGAACTCTTGGTGAATACGGGGGTGATGAGGATGCTGCACTCCTATTTACTCAGGATGCAGGCTCTTTGTTGCAATAATCTGAACCGACTGATGAAAGAAATGTACAACGCCAAAACATCCCATTCCATGGAAATAACTATCAATGCAATGATAACAGATAGAATTGCGGCGATTCGCCTATTGGGTTAAAATATTTCATCAGATACAAGGACGTGTACACGCGTTTTAATCCTGTTGAAGTGAAATAGGGGGGAGTGAGCAACTCCAACATAGATATGGCATCCACACACTATCTTTTGTTCTGACTTGATTTTTGTAAAGAGCCAGAATGGTATAGCTTTCGAGATCGGTATCAGTAGCCGAAGATTTTCTCACATCATTTTCTGCACCAGAAGCGCATCAAAACATACATCACCTGGTATCCCGAAGCAGTCACCCATCAATGGTCGATGTGGCTTAACTTCGGTGATCGGACGAGAACCAGTATTTCAAGATGGTATGGTCGTAAGTCCACCTGTTTGGTTGATTTTCTTTAGCGGCATATCAACACCTCTATGGGTCATTTAATGGCGAGAACATAATTTTATGGCTTTAACTAATTATATATTTTGAATGCAATTGTATGCATTCAACTGCAATATTGCTGCTTACGTATTGTCGGTCTTTTTTTACATAAAAAATATATTGCTTTTATTTTGACCATTATAATATATTTCTATACTTTCATATATTTTTGTTTGATGGGGGGGGATACTATTTTTCCATAGCTGGGACCCAAACAAGTGCTAGCACCCCGGGTCAGATTGGACCGGGGAACACCAGCAATTAAGTGTTGATTCAAGCCTCCTCAAAACCTCCAGCCTCCTGGGTAATGGGACTTGGTGTCGCTGGTACGGCGTATTCGATTCGGTATTTTTCAGCAGAGGGACGATTAGACGTCAGATTAGTACTTCGTCGTTATAGTCAAATTTGTTCTCTCTCTCTCTGTCTCTCTCAATTAGTACTTCTATTTATATGCTCAAATAGTCCAATTTTTATATTTTAGAAAAGGAGTATTTGGAGGCATTTTTAAATTTAATGACGAGGCTGTCTTAACGAAGCAAGAGGGCCCCATCAGTATTTATTATCGGTGTACCTCATCAAAACAACATAAGCGACACGGTTGATTCTGTTCATGGTAGATGACGACAGAAAACTGGGTATGGGATTTCCCGGCGTAGCCCATTTGGCGTGGTTGATTCGCCGTAACCGATTCGGCATCGCCGATTCGGCGTAGTTGATTCGGATTAACCGATTCGACATATGAATTTTTTGGCAGAGTGCGATTAGGCGTCAGATTATTACTATTAGGTTGGTGCAAAAATAATGACGTAATAATGTCGTTTTTTGACGTATTTTTAACGTCAAAAAACGACATTATTACGTCATTATTTTTGCACCAACCTAATAGATAAATTTCCCCCTCTCATTCACTCGCTCTTGTTTAGTTGTTAGTCCAATTTAAGAAAAAGAAAAGTTGGAGGCATTTTTATATTACATTTTCCTTCGACGCAGGTTCAGGTTTTTCAATCGTCAAGGCCGTTTTATGCCAAAATGGAAGCAATATGAGCTAGGAACTCATCATCCTTCAATCTGGAAACTTATTGATGCTTTATGGTAAGTTCTGAAAAAACATGATGCATTTCTCGAAAAGTTGATCGCTGGATATCCACCACCCCACCAAAAAAGAAAGCTGAAAAATTGAAAGATGCTGGCGAACGAACCAAAGTTATAATGGAAGTTGAATTATTAGATTCTATTGAATTCATGAAGGATGTTGCTCATAATTACGAAATAAAGAAGTATCAGGTCATCCCATAAGTTCTGTCCGAATTTTGAATAAAGAAAACAAGAGACCAAATGTTACATTTAATTACAGATTCAATCAACAGAGTATTTTCCTTGATTATCTATGACTTCCTTCCATCTATTAACAAGCTTACTAATTCTATTACGGTAAAATTCTTTTGGCTTTGATTCGAAGAACTCACAAATGTCAGTTTTAACATCTTCCTCTGTTACAAAAGCTGTTTCTTCCAAATGATTCTGTAAGCTACGAAACAAATGGTAGTCTGAAGGAGCAAGATCGGGAGAATAAGGTGGATGAGGAATTTTCTCCCAACCAAGTTCATCGATCTTTTGTGGCGTGATTCTTGCTGTATGGGGTCTTGCATTGTCCTGATGAAACATCACCTCTTTTCGATTCACTAGAGTAGGTCTTTTTTCCTCAAACCTTGGTTCAAACAGTCTAATTGCCGACAATACATTTGAGCATTAATTGTTGCATTAGGTGGTAAGAATTCAAAGTGGATTATTCCTTGGCGATCCCACCAGATTGAAAGAAGAACCTTTTGCCCATGAAATTCCCTTCTCGGCTGTGGCTGGGGTCTTTCCGTTTTACCAAGCCACTGTCTACGACGCTTAACATTTCGATAAAAGATCCATTTTTCATCGCCAGTCACAAGTCTATCTAAAAAAGGTGAAACAAGTTGGCGAGAATGGAGAGAAGAGCAGATGTCAACTCAGGATTTGAGGTTGTTTTCAGACAATTCATGAGGCACCCATTTTCCAAGTTTAGGAACTTTTCCAAGTTGTTGAAGATGACGATGAACAGTTGTATGGTTTAAACTGAGTACAACTGCCAATTCCTCAACTGATAAAGCAGGATTTTCTTCAAGGGCCGCTTCAAGAAGCTTTTCATGATACTCAACTGGACGTCCGCTTCGATCTTCATCTTCAAGGTTGAAATCTCCACCTCTGAATTTTGCAAACAATATTCAGCAAGTTCTTTCATTCACACATTCCTCTCCATAAACTGAGTGAATGTTTCTAGCCGCTTCGGCTGCTGAGTTTCCTTTCTTGAACTCATAAAGCATTATGTGCCTCAAATGATTCTTGGGTACTTCCATATTAGCAGGGTTTTAATCAAACAAAATTTAATTTTATTGTTCTCTGAAATAAAATTTGATCAGTTTAAATGCATCTAAACATAAAAAATATATTCAGCTCAATTAGACATTATAAAATACTCTTTAAATTTCGTTTATTTTAACAAAATTTAAAATTCGGACATAACTTATGGGATGACCTGATATTTTCTAAGATTAAATACCTTTATTAAGGTTATAATTTTTTTTTTTGAAATACAATATTTTTAATTTAATATTTTAATTTACATTATTCCATTAATGTTTTAATTGGATCCTTAATTCCCTAAAAGAAATAAAAAGTCATATTTAAGTTGGGTGTTTTCAGTGCTTTTATCCTTTGGGGTGGAGGGCATCGGTCAAAGACAGTGATTCGAAATAGTCTGACGCCTAAACGGCTGTGCCAAATAGTCTACTTATTTTTCTGACGTCGAATCAGTAACGCTGAATCAGCGACGCCAAATGGGCTACGCCGAAACTTACCAAATCCTTATAATTGAGATAGCACATACGATTTCCACTTGTGGTCTGTGATGAACACCGTGTACCGATATACGTTAAAAGTGTGAAACCCGTTTGAGATTGTGTCCATTCATTGTGCGGACAATTAAGCATCAGTTCGGAATAATGAGGGCTTGCAATTTCGTAACATTGACAGTTGAAATAAAACATTCTTTACCCGACTGGGCTCTTCAAGCTATGTCAGATGAGAAATCAGCTGACAAGCTCTGGCCATCTACATGTTTTAGATACTCAAAAAAACAAACATGGTAACATCTGCGTAGATATTTACTAATGGAGTCCTTAGGCAGATCGTTAATAAAATGTAATAGTACGGCAGGACTGAAATTCGAGCTTTGCTGGAGGTATCCATTGACTCCTGGGCTTGAAAACCCTGTTTTTTGACATCAACCTCCAATGACCTACTTACTAGTAATGGTTTATTAATTTCTTCCCTAGATTACATAGCTGGGAATTTTTGTAGCAAATCACGATGGCACGACTTGTAAAGACCTTTGTAAGGAGATCACTCTGGTGAGTCAATTTATTAGTATATAATAGCAACACTATTTATTGGATGAGTTACGACGAGAAAACATGACCAGACTTACCTTCCAGATGTAAATGATTAGATTTTTTTAAACAATCAAATCTAAAGATGAATATATTCCGAGAGTGTATTTAATTCAATGAAGAAAATCTCAAACAAAGTAGGGCATCATTTTCCGCGGTACTTGTTTTAACCGCGGTTACTGAAATTTGTAGATTACAGAAAGTTACATTATTTGCCAGCCTATTGGACGCACGCACGAATTGGAAATATTTTGGCATAGAATATCCAGGAACAACAAATGCACACATCACAATCAAAAAAATTAAAATTGTAAACTTACTTTTTATGTGATAGTCTCACTAACAATGAACAAAATCTTATAGTATTAGTACAAATTATACTACTGTTTCTTTTTTTAATACACTACTGTTTACTTCTGTCTCTATAGTAAATCCGGCATTGCTGACAAAACAAAGTTTACCGTTGGTCTGGAAAAGGACCTCCAATCTGTGGTTGACTGGAGCAGGAAATTGTAAACTCCAAAATGAAACAGCTCTAATTTAGACAAAATAGAGAACCCTCCCTGCCTCCTATCAGAATAGCTGATGGCAAACTCCACGAGAGCGTCTCTATGCGCCTGCTTGGTCTCATGATTTCCACTGAGGTGGGACAACAACATTGAATCAATAGTTTCATCTACCGCAAGGAAAGTTGGTTATCTGTGAAGGGCCTGTCATGTTTTGTAACGTCTGTTCAGAGGACTAAAGTGATTTCATGATCAAACAAACATACGTGCATACATAAGTGATGATTTGCCATTTACTTGTCGAGTATGGGCATCAAAATGGTATTACAAGATTTAGTTGTGCTTTTGTACAATGTGTTTCCTTCAACCGGACATACTTCTAAAAAAACACGGACACAAAGCTGACATGGCACACATATATCTGGCTTTTATTAGTTTTCTTTCTAACGTGTTTGTCAGCACATCAAATAAATTGCTAACTTTACTATAAACATACACACACACACACACACACACACACACACACACACACACACACACACACACACACACATATATATATATATATATATATATATATATATATATATATATATATATATATATATATAAGAGATATTAATTTAGGTGAGCATCCTGCGTTTCGCTATCCACTCATTAGTCGTACTTTGGGAAGATTGACATGTTGCAATGGTTAGCAAACAAGTCTACTAGATAAATTACGACTGTGTAATGAGTTCGATCCTCACTAAGTGCCGCATACTTCTGGACTCTTGCCACATCTAATCTACGTTTAAATAATATCCGTATTATTAATGCCAATTATACATTTAATTATTTGAAGCCTACAATTTTGGAAGACTTGAGCTGTAATAAATTTTTACACAGATTGATAAGCATGAATCAGAAATATTATTATTAATAATAATTATAATGATAATGATGGCAGATATCAATAATATGGGTCCCGACCTAGCAGTTCAGCCTCAATAATTTTCCCACATTCCGCAAAAAGATCCCCTTTGCCTTTTCTACAAATATTTTCATGATAGGTTTTCTGATGGTCTTTTCTCTTTGATACTTCGACGTTTAAAACTTACGATCGCATCACGTTTAAACACAGTTATCTATACAATCACCAAAGTTAAGCAACGTCTAACCCTATCAGTACTTAAATAGGTGACCGCTTGGGAATACCATGTGCTGTTAAATTCGATATGCGGGTGATGTTATGGCAATGACTCGGAATTGAAACACCGAGGGCTGAGATCCTGTTCCAATCGGCTTCCTCATATTCAATTACGCCAAAGGTATGAATCCATCTTATAGGAAGGGTATGAATCCAATTCTTCTCCTCCCATCACAAAATCTTACTATCTGAAAATTTCTGGCTTTAAATAACCTGCAAAAGATTGATAAGTCGTAGAAAACGAATGAATCATTGAGTAAATTGACGTTTAAAATTATGCGCAGTGCAAGTTTGGCAGTTAGGTCTCATCATTTCATTAAGCTATATTCTAATATTTTCTTCTCTCAAGCTTCTCAGGGGTAGAACTTACGTTCGGTTTCTTGCTTTACTTTCAACTACGACACTCCCAAATTTAAAGCTAACGTCAATTGACCTCTTCGGTTTTTTTGTTTGTTTTTTTTTTTTTTTTTATTTAATCGTTTTTTTTTATTGTCGGTCCTCCGCTTAAACGTAATATGATTTTCATTCCCGCTCAGTAAACTTACGCATTAAACTACACCCGTGTCCTGGGTAAGACAATAAACTACATCCAAAAGCAAGGCCTCTGATCAGGAGCTTTTTAGGAGCGTGTGACCACCTCTTAATTGCAAGTGTTTCTAGGTCCACCCTGATCCGGGATGGTAGCATCTGTTAGGGTCTTAAGGGTAAATAGTTAACCCCCCAAACTTGGGTCAAAACACCATAAAAGTGTAAAAATAGGTTTTAATACCAGAAATACTTTTAAAAAAGTTTAACAGCTATACATTTTTGAAAAAAATATTACCAGCTAAAGAAAATTATTACCCAAAATAGATTTTTTGAAGGAAAAATATTACCAGAAATACATTTTTGGAAAAAAAAAATATTAGCAACAATAATAATTTGTTGGCATTAAATAACCCATTGAGGTTGATATGCCGTAAACCAAACCAAACCAAACCAAACCAAACCAAACCAAAC
>OZ010603.1:37160946-37165946 GCA_963932145.1 Acanthosepion lycidas
GAGTCGACATGAGCGCTCCATAATCTTACGTAATTAACAAGATAAAATGCATAAAACAAACGTAACATGTTTCCCTCCTCCCCACAAAAAAAAAAGGAAAAAAAAAAAGAAAAGAAAATGTGCATGGAAAATCCGAAGCGAACTTGATTATGTTTTATTAGTGGCTGTTCAACTAATGGGAATTGATGATTAACGATCGTAATTAACGCTAGTGACAAAATTATTGATTATTTCGTAACAGTTTTTGTTCTCTAGGCTAAGGTTTAAAACTAGCATCATTCCGAAAAGGTCTGAGAATTACAGGGTAGAGAGGGTGGCAGTAGAGAATGCACAAGTGGAAATCTCTCACAAAAGAGAACGAAGAGGAAAAAACATGGAAGCAAGATAAATTAATGTCCAATCGCCGTGTTCGATAAATAAAGAGAAATGTAATAGGAAAAGAAAAGACCAAGGAAATAACACACAACGGCTATTGCTATAGACGGCAACAATCATTTGAAAAAGATACAGAGGGAAAGGAGTAGGAGAAAGAGGAGGAGGAAGTGGAGACATATTAGATGAATGAGTGGGAGGAGGTGAAGAAGAAAAAGAAAGCGGGGTAGAATAGTAGTCAGAGGAGAAAATAGAAAACGGAAGATGAGAAGGAGGAAAAGTGGAAATGAGGGAAGAGAACGAAAAGAAGACGTACAAAGAGGAGAAGAAAGAATAGAAAAAAAAAATGGAGCTGGAGAAAAAATAAGCCATGAAGAAGACGAAGAAGAGGAAACGAACGAGGAAACGAAGAACAAGAAGAAGAAAAAGAAAAAGAAAAAGACAAACCAGCAAACGAAGAAGAAATATAAGAAATAGACGAAGAAAAAGGAGGAGACAAATAAGAAGAAGAAGAAGAAGAAGAAGAAGAAGACAAACCAGGAAACGAAGAAGAAATATAAGAAAGAGACGAAGAAAAAGGAGGAGACAAAGAAGAAGAAGAAGAAGAAGAAGAGGTAAACGAATAAGAAGAAGTAGGACACGACGGCGACGAAGAAGAAGAAGAAGAAGAAGAAGAAGGAGAAGAAGAAGAAGAAGAAGAAAAAGAAGAAGGATTAGAAGAAGGAAGAGGTAATATAGAAATGAGGGGAATACAAGGAAAGAGAGCGGACAACAAGGTTAACTGTTGAATACATGTTTCACTTTGGAGTTAATTCGATTGTATTTTAGAGAACTACTAAAAAGTTGACTTTATTATCAATTTCCCACCAGCAACTGATTAGAGTAATTTACTTTAAAGTCAAGAAGCTCCCTCTTAGAGTAGTTTGACAAAACTACCGCCATCCCGCCCTAATTTGAACTTATTCCTGTCTATACTAACGACTTGCAGTGTATTAATTATTAGCGTCTCTAGTTGATCAGTCCGGCGTTGTGATTTCCATCTTCAGTGGAAATCATATGAGAGGTCGTGTCCTTAAAGAACCCAACAATATTCTGATTTTAGTGAAACATTTATGCAAATACAACGGTTAACGGACGCACCTATAAAGATTTGAAAGAGCAAGACCTAGCAGCCTCTCTCTTTTTCTTTCTTTTCTCTTTCTCTCCTCTCTGTCCCCTCTCTCCCCCTCTCTCTCATTCTCTCTCTAAGCTTGTAAAATCCAATACGACCAGAAACAAACAAGTAAATTCCCGCCACCACCGCGCTGACCCTGAATTTTCACCTATTATGATTAATGTTTGTTCTCTTAAGGAATCTCCTTGTCATGAATGTCTATTGGGACCCAGGTTCTCCCCAGACCTCAAGTGGAACTCATATATCCGAACTATTTCTAAAGATGCTGGAATAATAGATGGGTGTTCTCTCAAACAGATTTCTTGTTTTGATCGACTTTTACGACTCTTTGCAGACCTCAAGAGGAATCCATATATCTGATCTATTGCTAAATATGATGGAATGATAGATGTGTGTTCTCTCAAGCTGATTCTTTGTTTTGAACATCTCTTGGGACTCAAGTTATTCCCAGACCTCAAGTGGTACTCCTGCATCCGATCTATTGCTAAATATGATGGAATGATAGATGTGTGTTCTCTCAAGCTGATTCTTTGTTTTGAACATCTCTTGGGACTCAAGCTCTTCCCAGACCTCAAGTCGCACTCATGTATCCGATCTATTGCTAAATATGATGGAATGATAGATGGGTATTCTCTCAAACAGATTCCTTGTTTAGAACATCTCTTGGGACTCAAGCTCTTCCCAGACCTCAAGTAGAATTCATATATCCGATCTATTGCTAAACATACCGGAAAACGGTCGGTTCATTGTACCACTTCAGTAAGTATCTGACTCTCCCCTGATACAATATTTTCAAGAGCCAGATCAGAACACAAAGAGAGTATTGCTGCCATATCTGACCAGGAGTTGCATAAACTACACTTCCTTGTCTTGACATAGTTCAAAATGTCTACGCGGACTTGTGGGTAATGAATTACTTCTTACCCTATAATATTTTTTCCACATACTAATCTCTGACTGCTCTTTCGAAAGATTTGAGGTTTGAGGAGGGTGGAACCACCTCTGAATTGCTATTGTTCACAGGCCCACCCTGACCCGGGGTGATAGATCCATTTAGAGATCCAAGGTATTGGCAAATATTGAAGCCTTAAATTAAAACAAAACAAAAAAATCTATGAAAGTAAAAAAATACATTTTTACATAAAAGCAAATTACCACTAATAAATATTTATAGTATATATTTAGTTGAAAACATAAAATTGTGTTCAAAATATTCAGATTTTGGCATTAAATAATCTATAGAGGTTGATATGCCGCTAAACTAATTAAGCCAACAACAATTTTTATTTATATTATGTATTCAGTTTAATCCATAAAATTATTTCAAATATTTAGATTTCAGCATTAAATGACCCATAGAGGTTGGTATGCCGCTAAACAAAATCAACCAAACCAAACTAATCACAATATTTAGATTTCAGCATTAAATAACCCATAGTGTTTGATATGCCGCTAAACAAAATCAACGAAACCAAATCAATCAAAATATTTACATTTCGGCATTAAATAACACATAGCGATTGACATGCCGCTAAATAAAATCAACCAACCAACAATTCCTATTTATAGTATATATTTAGTTGAAGCCGAAAAATTGTGTTGAAAATATTTAAATTTCGGCGTTAAATATCCCATATAAATGTGAATATGCCGCTAAACAATATCAACCACCCAACTTTCCATGACTTCGAACATATAAAAAAAAACAAAAACCGCGATTAAATGAATTTGGAATTCGAGCAAGTTTTATAAACTTCTGAAACCAGCCTTCATCAAATCTTCTTGCAGACTTTTTCGCTGTCATGGCAAGGGGCTAGATATTTGAATGCCAACTCCCCGGTACCTGGCGTGGAAACAAATGAAATTTAAGTATGCTTATAGGTAAGTATGTATGAGGTTATAACGTTCTGTAATTATCTTGAAAAGATTAATATATCGAATAAATTAAAGAAAATCAAAATGTACAGGTTGCTGTTTCTTTCAAAGCCTATCACTTGATAGCCACCGAGAAGTAAATTATTTTGCTGCTGTGAAAAATATTTTAGAAAGTATATACTGAAATTAGTGGTGATGTTTTTTAGGAAGATTTACTACTTTTCAGAAATGTGAATAGTTAGGAAGTGTTTCTAACAGAAGATGACAAATAAGATACGAAAATCCCAAAGCGCATTGGAATAGAGAATGATGCTTTCTAAAATCAAGCAAACTATGAAGAAACGATAAAAATCCATTGGAAACAATGAAAGGTCTAATGTAATGTCATTTAATATCTGTACTTCTATACAGTAGCGAATGCTAGACAATCTCCTCGCAGAAATATATTCCGACTAAAGGATGCTAAAAATAACGTTAAATCAACTCATAAAACATTAGTAAATTTTATACAAAATGGAAGAAAAATTACAGGTATACCTAACATCAGAAAAAGACAGATGAAATCTGAAGGAAACAGAATGAAAAAAGTAGGCTTGGAAAATTTAACACTAACAGGATATATTAATGTTAAAAGTGTCTGAACACAACCGCAATAACGACACTGTAGCTATGGTTAGCAGAAGAGAGGTTAACAGACATAGCAAAAAAAAAATTACTAAGGGATTCAAAGAACAAGAAGAATCATGATGCACTATTTACATTATAAGAACTATTGTCCTCATCTTTGTGGCCATATTTATTACAACGATCCGGCCTTCTTCAGGTGATTGGTATGTCGAACTGAACCCTTTATTTCGCTCACTGGAGTAGACTGTTATAGTTCTACGCGCCATGTTTAATGGATGTCAGTTATGAGTTATCTCCTGTTAATTCTCCACTCCAAGTTCTCCGCGGCCTTAACTGCGAATAGAACTCACACTCTTTGTCACTGGATTTAACTGACACTTTTATCCACTGTGGTATGTATACTTGGGGATGTCTCTGTATGAATTTCTGGGTATTATAAACCTAATATCTTCAGCAACCATTTTTATCAGAGCTCATATTGAAATTTTCGTTGTTATCATTACATGTTTTACCAGAGCTCATATTGCAATTCTTGGTGTTATTATCGCTTTTTCTTGTTTTTTTTTTTTTTTTTTTTTTTTTTTCCTGTTAATTCCCTTCGAGTTCTCCACTGCATAAACCGAGTATTGAACTCACACTCTTTGGGTCCTGTCACTGGATTAAAATAATGCCTTTATTCCCTGTGACATGTGTCCTTGAGGAGCGTACAACGGCCGAAACGTTGTAATAAATATGGCGACAAAGATGAGGACAATAATCCGAATGATGTAAATAGCGTACATTATACCTCATCACAAAAAGATAGACAGATACTGAAGGACCGAAACCTGGTAATAAATATGGCGGCAAAGATGCGGACAATAGTCCGAATAATGTAAATAGTATACATACTACCTCATCTCAGAAATATGGACAGATACTGAAGGACCGAATAATGTAAATAATTTACATA
>OZ010603.1:37175946-37178446 GCA_963932145.1 Acanthosepion lycidas
GAATTGCTTGGACGCACTCGACTTATCTGACAATTAAACGAAACCACCTTCCCTCGTATGGGTTTTGTGTTGCAACTGAATAATGTTTACGTGGTTGACATATCAGTGCGAATGGTATGATGGGGTTTAAGTGATAAGGGAGCATATGGTGAGCAAGACAACCTTTAATGTAATGTCTTAATAATGTCAAGAGGATGCTTTAAATAAACCGGGTTCAAAAATGAAGGAACCTACGATGCAGCTGATATAAAGATGTGTACATTGCGTTTAAACATTGACCGAACATGAGCTGTAGGACTTCGGCGTAAGTAATATGTATAGCTTTGTTTGTTAGAGAGTAAAGTAAACGTTATCCTTACTCCCGACTCGGGAGCAGCCTACGTAAAACTGTCTATGGGCAAAGCACTTTTCGCGTAAATGCGGACCCGCGACACTTGCGATTTGGCCATTGTTGTTGGGCCGTGCTCGCCGTACCCCAGGGCTTTCTGAAGCTCTGGCAGACGAGGTAGACCTGAAATTCCTCAAACAAGATTAGCGGTCGGTACAGGACTTTCTAAAACTCTGGCAGACGCAGTAGCGGTGTCCTTAGTTAAACGACGAATAGCGGTTTGTTGAGGTTGTTCGGAAGCCCTGGAAGATGTTGTAGCACTAGCATTTCTAAGACGACAGGAAGTGATTTGTTCAGGGTTATCTAATGCTCTAGAACATGCTGTAGCGCTGGCATTCCTTAAACGGCGAAGGTTTGTATGTGTTGAGGACTCGGAAGCCCTGGCCCTAGAAACGCATATTGCGTCCTGTGAATTCTGTACTAAACGCTCTTCAGTTGATAGTCTAGCGCGTCGTGATGACATAACTGATGCTACTAATGCCAGCCTTTCAGTCCGTTCTTTTTCGGGGAGATGTGGGCAGCAGAGCGTGAGGGTAACTGAGAAAGGCGCAATGATGTTTGCTCTCTGGTTTCACTTGCCCTTGCTGCTCTTGTAGCGGAGGCAGCAGCCGTGCGCCGTCCAAAAAGTTTTCTTCTCTTAGCCGGCAATTTTAATAAGGGCAAACGTAATAAAAATTATGTAGGTTTTTTGAGTGAAAAAAAAAATACGTGTAGTCTAAACGTAGGCAGGTTAGAGGGATCCCAAAAATGTATGTAACTGTATCAAAAGGGGATAGAAGACAAAAAATGCTAAAGCTAAAATGGTAGTAGGTAATTTGGGAAGTAAATTCTATAAACGCGGAAACGGATGTAGTTATAACTAAGAAGTAAAAAAAAAAAACAGTTTGGATACGTAATCAAAAACTTGCTGTTTCCGTAAGAAGCGAATGAAGTGAGCCAAGTGTGGGACAGTAATCATAGAAGTGTGAACACGCGTGTGAGTTATAGTATGAAGAGGCGGTTGGCCAGTTGACCTTGAGCGCACATACTAAGGTCACGTGCGTACGCACGTGCACACCCGTGCGTAAGAGAACTGCTCGCGCGTATGATAGGATGGGCCTACGGTTAAACGATTGCAACCGTGCCAATGAGCTCGCGGCAAACTTGAACAGTTGACGCGATTGGTTAACCTCCAGCTGGGTTAGTCAAAGGAGTGCACAGTGGCGTATGACGTTTCAAAATAGTATCTGGCGACTTTATTGTATCGGGTTCTTTATTGATGAATATGAAAGCTATGTAGTTCCTTATCCCAAAATAGGCATTGCCTTTTTGTGTTACGTCGTCACCGATGTATCGCAGTCGCTCAAAGTCAGCCAATCAGAAAATGGGATTTTCAAGCTTCATTTTTCTTTGAAAATTTTGAGCAGCCATGAGATATGAGGTAGTTTTATTGATCAAAAGTTGAAAATACAAGCGTTTTTACACTTCTTACGTACAAAATTTGAAGCAGTGTTAAATTCGTTTACTGATAGATGATGAAGGCCTTTTAGTAGCACGAATATAGATGAAAATGTGCGAGAACTTTTTGGGGCAGCGATGCGCAGTAGTAAAATTAGCGAGTAGGTGCCTTTTGCTACACGTAAACGGCATGAAAAGACATAGCAGTACCCCCGTGTACCCTCGAATGAAAAAATGCAATCAAATGTGAAAATTTGAACAAATTGGATAATTGCTGGGAGCCGAATCTCTCCACTTGGCTTAAAAGCGGTGGCGTGAAGTGGCATGAAACGTGTTAGTGATTGCTCACTGAATTCAATCCTATGCCTTTAGTAGGCTAAATGGGATGCAAACCCCTAAAAAGAAGCAGTTTCACCTTGTTTTTATTGATTTTTCAGGTAAAATTTGACATGTAGCTCTGTAAATCCCTTTTAAAATGGCCTTGACGTTTACTTTACTATGCAAATGCAGAAAACATGGAAAGTAATGCATGCTTGCATTGAAACATTAAAAGATCCTTTTTAAAACCCATGGTATGAGCGTTAATTCCTGAAATAAATTTAGGCTACCTAAAACCTCTACCACATTTGGGATGGTTGATGCGCGCACGCGTGACACCCCCCTTTCACATATGAT
>OZ010603.1:37183446-37230946 GCA_963932145.1 Acanthosepion lycidas
AAGTGTAGGACTGAATTATTGTCAAAGGTTTTTTTTATTTTGTTTGTTTTTTTTTAATATTTCTTCCAAGCTGTTTTTGAAGACTTTGTTTTCCACATGACACATGTAGAAATTAGAGAGAGTCGGTCCAAGGGGTGAACCCATCGCTACCCCATAAATTTGTGTGTAAATGTTGCTATAGTTATCGTAAAATGGTAATTTTGTCTTGTATCTGTGGTTCCTCATATGAGAGGATCAATTAAAATCATCGAATTTTATTCGAAATCCATCCGTTTGGTTGGTCAGTGCCATAATGAACATCTCACTGTAGTGTGCGTCACTCCGTTTGGAATATTTCGCTGTTCTTCAGCATGTTGCAAGAACTAAATACGATGTTCTCACCTTTAATAGGATATCTCCAATGGCAGGTGAGAAAAAGAATATGCTGTGAATTGCCGCAAGGGCGAATGCTTTGATGTCTTGGCGCGTATATTTAGAAGAAAGAATAGGGATATTGATTATGAGGTGCCATTTTCCTAACAGGGAGCATGTTTGAATTGTTTTGTTTATGTCATGAGGTGATGACAAGATGAAAGACTTTTTTGTGGGTTTTTTTTTTTTTTTTTTTATTCTTAGCTTTTATTTTTGGCGGTGAGTTCTCGCGTAAGAATTTAACGTTCAAGCGACGCGACTGTAGATATCTGGAAAGATAAGATGCTTGGTAAAAGGAAAGATGGCAAGCAGAGATGAAGTGAGTGGAAACATAATGAGCACGCAAAAACACACGAGATATATTAAAAGACGAAGAAGACGGAAGAAAAGAGCAAAAAGATAAAAAGAAAAGATATATATGACGAACATAAAACGGTAGTCAAAGTTGCAAGCATAAAAATAGCGATAAAAAATTGGAATGTTGTTACCGATAAAGTACTTGATATAGAAAACTTGATAAAGAAAAAAAAAGAATGATATTAATAAAGGGAATGTTAAAACTGAAGGAAAAATATCAAAATGATGAATAAAAATATATAATTAGGTTGTTAGAAAGTAATATCCGATTTGAGATTCAAACATTTAATAGTTTTATAATATATCATTATACGAGTTGCACAAAATTATATACCTATATATATATATATATATATATATATATATATATATATATATATATATATATATATATATATATATATATATTCCAAATAATTAAAGTGTCAAATATTAGAATAAACCTTTTAATAGTGTTCTTATATATTATTATTATAGTTGCTCCAAAATATATTACTCATTCCTAAGGATTAAAGTATCGTCTTCCCCAAATTTATAACCGCCTCCTTCAGAATTTAACTTTAAATAACTATACACCTCTCATCCTGGATAACAAAGATTATACTAATGCAAGATTATGTTGACTGTCCAGTGATCTAACGTTGCCTTCATTCTAAGTATGTATCTTTATATTTGGGAGTGTATGTATATATATATATATATATATATATATATATATATATATATATATATATATATATATATATATATATATATATATATTATAAATGCAGAGGGAGAAGAGGATTAATATATTTCCCAAGTGTATTAGCACGTAAGTGAATGTAATGCATTCGACTGGAATTCGAACTCGGCTCCCAATATACATTACTTCACCGTACGTCCCCAACAAATATATACTCATTCGTAATGATTAAAGTGTTTTGGTTGTTAATTTTATATCAATCAATGTCAGAACTTAGTTCTCAAATATGTGACTCATCCTATGTATACACTGCAAAATAATACGTATTGTTAAAAAATGATCTTCCATTCTAGAATAAACCTTTTAAACGCCTTCTGATATATTATTACTATAGATGTGCAAAAATATATTACTCATTGCTAATAATTAAATTGTCTTCTTTGTTAATTTTATATCAATCAATTTCAGAATTTAACTTAAAATCTCCTCTTGGATAACAAAAATTGTACTAATGCAAGATTATGGTGACTGCCTAATGGTCTGTCTTTGGCTTTATTCTAAGTATGTATATTTGTATTTGTGTGCATATATATAAATATACATACATATATATATATATATATATATATATATATTTATATATATATATATATATATATATATATATATATATATATATATAGATAGATAGATAGATAGATAGATAGATTATATATATATAATATATATTATATAAGTTACACAAAAAATATATTACTCACTCCTAATGATTAAAGTGTCACCTTTTTAATTTGATATTAGTCTTTCTCAGAATTTAACTTTAAATCAATATACACCTCTCATCTTGGATAACAAAGATTATACTAATGTAAGATTATGGTGACTGTCCAGTGTTCATTCTAAGTATGTGTCTTTATTTTTATGCATATATATATATATTCATGAATTATTCATACATAAAACAAATACAAAGGTTAATGATTAAATGGCGAGAAATCCATCTTCGCGAACAATTCAATAATATACAAAAACTCCGAATCTGTTTATGAATGAAAAGATCCTGTTTTATAAATTTCCGTTGCATTAGATCATTTTATTTTACAAGCTTTCGTCTGTTTCTACGGACATCCTCAGGTATGAAATAGATTGTGTTCTTGTTTATACTCTCAGTAATAAGTGGACAAACGAAAACAACGTTGTAATCCGAAAAATGCTATGAGAACTGTGTGTTATTGTTTTGGAACGTGCAGTCGCAACGCTGAGTTTGAATTTAAATTTTAAGGTTAAAGTTCTGCGTTTATGTACAATATATATTATAATAGTTACATAAAAAATATATTACCCATTCCTAATGAGTTCAGTGTTCTCGTTGTTAATTTTCTATCAGCCTCTTTCGGAATTTAACTTTAAATCGTTATAAACCTCTCCTTGGATTACAAAAAGTGTATTAATGCAAGATTATGTTAACTCTCCAGTGGTCTTACTTTGGCTTCATTCTAAGTATGTATCTTTATATTTGTGTACATATATATATATATATATATATATATATATATATATATATATATATATTATGATAGTTGCTCAAAAATATATTACTCATTCCTAATGATTAAAGTGTACTCTTTGTTAATTTTATATCGATTTCTTTCAGAATTGTACTTACTAGGTTATTTGGAACATAATGTCTGATTTTAGCACAAACATTTTCATAGTGATAGTAATGTATAATTATAACAGTTACATAAAAATATATTACTCATCCCTAATGATTCAAGTGTCCATTGTTAATATTATATCCGTATCTTTCTGAAGTATGTCCTTAAATACTTGACACAGACGTTATATACGCTGGAAAATAGATCGTTCGGAAAATAATGTCCGGTCTTAAAATAAACGTTTCTACCGTATTCTAATATATTATTGCAATAGCTGACTACTACACATTCCTAATTATTAACGTGTACTATTTGTTAATTTTATATCAGTCTTTTTTTCTAAATTGAACTTATTAGTTTGTTTGGAACATAATGTCCAATTTTAGAATAGAAGTTTTAATAGTTTGGTTTGTTCTGTTTTGTTTTACGGCATACCAACTTCAATGCCTACAGAATTTTTATTGCTGGTAATGTTTTTTCTTCAAAAATCTATTCTGGGGAATATTTTTACTTGAAAAAATCTATAGCTGGTCATATTTTTTCCAAATAATGTATAACTGTTTGTATTGCTGGTATTTTTTTTAAAGTATTGCTGATAATAATTTTTCCTTTAAAAATTATTACTCGTAATAATTTTTTTTTTTATTACAAAGTATTTCTGGTATTAAAACGCATTTTTACACAAGTTTCGGTGTTAACTATTTGCTTGGACACCCCGGGTAAGGATTGACCTGGGAACACCTGCAATTAAGCGGTGGTTCCACGATCCTCAAAACCTCCTGATCAGAGGCCTTGCTGTTAGACGTAGTTTATCGTCATACCCAGGACATAAGTTTTAATAGAGTTCTAATATATTATGATAATAGCTGTTCAAACATATATTACTCATACCTAATTATTAAACTGTCCTCTTAGTTAATTTTATATCAATGTCTTTTAGAATTCCACCGAAAACATTATATACCTCTCATCTTGAACGTGAGAAAAAGTCGATATGTTTATCTTTTTTTGCATGAGTTTGATCATAATGCTTTTCAAACTGCTATCAACATTAACAAAATTTGTGATCGGAGAGCAAGGCGCTGGTTTCTGCAGTTCTACAGTAGGGGTACGAATCATAATGATCCAAGGTGTTAAAGAACGTCTATCTGCAATTGACAATCAACATGTTGAAACACCAGTCGAACAAAACTCACATCATAATGTCAGAGAAAGGACTCCGATAATGGTTACCCGCATTTCAAGAAAATCGGACCATCTCAAGAAAATTGGCAAGGTGAAGAAACCTGGTAGATTTGACTCCGCATAAACTCTTTGAAAGTCAAAAAGTCCCATGTTTTGAAAGGTATTCTTCTTTCGTGACCAAATCCTGATTTTAACGAGAAATTGATCCTTTATCAGTATCGCAAACGGCCGGCTCAATGGCCTGAACATGTCGAAAGACTCGAACAATTTTCAAAACCAAAATTTCACCAACAGAAGATCATGGTGTTCCTCCATTTGCTTTATCTGGTACACTTTTCAGGATGTGTACCTACAGCAATTTGATGTATATACACATTTAGTTAAGCAAAATTGTTAATCGACGAATTTCATTCATGACAATAATTGGTCACATGTTTCCAAGAGGACATATCATCACCAAAGGGGGATACGAGACTTTGCCACATCCAACATATTTTCCTGGTCTCTCTCGTACTGACTACCACCTTTTCAAGCATCTTGACAAATTCTTAAGCCCAACGATATGCCATTTCAAAGAAGATGCAGGAATCGAATTCAAAGATTTATTGGCAACCAAACCTTTAGAGTTTTATCGTAAAGGCATACATAAATTTGTAACTCTATGACAGAAATACACAGATGTGGAGGTTTTCTATTTAAACTGATTTAAACACTATTTAAATACATTCATTTAGGCATAAAAAATGATTTTTTTTAATCGTACATTGTATTCCGAACGACATATTAAAATTTAGCGTCGTGGAAATAAGTATAAAAGCTACTACATTGAGTAATTTTAAAAGGTTTTGGAAGAAGTAAGAGAATAAAATGATAATGTTTCTGCTATAGTCTAAGTTCCTTGTACCACGGTGATGGTCCAAGGTTAGAACCCCAGAAAGAATAACACGAACACAGGTATGGAATACAAAGATATATTACAACAGAAATATAATACAAAAGAAGTAGAAGTATTAGTAATGACTAATAGATTTGGTTAGAGTGAACTATGTTGTCTCGACAAGTATCACTATTCCAATGTCCTTATAATATGCTCTCAATTATCTCTCCTCGTCTTACAATCTCCTCATACCTCTTGAGAGGCGCAGTATTTATAATGTCAGGAATAGTCCATTATTATTATGGGTAAGTTCCCATAACAGTTTCTATATAAAAAGGAGATGTCTGTTTGATACCTTTTCACTCGAGATCCATCCAACCGAATTTGACCAAACTTGGCACACACATATTATAATGTAACATATAGGTTTTGTAGCGTAAAAATCGATATTCTTTAAATATCAATAATCGATAAATCCGATCAAAATCGATAAATTCAACGTCATTCTTTCAAACTTGGTATGTAGGTTACTTACATCATGGCGTGCTCAACGATACCTCATTATTATTTCTACGCCACTGTTTTTAACGAAAACTGTGAAAAATCGAAAATCCATTTGAACACAAACTGATTTCAGCACTAACTTTAAACTAAAAATTCTCTCAATTTTTAAGCATTTTAAAACGAACTTCACTCAATTGTAGCCAACAAGAAAATTGATTGTTTATAAGTCATTTAGCTTGATAACTGAGTTTACCCATATAGTGAAAACCTGCATAAATAGCGGAAAATGGTGATTTTACAAGTTTCTTTCTTATTTTCCGTTGCCGAGAGAAGGCTTCCGTTCAACAGCTGCGAAAAGTATTCGCTTGGCAACATTCATTGTTTGCAGCCATAAGCAGAATTGATTTCGATGCGATTCGAACCTGGACCTTGCATTAACAAAACTGAGGTTTGGGAATGAGAAAGTGGAAAAATACAATAGAATTATATTTTTTTAAATTTTCCAGGTTTCATTTTTATTCTTCTTTGATCTTTAAACAAATTTTCATCAAACTTTATAAATGTACCCTCTTTTACATCCCTAGTAAAACACTGACAAATTGAATTTCCAAAACTCCAAAATAATTGTGGGCTGAAGTGGGTTTTCATTTTGCCTGTATTACCCCTTCATGTCCTCGGCTAACTTCGATTTAATAAATACAGACTAATTCTGTTATGTCAGTAACTGCATTAACTCAAAATGTTTTTAATGAAAGTACTTTAATCTGATTGATGAAAGTAGACTCTGTTATATTTAAACATGATGCTGTTTTTGCTCCAGTCGAATTGAACGCTTTTTTTTCTGATTGACCAGATTGTTATGGCTGCTAGTTAAAAATAAAAATAAATAAATACAAATAGAAAACTTTAGATTAAAAATAATTTATACATTTGTAACGAAAGAGTTGCCAAGAGAGAAGTCGTCCGTTCGATCGCCGCGATAAGATTTCGTTTGGCAACATGAATTGTTTGTAGCCATAAGCAGAATTGATTTCGGTGTGATTCGAACCTACGCCTCGCATTAACCAACTGAGATTTTGGAATGAGAAAGGGAAAAATACAATAGAATTATATTTTTTTTAATTTTACACGTTTCTTTCTTATTCTTCGTTCATCTTTCAACAAATATTTATCAAACTTAACAATCGCTTTATAAATGTATCCACTTTTACGTCCCTACACACACTGACAAGTTGAATTTCAAAAACTCTAAAATAATTGTGGTCTTAGATGGGTCTTCATTTTGCCTGTTTTACCCCTTCATGTCCTCGGCTAACTTCAATTGAATAAATAAAGACTACTTCTCTTATATCAGTAACTGCATTAAATCAAAATGTTTTTTAATGAAAGTACTTTAAACTAATTAATGAAAGTAGACTCTGCTACATCTAAACATGATGATGTTTTTGCTCTAGTCGAATTGAACGCTTTTTCTGATTGACCAACTAGCTAAAAGAAATAAATAGACATACAACACGTAAGATTAAAAATAATTTATACATTTGTAACGAAAGAGTTGTCGAGAGAAAAAGTCAGTTCGACTGCCGCGAAAAGAATTCAATTGGCAACACGAATTGTTTGTAGCCGTAAGCAGAAATGATTTCGGTGCGATTCGAAACTGGGCCTCGCTTTAACCAACTGAGGTTTTGGAATGAGAAAGGGAAAAAATACAATAGAATTATATTTTTAAAAAAAATGGTGGCAAGAATAATTGGTATAAAATAAAGTAATTTCGAAATCAGTCAAACTGTTAGAAGGATCAACAGAGGACTGAAAATCGATATACATTAAAAGAAAATGTAGGAAAATTGATATTAATTAAAATGCATTTAGATATAAAAACTCTGTAAGAGATATGGAAAATGACAGCGAAAAGCATTTTCAAATATGGAGGCGAGGATAATTGGTATAAAATGAAATAAATTCAAAACATTATAAAAGCTATCACAGTGAAAGTGTAAAATAACAAACAAAAGTACATTTAAAAAATGGAAGTGAAGAAAATTGATATGAATTAAAATCAATTTAGAAATTATTATAATGTGTTATATACAGTACCTATAAACACTACACAGTAAGTCCCAATCCTCATAAATACGTTGGACACTATTGTAAGCAGGGATAATATGCTGTCTAAGTAGTCCACCACTAGCAGTGGTTTACCTACTTCACGCCGCTGGCGAGTATTTTATTTCGTTGATGTTATAAAGATTATCATTTAATTTCCAGTCACTGTTTTCGTTATTCTTCCTTCAGTAACCTTTTCTAGGTCAAAATAGTTTCATTCACAGATCTTTTAATTTTACTCTGATTCATTTCAGCCATGTCACGTATTGTGCCCTACAGTCATGACCTGGCATCTCGGCTTCAGTCCCTTTCCCAACGCCGCAACATAGCTTCTCTGTGGGATTCCTAAAATACTTTTTTTACTTCTTTTTTAATAATTTCACCCCAAGCAAGACAATGAAGCCACTGAGAATCATATTGACTACTGAGTGTTAGATAATACGAGAAAAAAAAAACTACTATTAAGAAGAGAGGACAATAAAAGAAAAAAGAATTAACAAGATATTGGCGTTGCATTTATAATCAAATTTGATTGGGAAGCAAAAACCGCAAAAGAGTTCTACAAAAATTAATATAGAAGATACTTTTAGCATAGAACTGTCGATGTAGATCACCACTCGCAGTGGTTTACCTACTTCACGCCGCTGGCGAGTATTGTATTTTGTTGATGTTATAAAAGTTCTCCATTTCATTTCCAACCACCGTTTAGGTTATTCCTCATTAAGTTATTCTTTCTAGGTTACAACACTATTGTAAGTGTAGGTAATATGCTGTCTACACTGGTGAGCTGACAGCGAGGGAAGTTCTTGCCGTGTCGAACATTCTGCATTCGGGCGGAGAGTAACCCGGACGATGCTATACAACAAAGACAAACATACCTGAAAAATTGAAATAGAGAAAATTGGTTACATTGAAATAAATTTAGAAATTATTAAACTTTAAGAGAGAACATGCAAAACAACAAAGACAAACATATTTTAAAAATGGAAATGAAGAAAATTAGTATACATTGAAATAAATTTAGAAACTGTAATGCAGAAAGTGCCGAATAACAAACAAAGGCATATTTTTTAAATTTAATCGTAGAAAATTGGTATACATTGATATGAACTGAAAAATTATTGAATTGTAAAAAAAGAAAATATTGGTATATAATGTAGTTAACTTAGAAATCGTTTAAACTGTTTTTTGTTGTTTTTTGTAAATACAACTTCAGCGAGTAAACGGATAAATCACAGAATCCCTTGTGCGACGAAAAACAATCAATCAGCAATATGCAAAATATCGAAGAACCAGAAATATGAAAATCGCAAAAATGAAGAAATTTCAACTGTCAGTTAAAATTTTTAGGGCACATAATGAGGAAAGACGGTTTGAAAATGTCTATACTCACATGACTCGATTCAAGGCAAGAGGCACAGAAGAAAACAACACCTACGTAGTGAGCTTGTGCAAGTGGATAATGGAGTATGGCCTAGGAGATAATAAATAATACTAATTTTATTAAAACCTGCAAAGATGATTTCAGCATTAAATAATCAACAGAGGTTGATATGCCGCTAAACAAAATCAAGCAAACGGCATAGCATTTGGAGTCAGGCGCTTACTGGATCAATACCGGGAATAGACAATTTTTTCAGTATACATAGTGTTGTGGTGTCCTCCATCTAAAGAGTCTATGTTGGAATCTTTCGCCTACTATAAGATTAGTAGAAGAGAAGGCCTTGGGGAACAGTCGCACAGATTGTTCATTACTGTCAAACTCTCTGCCTCGGCGGAGAGGAACCCGGACGTACCTTTGCCCCAGTGCAAAGTTTCGTCCGGGTAGGTAGACAGGACCTGAACCCCTTTAGGCGGGTTCAAAGGGAATATTTTTGGCCGAGCCTACGGGCTCGGAAAACCCACAATAAACTGGCCTTGTGCCAGATACTCCCTCCTGTTGGTGGTGGTAGGGGGTTGTTAAATATTAACAGTCGACCAGACTGTTCATTGCTTTCAAACTCTCTGCCTCGGCGGAGAGGAACCCGGACGAACCTTTGCCGCAGTGTAAAGTTTCGTCCGGGGAGGTAGACAGGACCTGAACCCCTTTAGGCGGGTTCAAAAGGAATATTTTTGGCCGAGCCTACGGGCTCGGGAAACCCACAATAAAAAGGCCTTGTGCCACATACTCCCTCGTGGTGGTGGTGGTGGGGTTGTTAAATATTAACAGTCGACCAGACTGTTCATTGCTGTCAAATTCTCTGTCTCGGCGGAGAGTAACCCGGACTAAGCTTTGCCGCAGTGCAAAGTTTCGTCCGGGGAGGTAAACAGGACCTGAACCCGTTTAAACGGGTTCTAAGGGGATATTTTTGTGGCGCCTACGGGCTCGAAGAACCCACGCTAAATTCGGACTTGTGCCACATACACCCCTCTTGGGGGTGGTGTAAATATAAAAATCGACCAGACAGTTCATTTCTGTCGAACTCTCTGCCTCGAACGGAGAGGAACCCGGACGAAGTTTTGCCGAAGGGCAAGGTTTCGTCAGGGGAGGTAGATAAGGACTGAACCCTTTTACACGGGTTATAAGGGAATATTTTTGGCCCAGCCTACGGGTTCGGAGTACCCACGGTAAACTCGGCCCTGTGCCACATACACTCCTCGTGGAGGGCTGTTAAATATAACATTCGCCTAGATTCTTATTCTGTCGAACTCTCTGCCTTCAGCAAAGAGGAATCCGGATGAAGCTTTGCTGAAGGGCAAAGTTTCGTCCGGGGAGGTGGACAATTCCCGAACCCGCTTATGCGGGTTCTAAGGGAATATTTTTGGCCGAAGCTACGAGCTCGGAGAACCCATGCTAAACTCGGCCTTGTGCTACATACGTCCCTGGTGTGGGGGCTGTTAAATATTAACAGTCGCATAGATTGTTCGTAACTGTCGAACTCTCTACCGAAGCAAAGAGGAACGCGGACGAGGCTTTGCCGAAGGGCAAAGTTTCTTTTGGGGAGGTAAACAGCCCCTGAATCTGTTTATGCACGTTCTACTGGAATATTTTTTGGCCGAGGCTACGAGCTCTGAGAACCCACGCTAAACTCGGCCTGGTGCCACATACATCTCTCGTGGGGAGGGTGTTAAATATTAACAGTCGAATAGATTGAACGCTCTAATAATGTACTGTTGTACTTACTATTTAATATATGATATATCTTCAACACTTGTTTTTTTTTATTTCTTTAACTTGGCCACAGCACTTAGCGAGGGATCATATGTAGGAGTTCCACTTGAGGTTTACTTTGGCCTTAAGTTCCAACAGTCGCTCAAGACAGGGTCCACCTTCTGTAAATCCCTTGTTCATTATGGTAGGCGAAAATTCAGGGTACGTTCGGTGATGATGGAAAGTCAATAGTTAGGCATTGAATGTGGCCAGGAAGTTTTCTTTCTCTGCGCCGTTGAAGATATTTCAGATGAAAGGTAAGTTGATTGTCTTGGGTCATCCAGAGTTTTAAATCTCACCCATATTCTGCTATATTTTGGCGGAAGTAGGAAAATGAGAACCAAATATTCATTCAAAAGAAATAGAAGTACATGAAATTTGAAAAAAAATTAAATATTTTCAAAAATGCTTAAAAAAATTGAATGAGAAAAGGAAAATGACAAAAATAAAAATATGTTTACATAATAAAATGGATGCAAGGAAAAATGGTATGAAAATACATTTTATAGAGAGTTTAAAATATTCGATATCAGAGAGAATGATATGCATTTAAAAATTGTGTCGATGGAAAATGATGGAAAATTAAGTAAATTAAGAGATAGTTAAAACCGCGGCTGGAGAAAATGGAAGGAAAAAAAAAACACACGAAGAAGAAATGGATTCAAAGAAAATTGGTATAAAATGAAGTAAATTTAGAAATTATTAAAACAGTTGGATATCGAAAGGGATATATAACAAGGAAAACACACTAAAAAGAAATGGTCGTAAAGAAAATTGGTATAAAATTAGTTGAATTTTGATAATTTAAAAGTAAAAGGTAGAAATCAAAAAATGAAAATAAAACTACATTTTAAATGAATACGAAATAAATTGGTATAATGTAAAGTAAATTTAGAAATCGTTAAAACTGTTAGTGAAAGATAAATGAGAAAAACAATAATATAACATAATTTAATAATTATATAAATCTGGTAAATAGCGAAATCATTTGGACTGAACGTATCGCAAAACTGAATCAGATCCGCATTAATTGTTAAAGAGTGAAATAAATAGCAAAAGGAATTGAAGCTTTTAAGATAAGAAATTGAAATATATGTAAGAGACTCGACATATATTTTAAGAGAAATGGTAAATAATTATATGACCAAGGAAAATGGTAAATATACTTTGCAAAGACAAATGAAAAATAAGTGAAAAAATATAAAAAAAAAAAAAAAACGAAAATGAAAGCTTGTGAAAATAGAAGAGGTTAGAAAATCTGAAATTAATGTCAATTATTGACAGAGACATGAACTAAAAACGAAATGAGATTCACTACAAATGATGGCTAGGGAAATGAAAAAGAAATTATCCGAATGGAAAATAAAAATACATTTATTAATAAATGAAGAATAAATTTGAAAGAGAAATGGATATAAGGGGAAGGACGATAGTGGAAAATAAAATGAATGTTAGAATAAGATTTATATAAAGAAATGCTTGAGGCAAATAAGAAGAAAGGTGTTACCACCCCTGGTCAAGGTGGACCAGGGAACAACAGCAATTATTAGGTGGTTCCACGTTCCACAAAACCTTCCGATCACAGGCCTTGCTGCCGGATATAGTTTATCGTCATACCCAGGATGATTTACTGTTAAACGAGAGTTAATATGGATAACATTTTGAATAACGACTAATATTTATTTTTCTACGAGTAATTCTTGGGAATATTCCGTTTGGAATTGTCTAAGTTGAAATACAGATTACCTAAGTTTACTTCCTTTTTTTGTTGTTTTTCTTGCCTACTCTCCACCCACATACCGTCTGCATAGCGATTTGCATTTCCCACTAACGGAACTTTAACTGTATAAAAGATTTACTTCCGTTCATTGATATAACCATTGTGCTATCTACCCGGGACATCTCCTTGTTATTCATCATCTGGATCCCAATACTTGCCCTGAAGGGACCCTAGTATTTGTTCTGTTTTTGGATATCTTCCAACCTCTTTACAAGGTGAATTCCCCAACGGCAAATAGCTGTATATAGAGTGAGTGAACTGTTTTTGTTTTCATGAACAAAAGACTCGAAGAATCATCGTCCTTTTTGGTCTTGGACTCGTTTTGCTTAAATATTCTTCTATAACATTCATTTCTTCGTTTGATTTTATTCGTCGTCTTCGCCATTTGTGTCTTCTTTGTTTCAATGTCTTCTTCTTTGCTTCATTTTCTCTTCTTCTTTACATCGTCTTCGTTTTCGTCCATTTTCTTCTTCAATGTCATTTTTTTATTTATAGATTTCTTCTTTTTTTCCTACGTTTCATTGGCTTCTTCTATGCTTTTTTTTCTCTTCTTCTTTTGTCTTCCTTTTGATCCACTTTTATTTTTCTGCGCTGTCATTTTTTTTGTCTATATATTTCTTCCTTTTTTCATTTGTTTCATTTTCTTCTTCTTTGCCATATTTTCTATTCTTCTTATTTATATCGTCTCCGTTTTGATCCATTTTCTTCTTCTCTGTTATTTTTCATCTATAGATTTCTTCCTTTTTCCCTTTGTTTCATTGTCTTCTTCTTTGCTGTATTTTGTGATCTTCTTCACATCGTTTTGATCCATTTTCTTCTTCGCTGTCATTTTTTCTATATATTTCTTCTTTTTTCATTCGTTTCATTTTCTTCTTCTTTGCTGTATTTTCTCTTCTTCTTCTTTATATCGTCTTCGTTTTGATCCATTTTCTTCTTCGCTGTCATTATATATATATATATATATATATATATATATATATATATATATATATATATATATGTTCTTTTTTCTTTCGTTTCATTGTCTTCTTTGCTGTATTTTCTCTTCTTTATATAATCTTCCTTTTCATCTATTTTCCTTTTCGCTGTCATTTTTATCTATATATTTCTTCCTTTTTTCATTTTCTCCTTCTTTGCTGTATTTTCTCTTCTTCTTCTTTATATCGTCTTCGTTTTGATCCATTTTCTTCTTCGCTGTCATTATATATATATATATATATATATATATATATATATATATATATATATATATATATATATATTCATTTTTCTTTCGTTTCATTGTCTTCTTTGCTGTATTTTCTCTTCTTCTTTATATCGTCTTCCTTTTCAGCTATTTTCCTTTTCGCTGTCATTTTTTTATCTATATATTTCTTCCGTTTTTCCTTCGTTTCATTGTCTTCTTTTTCTCCGTATTTTCTTGTTTGTCTTCAGATTTTCTTCTTTTTGTTTTATTTTCTTATCCGTTCATCTTTTTCAATACATTTTTTTCTGATTTTTCTTCCTTATTTATTTCGTTTTCTTTTCATTCATTGCTGTATTTTCTTCGTTTTTACATTTGTTATACTTTATTTTCCTCCCTTTTTTATTTTGAGCTCTATTTTTCTTATTCTATATATTTCATTTTCTTCTTCCTCTTTTTCCTCTGTATATCTTCTCCTCTCCACCTTTTTCTACTTAATTTAATCTCTCCTTCTTACCCTTCTTCGTTCTATTTCTACTTTGTTCTATGTATTTCGTTCCTCATTCCTTTTTCATCTTAATCCACTCTCCACTTTCTGTACCTTTTCATATGATTTTCCTTCTCTTTTTCTCATGCTTTCTTTGCTCTTTTAATCCTGATCCTTCATATGCCTTCTTTCATAGTTTTTTCTCTCGCTCATTCGTCTTTTCTCTCATTTTATCCTACAAAGTACGTTCTTCTTTTCTTTATCCTCCCCAACATTTTCCTGTCTTCCTCACTGTCATTTCACCTTCCTTCTTTCCTTCCTTCCTTCCTTCCTTAGCTTTCCTTTTTTTTCCTGCCTCCCTCCCTCACTGCTACTTCCTTCGTTATTTCCTTCCTTCGCTTTCCTTCCTTTCTTGCCTCCCCTTCCATCATTCATCCCTTCGTTCCTTCTTTTCTTTCTTCCTTCGTTCCTTCCTTCATTCGCTTTCCTTTTCTTTTCCTTTCCTGCATCCCCTTCATTCCTTCCTTCCTTCCTTCCTTTCTTTCTTTCTTTCTTTCTTTCTTCTTTCGCTTTCCTTTCCAGCCTCCCCTTCGTTCGTTCGTTCGTTCATTCGTTCGTTCCTCCCTTCTTTCCTTCCTTAGCTTTCCTTTCCTTTCTTTCCTCCGTCAACGTTCCTTCCTTCCTTCCTTCCTTCCTTCCTTCCTTCCTTCCTTTTTTTCCTGCTTACTTTCTTTCCGTATTTCTTTCTTGTTTCTTTTCTTCCTTCGTACATCATTCCATATTTTCTTTATCCTTTATTCCTTTCTTCCTTCATTCGTTCCTTAGTTAATTCATTCTTTCATTCCATCCTTTACACCTCTCTTCTAACATTCCTTTCTGCTTTCATTCCTTCTTTAATTCATTTCTTCTTCCTACTTTTCTTCTTCCCTGCACTCTTCTCTTCGTTCTATCATTCCCTCTTTTCCCCATACTTTTTTCCTTCTTTCCTTTCCTCTTTTCTTCCTCGTTTTATTCTTTTCTTTCTTCCGTTTTTTTTTCTTAATTCCTTCTGCTTCTCCCCCTCCTTTCGTTGGTTGCGTTTCTTCCTTCTTTCCATCATTCCTTTCTTACTTCCTTCCTTCCTTCCTCTACCTTTTCCTTCTGTCCCCTTTATTCTTTCGACCCCATCCTTCTCACTTTATTCTTCGATTTTTCTTGTCCTACTGGGTTATATCTTTGCCACTCGTCTTTCTTCTTCTTCTTCTTCCTCTTCTTCTTCTTTTTTCACTCCTTCTCTTGGTTCGAAATAAGCTTTTGGGCCCCAAATATTTCTTCTCATTTACTTTTCTCCTATTTCTCTTTTCGATTACCTTATTTCCGGTATTATCTTTTTCAAATACGTCGATTTCTTCTTTACACATTTTTTTTCTTACTATTTGACATTTTATTCTTTTTCAAATCTTTCTTATTCTTAGTGTCTCACTTCCGATATTTTCCTTTTAACTTATTCCATGAACCGAACTTTTCATTAATTACCTTTCAACAGCAACAACAACAACAACAACAATAATAATAATAATAATAATAATTATTATTATTATTATTATTATTATTATTATTATTATTATTATTATTATTCATAATTCATAATCCACAGTGATGTTTGTTAAATCTTTACTGGCGGTAATTTGGCAGACCTTCTCGGTGGCCATTGTTCAACAACCGGGGTCAGACCACCCACAGTGAGAAGTCATAATAATATTTGGGTATCATCTCATCTGTACTGTTCGAGATCGAATAAATCAAATAAGAAAGAAAGAAAGAAAGAAAGAAAGAAAGAAAATGAAAACTAATGAATGGAAGATGAATAAATAGGGAAAGAATGAAAGAAGCAGAAACGAGAACAACAACCTTTAAGAAAGAAAGAAAGAAAGAAAGAAAGAAAGAAGATGGACTAACATTTCGAGATTGGAAAAGAAAGAAGGATAAAGGAAAACAGCACCCATTAAGAAAGAAAAAAGAAACAAACAAACAAACCCCATGAATAAATAAAAAAAGAAAGAAAGAAAAAAAACAAAAAAGAAAACAAAAAAAGAAAACAAAAGAAAGAAAGAAAGAAACCCCATGAATAAATAAAAAAAAAGAAAGAAAGAAAACAAAAGAAAGAAAGAAAACAAAAGAAAGAAAGAAAGAAAGAAAGAAAGAAACTAAATACCCGTGGTTGGAAAAGAAAGAAAAATACAAAAACACATTCTGTTAGCTGAGGTAGGAACAGATTTGTTAACTTTAACACCTTCAAAACAAAGCTATACTCTTTGAATCGTCTGGGAGACTCTATCTGTCCTCCATCAACATGCCTAACTCTAAGGAGAGTGATTTATTGCCGTTTATCGAATTAATGTTTTCCGCGGATTTGAAAAAGAAATATTATATTGAATCAATTGTTTAGTCTGCTGCTATAATTCTTGGTTCATTGCGCAATGCTAGACAATTTTTCTCTACAGAATTTATCTTACGCATTTATAAAGATATCATTCATCCATGCATTAAATATTCCTACATGTGCTCTGGTGATTCTGCTATATATCGAGAGATTCTTCATCGAATCCTAAGAATCTGTAATTTTATTATTCCTGATCTGGCATCTCAGCTACAGTCACTTTCCCACAGATGTGACATGAATTCTCTGAGCCTTTTCTATAAATATTTTTATGTTAATTGTTCTGATGAACTTTGTACCCAATATTTATGAATTTAAACTCAGTACTAGGTTAGCGGCAAAATCACATCATTTTACCGTTGAAATAAATAGACGTATCCGCAAGTTCTATGCTAACAGTTTCTTCTCTTGCACTTCTTGCTTGCACAACTCTCTTCGGTTTTTCTGCTTCACGGCTAAATTTGTGTGTCACACATTTAAATGCAATGCCAATCGCTATCACGTTTCTTTTCTTTTATTGTTCTCTCTCCATAATAATTTTTTCCATATTCTGTAATAGTCAGTAGCCACTTGCATTTTAGTGGCAGTATTGCCTTGCTTTCTGTGAAATGGTTTAAAATAAATTAGAAAACCGGTTCTATGCCTTTTTAAATTCTAAACCGGAAAGACGTTGATCATTTTGATTCGCCGTAAGCCAGACCCCACATTAGCATTGTTGACTCTCCTTTAAACCGCACCTGTGTCTATCTATCACTTAATGGCTTGTGATATTTATTCTATTTAATGTTAAATAAAGCAACAAGTTTTGATATGTTGTTAAATTAGCATGTTTAGCCTAAACTGTGTTCAGCTGAAGATTGTGTGTGACAGATGTGAGAATTGAAAATTTGGCCGGAGGTAAAAACAAAATGAACGATGCAAATACAGAAATGGAGATTCGGAAACTCATGACGAGAAGTAGGAAAAGGCGCTGTGAAGCATTTTTGAAGCTTTATTTTCTCGGAAGATATTTTCGAAATTTTGAGAATTTAAATTTTATTAATCAACAATATCGTCGCTGTCAACAGAATTTAACCTAAATTAAACTCAAAATTCTATTTCGAGCAAATAAAATTTTTAATGATAGTGTTTGAATTTAAAACAAAACACTTCCCATTTTCTAGATGTTTTACTGATTGTCATCTTATATATAAAGTACAGTGCATGGTCATTTGTGCGTGTGTGTGTCCAAGCAACTCCTCCACTGCCACTTGTCCGATTTCAATGATTCATAGCTCGTTCCAAAACCCTATAAAATTGAGGCACAGGGAACGATATTCATTGGGTTGCCAAATTATTCGAGGTGAAAAATATATGTTAATATATTATACTAGCTATTACCGTTGCTTTCATAGTTCAAGGGGAATAACTCTTATTTTCTTTTCGTATCCAAATTTGCAGTTAGCTTAAATTTTTTACCTTTTTAAAGCCGCCTTATCGGTATCAATAAACTACAGGACAACTCAAAATTGATCGCTGCATTTAATTAATTGCATTGAATTAATGTTTACGCTTACCTTTTTAAAGGTTCAACGATAATTCTACCGCTGCCACTTAATTTAAAACGATTTGATGTACGTAGATGCTTATTTTCCGTACAAACTAATTAATTTTATTTTATGGGTGACATAACAGGGGTGATTTTATCAGATAAAATTAATATAGTGTAAAGATGGTGAAAATTAAATTAGGATTAGATATATAATCAACATTCAAAGAGTTAGAGAAACATAATAGCTAATTGAGTAAAACGGATGGAATCTATATGAATATAGTCGAAACACAAGGTCCTCAATATCTGTATTATATATTATCTACTTCTAGGCAATACCACACTCCAAGTTTAACTTATTTGCATATTGATTTTAAAAATGTTTATTTCATTAATTAATCCTATCCACTGCCCCATGTATCCTAACCAACGCCTTTATGAGCTGCGCCATGTGTTCTCAATGACATTCCAACCAGCTGAAGAAGGCCAGAGCGTACAATGGCCGAAACTTTGTAATAAATATGGTGGGGAAGATAAGGATAATAGTTGGAATAATTCAAATAGTGTAAACGGATAAAAGATGGTCAATTATTTCTGGATAATTATCATAGACTCTGCATTTTCAATTTTCAGTATGAGTGCAAGCATTGATTCTGTGGAGCAACAATAAAATCTTTGGTTTCACCTTTCGAGCCTGCATTATGTAGCCACAGATGGGTACTGTGTTTGTCTGTATCATCTTGTTTGCTTAAGGCAGAATTTTCAGTAGGAAGATTATCCTGCCATCATTTCTGTATTTGGTCCATTGCATTTCTTTTAGCTTTCCTTTTAAGGTCTTGCCGCTGCAACATTTGTATTATGTTATTCTTGCATTTCTTAACCGTCTTGAAATTCCATGCCACTCCACAATTATCATATTCTTCTATGTCTTTTCTGGATGTAGCCGGTCTCTCCTGTGAATATCAAAATGGAACATAGGAAATTGAAAATGGAATAGTCAACTTTAAATTGGGACGTAGCAAATTCAAAATGGAATAGTCAACTTTAAATTGGGACGTAGCAAATTCAAAATGGAATAGTCAACTGTGACAGCAAATGTACAAAAATCCGAGTAAATACAATCCATCAACTTTTTGCTTTATGTATAATTTTTTCTCAAACAAATAGAAAAAATGAAGTGACGGTTCACATACGGCTTGCCCACAATGAGAATTGTTCATAACTATTTTTGGTTCTCACTAGTCGAGGTGCAATTGAAATGCACCGAAACGAAGTTGCATCTTTGTATTGAGTAAAATATTTTTATTTGTCTATATTATAAAATTTTAATATATATATATATATATATATATATATATATATATATATATATATATATATATATATAGTTTTAAGGTATGTTATATTTATGGGCTAAGGGTTCCTAATATATTAAGAAAACTACTATTATCTTGTACTACTGAAGTCCCTTACTTTGATCATAATAACAATATATATATATATACAACGTGATGGTGTCTCCATGAGTTCAGTACTGGGTCCGAGATTTAGCAATTTCTACATGTCGAACCTCGAAAATAAGATATTTACAGATTTTTAAAAAAAAAAACATCAATCTACCTAAGATAAGTTGATGATATTTTTATGTTAGTTAAAGATACAGATGAAATAATTCAACTTCAAAAACGTTTCCAAAATAATTATGTCCTTAAATTCACATATGAACTCAATACTACTAATAAAATCCCCTTCCTTGATATATTGATAAACACAAATAATAAAAAAATTACTATTTCGCCATACAAAAAACCTACAAGCATAAATTCATGTACACTTAACTACAATAGCGAATTCCCATATTACTACAAAATAGCAATTATAAAAAATCTTTTAAATCGTGCAGAAACTAATTCATCCACAAAACAGATTTTTTACAGTGAACTAAAGAATATAAAACAGACACTTATTAATAATAGCTTTCCAAACTATATAGTTGATGAACAAATCAGATACTTTCTTAGAAATCTCAATACTAAGCAAATTGTAGATAATACTGATCTCCTATATCGTAATCAAATGCATACTAATTATAAACAAGATGAAAATATACTAAAAACTTTAGTAAATTCTAATATATCAACTACAGATCCTAGCAAACAAAATAAATTAAATGTCTATAATTGGTAACAGGAGCGATTGGTTTATACCAAAGGTTTTCCATACTTCATACTTCTCCAATTCACTCTCGTGTGGCCATTGTGACGACATTAGATCCGGTGCGATTTTCGCTTCTAGCGTCTTATATGCCCGTGTTTATCGTTGCTTAGAAATAATCAATGTAAACATTGACAGACTATCAGCACTGTCTTGTCCGTATATTGCTTAATATGTTGTAATTGACATCTTTGATAATGGCTTAAGTAAACCGAAAGCTTAGATTGTATTAAAAAAATATGGATCAATATTGTGAATTTATTTCTTCGTTCAGCGATAATGTTATTAAACTTATCAGACGTTACGAAAAAAATTTACATAAAATAAATAAACAACACTTGTCTATATTTTTTAATCAAACGTGTATGAATGAAAAGATGCTTCCTAAATACACACACACACACAATATATATATATATATATATATATATATATATATATATATATATATATATATATATATATATATATGTGAAATTGTATGACAAAGTGGAAAAAAAATATCCATCGTCGTTTCCATTGCTGCAAGCTTTTTGGGGAATGGCGAACAGCTGCCTCATCGCATTCTCTTGGATTTCCTCGACGTCTTTAAATATTCCTTTTAAGTGGAATTTCTTTTTTGGAAAGAGAAAGATGTAGCAAGGAGCAAGATCTGGGGAATATGTTGTTTGTCGGTCCTGGAAAATGACCCAAAACAATTGCACGAGCTTCGCTGAATGAGCAGATGTGTTGTCATGTTGGAGTTATCACTGACCGGACGCTATGCAATTCTGTCCTTTTCCGTCAAACCGCATCCCGCAAACGCCACGACACGCCACGACACGCCACTCCATGTTTACTGTGTGACCAGATGAAGTATGCTCATGATGAAAAATGCTCTTGTATTCGAAAAAACTGTCAATAATTTCTTCATATTGTTTCGACACATTTGTACTTTCATCAGTCTCAGAGATATTGGGGTGGGGTGATAGTGGGTCTTCCAATGCGAAGACTGAGGCTTCTTGTCTAAAGATGATAACTTTTCAAAATTCTTCTCGTTCTGAGTTTGACCATAAACTACATCCGGTAGCAAGACTTCTGATTGTGGGATTTTGAGGAGCGTGAAACCACCTCTCAATTGCTGCTGTTACCAGGTCCACGCTGACCAAGGGGTTTTAGTTATGTGAAAATAGGGAACATACAAACTGATGTCAAAATACTATTAAAGTGTAGAAGTACATTTTTATAGTGATGTTGCCAGTAATACATTTTCTTAGTTAAAAAAATTATCTGCAATTCATTTTTAAAAATAAATTTCTAATGCTCACAAGAAAATTTAATTTGCGCATTAAATAACCCATACGAAGTGGGTGTGCCGTTAAACAAACACATTTTTAAAAAGGTAATATCACCTAAAAGCAAAACATTTTAAAAAATCTAAAACGTACTCTCATTATTACACAAGTAAAACATGAATGACGTTTCACATACGGCTTGCCCACAATGAGAATTGTTCATAACCATTTTTGTTCTCACTAGTCGAGGTGCAATTGAAATGCACCGAAACGAAGTTGCCTCTTTGTAGTAAGTAAACTGTTTTTATTTGTCTATATTATAAAATTTTAAGAAATATATATATATATATATATATATATATATATATATATATATATATATATCAATGCACTCCCCCGTCGGTTTCGATGTATGAGTATCTGCCCGCTTATTGATTAGGTTATGAAAGTTTATGCGATTATCTTAAGTGGCATTTAAGACCCGCTAGTGATTTACAAAGGATGTCACGTATATATACTTAATATCATAAGTCTTAAGGTTGTAGAAAATTTTATCAAGATCATATATATATATATATATATATATATATATATATATATATATGATCTTGATAAAACTTTCTATACATATATATATATATATATATATATACATATATATATATATATATATATATATATATATATATATATATATATATATATATATATATTAAGTGATACAATTTATACAAATGCAATGGCCGTTACTACCAGTCCACTAATTTATCCATATGCCCGGCCGACTAGCCAATTCATTTTATAAACCGTTCCTCATCCCACACAAAGCACTTGCGGTTTTTGTTGCTACCTTATATGGTCCAGTGCCCCTGCTATTTACCTTGACCTCCTTGATAAGATCCAAAGAATAATCAGCAATATTATTTTTCCTGATTTGGCCTCTCGGCTTCAGTCACTTTCACAACACCGTGAGTTTGCCTCTTTATATTTTTTCTAGAAAGATTTTTATGGTAGTGTTTGGATAAGCTCTTCGTATGGTACCTAGAGTATTTTGAATTTGGCGTCGAGATCTGAATAATTTACATTTGAACTGGATAGATATAGCCGTAAATTCTATGCTAACTGTTTCATTTCCTCACACTTCTCTCTTGTGGAAAAAACTTCTGGCTCCATGCTTTTCTGACAACTTTAATATGCAAAAATTTAAATGCAATGTCAATCGCTATCTATTGTCCTTTTCATTACGATCTTTTATTTCTGCTCAACATTAATATTTCTGTTCGTAATAACTATTCCAAGCAACTCCTTCTGTTATGTTGGCATTACTGACTTGCTGGGGTGACAACGGTTTAAAAACAAATCTATGTTGAGGGGACCTCAGTTAACGATTCTGATCATGTGTGATCATTTTCTTTTAACAAGACCAGTACGCAAAACCCCCGACTAGTTACACCGTGCTAACATTGACAAATAGAAATAGAAACTTTGGAATATTTCCAGCTATCAGATTGCACCGACATAGGCTTCAAAAACTTTCCAGTGTTTCCACTTTATACGATCGACTATTTTGATACGTAGCACCACGGACCCATTTCTCTGACTAATGACCATGGTTGGATTCGAACTCAGGTTTTCATTCAAAAAAGTCGATCTAACCAGGCGACCACAAAACAAAAAATGCCTATTGTGATATAAAATATTATCTTTATACTCTGGATGATATGATATTATTTTTCCATAATAATGTCCTAGCCATGTCGATTGAACTCTCAGAATCATGCAACAATAGTGCTATATTTTTATCGAATAAAAACTCCGTCACGATTAAATCATATCTTTTAGATCACCCAAACCCCAATATAGATCATTTTTTGCATATCAAGCTTAATTCGTTTAAAATCATTTCCCGCGTAGCATAATTACCCTTGTTTTCATTTTATTAATTGCGCACCCGCATGGTGATCCTAGATGGCATCTGTAATTGTTAAAAAAGAAAATGATTCAAATTTGTCTTTTTCAATAAATAATTTCATGTCATTTCTTCTGATGAGCATGTCGTGCCTCTTACCTCAACCATAGAGGGAAATTTCTTTTGTAATGAAGAAAAGAATACTGAGCTGTAACGTGACATCTGTCCTTATTTACGGATGCGAATGTTGGGAAAGTTGAAGAAGAGACTCGAGGCGACCGAGATGTGGTTCTACAGAAGGATGCTAAGGATATCATGGACCGAGCTTGTGAGCAAAGATGAAGTCTTAGAGAGGATGCAAAGAAGGAGGTGGCTTATACTTAACATCAGGAAGAGGCAGCTGAAGTTTCTGTGACATATAATGAGTATGGAGGCCCTGGAGAACCTGATACTCCCGGGTCGAATAGAGGGAAAGTGAGACAAGTGAAAACAACGAATGACATTCCTAGCGGCCTGAAGCAAGTAGAGGATAGAATATGGTCTGGGGGAGGTGTCAGAGGGAAGGAACATTTTGAGAGCTGCAAGGGATAGCAGGAAGTGGAGAGCCATGATCGCCTAAGTCCTGAAAGGATACGACACACAGAAAGAAAAAGTAAATTGGTAACTAGGTCTCACCGTTTTACTGTTGGAATAGCTAAGTGTTAACGTAAGTTCTATTTTAATACTTTCTTCTCTCACACTTCTTGCTTCTGGAACTCTCTTCCTGTTTCTTGTTTTCCTCCCACCTAGCACCATCAAAAATAAATGAAACGCTTACCATTTTCTCTCTTTATGTAACCTGTCCTATTATTGAAATTTCTCCACAAAAATGTCTTATCTTATTTTACTGAAAGTAACCCGATGCTTCTTAACGGTATTATTGCCTTCTTTGGGTTGAAATGATAAAAAAAAAAAATGTTGGATGTTATAGCGAGTTTGGAACGCGTGTTTCATAATCAGAATGCGAGTGTTTTAAAGCCGTTGTCTATCCATATATGATAATCAGTCAGTTATGCGTGATACACGTTTAGGCGAGTCAGATTTTTTCTGCGGTAGACCAGTTGCCAACTCGGTCTGTGCTGCTGCTTACGCATAAATGGCGGGAGAAGAAGAGGATTCATGCCTTTCCCAAGGGTATTAAACTTAAGTAACCGAATCTGACTGGAATTCGAACTCGGGTCTCCGATTTCCCCATCCGAGCCGCAATCCATTACGCCACCCTGCCGCATACATCCCTCTAGTTATTGAAAGAAATAACAAGGAAGAACTTACAACATACGCTGAAAAAACGTCACCTCAAGGAAGCATCTAGGCATTTAAATGAAATAATACAGGTTGAGCCAGAGAGCCGACATAATACTCCCTGAAATACATTCCACATAATGGTAACTGATTAGATGCACTGGTGTCTTCATCGAGCTAATTTATTCCCATTATGTAAGAGAAACTTCTGGGATGTATAAGTGGGAGGTATTTCTGCCACATTCTTTATATGGACACAGAGGTGATATTTTACAAAGAAACAGGCTCGATGCATTAAAGGTTTATCGTAATAATTCTAAACATAATTTAGACTTGGACTATGCAGTTTTAAGTTGAAATCTATTGAATGTGCGCTGATTTCAGAGACTGTAAATTTACGTCAAGTCTAGCACACCATATCTTTTTTTTTGATAAAACAGTGGTTGCGACAATGTGGAATATATTTCAAAACAAGTGATAAGAATAAAACCAAAAAGAAGAAAAAAAACAAAAAAAAAAAAATAGAGGTGGTAAGCACGTTCATTGAGTTCGATTAAATTATGTATGAGATGACAAAAATAATAAATTTCAATATAAAGTGAAGCGTCACTCTTTCTTCCATGTTATTAAATACTAATAATGTAACCGGAATTCGTTGTGTTTCGCCTCCCACACAATCTTATGTGATGTACGAAAGCCGTAACAGATTTTTATTTCATTTCGTCATTCCTTTACGCTCCAATATATATATATATATATATATATATATATATATATATATATATATATATATATATATATATATATATATATATATATATTAGCTGTGTATTTAAAACCCAGTAATTTTTAAAGTTACTCCAAAATTCGCTTGAAGATGAAATGGAACTAATGTCTTTAATTTAAGTACAAAATTAAATTTGGGGCTTTTAGCTTCCATTTTTGAAACATGGTTGGAACTGTGTAGCGAAAAACCATATTTTAAGTCTATTAACTTATAATATTATATATATAGAGAGAGATGTGTGTGTGTGTGTTTATTTAACTTACTTATTATAAAACGCAGATTGTGTGTGTGTCTGTACGTTTATATATTGGATCGGATTTCCTACATTTTTCAAACGATTTCAACAAAACTTCAAAGGACTACGTAAAATGACCTTGCGGTGGTTCTGACAGCGCTACAAATTGGAAAAACACAATTGTTTTTGCACAAAATCAATTTGAAAACACGATTAAAAGGCATTAATAAAAGGGAGACAACTCATATCGAATTATATTTATTAATATCGAGTTATCGAGTTATACTTATTATAAAACCCAGATTCGTTGTTTGTGTGTGTGTTTGTGTGTGTGTTTTTGTTTGTGTGTGTGTTCGTTTATATATGGGATCGGATTTCCTACATAACATATTTGAAACCATCGAGATTGCTACCTGGGAAATCACCCCACTGTTTATAAAAAAAAAAAGTTAATATGAATCTCAGATAATAACGAAACGGTATATTTTGGCGTAATACGTTCGCCTTGGTTCCATTTTCACATCTACACTCTACATTCTTCCTTCAGACAATTCTTACTATTATACATTGATTCCTTTTCTAAAAGAAACATTTTCTTCGTTATCGCTCACTTTCTCACAACGTTTCAACTGTTGACACATACAATATGATGTATAAATTCCTTGGGAATGCGTACGTTTAACTAAAAACCTATCTAAACCACATTTCTCTAAATTGGCATCTCTGTTCGATATCTGAAATACGTATGTATCTCGTCATTTGATTTTGGTCTGTAACGAAGCGTCTTCTGCTGTCAAAAAGTAATTGATAAGTGAAGAGAGAATTGATATGGGTCACGTATAGTGTGCTGAGGAAAAATATTGCTGAAGTTCTTCCAAAAGTTCTCATGAAAATTCTGATTTCATTAGGATATTGAACGGGGAGAAACAGTAAAAACCACACAGGAGTCATAAGCTGATTGAAAAAGCCCAACGATGTTTGGTTGTCAGTGAAAGGTCCGTGTCAGTTTGAAGATAGAAAACACAGATGATGGTGGGAAATGTATCCGGCATCTGTCGTCTGTCAACAAAACCCTTTCTCATTTCCCACAATGCACCGCTTATACTTATGACATTGACAACGTAGAGCGGGAAAGGTGAAATCAAATTTGTCGTTAGTCGAGAAAGAAAGGGCAACTTACTTGACGTAGATTTTATGAAAGATTCGATAGAGATATTTATTAAGTTAACAATATTCGGTGACAGAACTGAAGGCGCGCGTGTTTATTTTATTATGTAAAGGGTTTCTAGTTTGTTCAGTAACTTGCAAGTAACATCGGGTCTCTTCCACGAAGGACAATAAATTACACTGCAGAACCTCCTTTGTTCGCCTGAAAGAATTTCAAATAACACCAGCGGGCATCTGAAACCTTGGATAGGGGCCAAAAATATGGTGAATTGATTCGGTATTTGTTGAGTAAATAAGGCGTATTTTTCAAAATACTTTCACACTAAACAATGCAGGAGAAATTTCGTCGTATGTAAGACGTTACAAGAGTTATGGTCCAGTTCTTTGTACCACGGTGATAGTCCAAGGTAGAACCAATAAAGAAGAACTCGAACACACGTATGGAATAACACAGATATATTACAAACAGAGAAGTAGAAAGTGTCAGTATGAACAATCAGGTTTAGTAGAGAGAAACAATGTAGTCTCTCCCAGTATCAATATTCCAATGTCTTGCAGTAATTGTCTGAACGCGACTCTGTTTCGGACTGCCTCTGACTCGAGTCTTGATTCGACTTGAACTATTGCCTACTCCCGAGCCGCAGGATTTATTAAGTATCGAATAGTCGATTATTATCATTATGGGTTAGATCCCATAACACTAAGAATGCAAGAAACAGAGAGGACAAAAAATGACGGGTTTCAAGGAGACGGATGATGAGGATTGGCATTGCATATAAATTTATGATGATCCTAGTTGATAGGAAAGACGGAAGACAGAAGAGAGTTTTTTCTTGCTTGGCCCGCACTGTGAGCGGAGTGGCGATGTTTACACTGAAACAGCATCCCTAAACTGGTGCGATCAAGCTCACACATCGATCACGTGAATACAACAGTGTCAACTAAAAGCAGGCAGTGTGAAAAACCTAAAAATATGTTTTACAAACAATTATATCATAGTAAACAATGGCTGTCTATCTATGCTTCTTATAGAAAGTACATACAATTACATTACTATATGTACTTTCTTTAAGAAGCATAGATAGACATATATCTATAGAAAGCCTCTGAAAGAAATTCTAACTCTAATAATATATTAGTAAGTCTTTTGATCCATATGGAAGTATTATGCGAAAAATACACGTATAGAAAGCCTCTGAAAGAAATTCTAATAATAATATATCAGTTGGCCTATTTATCAATATTGAAGCTTGACGAGAAAAATACATATATAGAAAGCCCCTGAAAGACATTTTAATAATAATAATAATTTATTACTAGGGATTTTGATCAATATGGAAGCATGATGAGAAAAATACATGTATAAAAAGCCTCGGAAAGAAATTTTAATAATAATAATAATAATAATAATAATAATAATAATAATAATAATAATAATAATAAGTGATAAATATCCAGAAACGATTGATCATCTTGTATCAGGTTGCACGATGTTGGCACCCACTGAATATAAAACCCGACATGACAGAGTGGGCCAATATCTGCACTGGAAAATCTGCAACTTCTACGGGAAGGAAACTGAAAGAAACTGGTACCAACACCACCCAGACCCAGTTACGGAGATAGGACCAGTTACAATTCTATGGGACTACACAATTCACACTGACAGAACAATCAAGGCCAACCGACCAGATATTGTTATTAAAGACCACAAACAAAAACGGTGCCTCCTTATTGATATGGCAGTCCCTGCTGACTGCAATGTATCTTTGAAGATATTCAAAAAGCTGTCAAAATACAAGGACCTTGAAATAGAGGTCTCGAAAATGTGGCATATGGGAACATCAACAGTCCCTGTTGTAGTTGGAGCCCTAGGACTGGTTGGAAAAGATTGCAGTAGACTAATTGCAGGGATTCCTGGAAGCCCATGCCTCAAGGAGATACAAAAAATTGTTCTGACAAGTACAGCCCACACTTTGCGAAGGGCTCTATCTATGTAATTATTTTATTTTATTTTTTTATTTTTTTTTTTTGTCAGTGAAAAGTGTCATGATGCCATTTCTAACCTTAGGTCCCTGGGCGGGACCCGGAAAGAAATGTGTAAACGCCAGAAAGCAAAGAAAATAAAAATAATAATAATAATAATATATTAGTAGGTCTTTTGCTCAATATGGCAGCTGGTGATGACAAAATACATGTATAGAAAACCCCTGAAAGAAATTCTAATAATAATAATAACAATATATTAGTAAGTCTTTTGATCAATATGGAAGTATGATGACATAATCCAACTTGAAGTAACTCGAAAAACTTCAACAATCGAATTGGAAGCCTACCTCAGAAAAACTAACGACCCTCTTCTACAAATAATAAAACACCAAGTCCACTCCATCAAAGAAGCCGCACTCTTCAAGAATCGAGACCAAAAGAATTTGGGGAATGAAAAGTGAGACTGTACCAATATTAATCAGGGACCTGTGCCTAGAGAAAAAAAAAGTGAATAATTTTCTTAATAGTGTCCCAGGTAACATCAACATGCAGGTTGCCGAAAAGATCGCCCTACTGGACACACCCTATATACTAAGAAATGTTTTATCAATTAAATGACATTTCTCCTAGAGGATCTAAGAATCCGGCTCTACAGGATATAAAGGAGACAACATAACATATAAAACTGATAATAATAATAATAATAATAATAATAATAATAATAATAATAATAATTATTATTATTATTATTATTATTATTATTATTATTATTATATGGGCAAGAGACAAAATATAAGGATAAAGTTAAAACATTTAAAAATAGGATTTTTAGACAAGGCTGTGCTAATTCTCAACGAAAAATGAACTGAAGTATTTTAAAAAATATTTTAGTGATGAATACAGAATGCATGACTATAGTCAGAGCATAGACATGTATACAAAATGATGTATTAGAGTCAGAACTTAAAAATTAATACATAATGATAGACAAGTGTCAGATCTTAGCGATGCTTAAAGGCTCAAAACTAGTTCTACAGATGGATGGTAAGGATGTCATCAACAGATCATATGAGGAAGTTAAATATTTTTAAAAAAATTGGGGATTAAACGACTTTTATGCATTAAATCATAAGAAGACAGCTGAAATTTCAAGGTTACATAAGAATGAAAGACGTAGTGGATAATTTAGCACTCATATGACATACTGAAAACAGGAGGGAAAGATGGAACTAGAAAATAAACTAACAAGTGTGTGAGTGTGTATGTGTTAATGAAAGGCATAGATGGGAACCATTGGAAATTGGCGCAACCTTGTCTAAAAATCCTATTTTTAAATGTTTTCACTTTATGCTTATATTTTGTCTCTGGCCTTTATAATAATAATAATAATAATAATAATAATAATAATAATAATAATAATAATAATTATTATTATTATTATTATTATTCATAATTCATAATCCACAGTGATGTTTGTTAAATCTTTAAAAAATAAATAATAAATAAATAATAAATAAATAATGTCGTTTTCTCACGTAGTAACATATGTGATAAAACGACATTATTTTTGCAACAACCTAACATTAACCATAACCATAATAAAAAGAAGAAAACCAGAAGAAAAACAGTAATAATGAAATATGAAAATGAAGAAAGAAAATCAAGAAAGAAAAAAAGAGAAAGCAAAAGAAAGATGATAATAATAATAATAAGAAGAAGAATAAAGAAGAAGAAGAAGAAGAAAAAGAATAATAATAATAATAATAATAATAATAATAATAATAATAATAATAATAATGAGAAGAAGAAGAAGAAGAAGAAGAAGAAGAAGAAGAAGAAGAAGAAAGGAGATAAGGAGGAAATAAAAATCAGATATGTATGAAGAAAGCTGAAAAGCAGAAGGATATTTATTTATAAGAATGAAAATGAAGAAGTAGGAGAAAAAGAATAAAAGAAAAAAAGCTTATGAAAGAAAGAAAAAGAAGAAATAAAGAAGAAGAAAATGAGAAAAAGAAAAATTAGAATGCAACAAAGGAAAGTTTATGATAGTAAGAAGATGAGGAGAAGGAGAAAAAGAAGAAGATGAAGAATAAGAAAATGAAAAAATAGAAGCAAAAGAATGAAAACTTACGATAATAATAAGAAGAAAAAAAAAGAGGAAAAAGAAGAAGAAGAAGAAGCAGAAGAAGAATGAGAAAAAATTAGAATGGAACGGAAAAGCTTATGAGAGGAAGAAGAATAAGAAAATGGAAAAATTAGAAACAAAAGACAAAAGATGTAGAATCTAAAAAGAAAAATTAGAAAGGAAAGAAAGCTGTTGATTGTAAGAAGAAAAAGTAGTAGAAAAACCAGAAATAATAATAGTAAGAAGAAAGATAAGAAAGAAAATAATAATAATAATAATAATGATAATAATAATAATAATAATAATAATAATAATAGTAATGATATTAGGTTGGTGCAAAAATAATGTCGTTTTCTCACGTAGTAACATATGTGATAAAACGACATTATTTTTGCACCAACCTAATATTAACCATAACAATAATAAAAAGAAGAAAACCAGAAGAAAAACAGTAATAATGAAATATGACAATGGAAGAAATAAAATGAGGAAAGAAAAAGAGAGCAAGCAAAAGAAAGATAATAATAATAATAATAATAATAATAATAATAATAATAATAATAATAATACGAAGAAGAAGAAGAATGATAATAATAATAATAATAATAATAATAATAATAATAATAATAATAATAATAATAATAATTATTATTATTATTATTATTATTAGTTTTATATGTTATGTTTTCTGTTTTGTATTCTGTAGAGAAATGTCATTTAATTGATAGCAAATTTCTTCGTCTATGGGGTGTGTCCAACAACCTGTATGTTAATGTTACCTGGAACACTGTTATTAAAATTATTCATTGCTTTTTTTTTTTTTTTTTTCACGGGGCACAGTGCTCTGATTACTATTGGTATAGCCTCAGTCTTCGTTCCCCAAATCATGTTCATCTCGATCTTCAGGTTTTTGTATTTGGAGAACTTTTCCATAATTTTCATGGCGGTGTTTCTCTCAGAGGTTAATTCTACATCAATAAGCATACACTTCTTGAATTTCTTGTCATTTATGATAATATTAGTTGAATAGGCATGATATTTATATGGTCATTTTGAGTAACTGTGTCTGGTTAGTGCTCATAAATATTCTCAGTTCTTTCGATTTTGTGCTTCTTTTATATTTCCCAGTGCATATGTGTCGCTACCCTGTTATGTCTGTGGGTATATCCATTTTTTGCTAGTTCAGGAGATCCTGAGATAATAGTGTTTACACTTTCATCATATTTACCGCAGATCCTGCATTTCTGATTAGTTCCACTCTTGATCATGTGACAGTGATAGGATCTGGTTGCGAGGCTTTTGTCCTGAACTGCAATAATTAGTCCTCCTGATTCAGCTTTCAACCTCAGGGTCCTCAGCCACTGCTGTATTTTATGATAAACATTCAAACGATTTTAGGGCTACAATGGACATGAGGTTGTGGAGAGCTATATTCATCCGCCACATAAATAAATAAAAAATATTCTTGTTTTAGAATCACGTAGATTTTATCTGCCTATTTTTATGTTTGGTCGCCTTGACTCTTTAACAGCAGACATTTTTTGATGTTGGTCATTCTTGAAGAATTCATAATCACCCAACGAAATCGTTCAGTCGGTCGGTTGAAGATGAACAAAGACAAGTTCTTAATGACGGAATGTTGAAGGAGTATGCAGTGATAATAGAAATCGATATTATTAACAACGAGAAAAATGGGTAACATTTTGTCGTGTGCAGATGGCAGCGAATTCAAGTATCATTGAAAAAGCGCAGCGAGAAATTATCAGGCATTCGGAAATATATTTACATTATGACTAGAAGAAGGGTTTTGGTTATAGCCATTTGCTTTTAGTATAGGTATTTGCTGTCAGAATAGTTATTTGCTCCGGGGACTGGCAAATTTTTCATTTTAGTTACATTTCAGTAGATTGTTACTCATCGAGGGGTATGCGCTTGGAAAACAATGAACAATTTGACATATTGAAAAGAGTTGTAGAGTCAAGCGGCTTTTGATCTGAATATGAAGAACGGGTTTGGTTATAGCCATTTGCTTTAAATATAGCTATTTGCTGTCAGTGTAGTTATTTGTTCTGGAGACTGGCAAAAAGTTTAATTTTAGTTTCATTTCAATAGATTGTAACTCAGCGTGGGATATGCGCTCGGAAAACGATGAACAAGTTACCATTTTGAAAAGAGTTGTAGAGTCAAGCTGCTTTTGATCTGAATATGAAGAAGGGGTTTTGGTTATACTTATTTGCTTTAAGTATAGGTATTTTCTATCAGTATAGTTATTTGTTCCGGGAACTGGCAAAAAGTTTGATTTTAGTTATATTGCAATAGATTGTTACTCAGCGGTAGAAATGCATTCGGAAAAAGATGGAGAGGTTGTAATTTTGAAAAGAGTTGTAAAGTCAAGCTGCTTTTGTTCCGAATATGAAAAGAGAGTTTAGATATAGCCATTTCCTTTACGTATAGCTATTTGCTATCAGTATAGCTATTTGCTCCGGATACTAGCAAAAAGTTTGATTTTAGTTACATTTCAATACTTTCTTCAGCGGTAGACATGCGTTCGGAAAAAAAAGAAAAAGTCGCCATTTTGAAAAGGATTTTAAATTTAAGCTGCTGCTTCAAATTTTCCCTCCATTGGATCTGAATATATATATATATATATATATATATGTAAACAAATGACGTCATACATTAAGAAATGGACAAAGTCCGACAATTTATTTATTAAAGACATTTTTATGTTTAACGTTCTTTTTATAGATACAAGTATTTAAGTAAATGCTCTGTCTATAATAAACAGTATTAAATAACATTTACCGGCCTGAATGTCCGAGAAAAATTTCTCGGACATTCAGGCCGGTAAATGATGTTTCTTAATGTATGACGTCATTTGTTTACATTTGATACGCCATGAGCAGTTATGAATGTACGAGATTCATGGAAGATTGAAGTTTATAAGCAGTAAATTCGACATTTGTGGCCGAGCGGTTAGGCAAGTCAAGCTAAATGACGGTTCCGTATAGGATGCGGGTTCGAATCCTGCCAAAGGACGAATATTTTCTATATATATATATATATTTAAAGATATTTTTGTAGTTACAAAATTTAATGATCGAAATAAAAGTGTAAAACTTAATATTTCGAGATATATTAAAAACGGGCGAAGCAACGGTTTGGCTCCCGCTCTTCAGGTTTCAACAGGGGATTTAATTTAAAATTAAAACAGAAAATTGTACAATAAAATATGTTTCGTAATATTAAGTTTTATACTTTTATTTCGATCATTCATATATATATATATATATATATATATATATATATATATATATATATATATATATATATATATATATTCGTTGCCTGACATTTATTAAGCTTCAGTCATTTTCTGAAAAAAATAATCTTTGTTACGGCTTTTGTCACTGCTGCCAAGACCAAATGAAATTAAGCGTGCTACTAGATTTGCATCTAGGTCCCACCCGTTTAATGTTAAAATAGTTCAACCGCCACTTCTACTCCAACAGTTTCTTTCCTCGTGCCTCCCGACATTAGAACTCCCTTCCTCTCACTTGCTTCCCTGATAACTTCAATCTTTAAATATTTAAATGCAACGTCATTCGCAATCTTATGTTGCTTTGACCCCTGGCTTTTTTTCCTTTCCTCAATTCCCCCTACACACAGAGTGTGCGCTCATTTTCAATCTCCGTATCCCACTGTGTGCTAGTGGCATTGCATTGCTTAGAGTGAAATGCTTAAAAAAGAAACAGCTGCCTTTTTATCATCTTTTTTCTTTCTATTTTCGCTTTCTTTCTTCATTCCTTTTCCTTCCTTTCGTTACATACCTCTGTTATTTTTTTATTCATATATTTCTTTATTTCTTGAAAACCAAGAAATTAATTTATCTTTTTTCTTGCTTACTTTTGTTAACAAATGTTTCACTCTTTCTATCTATATCTCTTCATTTTCTTTCTAAATTACTTTATTTTTAATGATTATTCTACGCTTTTTTGTCTTTCTTCGGTTCTCTCTTCCAATGCCTAATATTTTTACCTTCCGATTTTCTTTAATCTGATGTTTTTCATTTTTCTGTGTCCAAATTCTTTTATTTCCTTGTTTTTAGGCCTTTAAAACTAACTTTGCTGATATGCGTTTCGTTATTTCTTTCCTTCATTTTTCTTTCTTTCTTCTATAATTTTTTCTTTCAAGAAAAAACGAAATAACGAAAACAGAATTGAAAAAAAAAAAAGTTTTTTCAATTCTGTTTTCGTTATTTCGTTTTTTCTTCTCAACATTTTTTCTTTCTGTCTTTACTTTTTTCCTTTCTTTTTTCTATAAATTTTTCTTTCCTTCTTTCTCTCAAATTTTCTACGTTTCTCTGTCTTTTTTCTTTGCACAACTACTTCTTAAAATTTTTCTTTCTTTCTTCTATAATTTTTTCTTTCTTTCTTTATTCTCAAAATTTCTACCTTTCTGTGTCTTTTTTCTTTGCTCACCTATTTCTTACCATTTTTCTTTCTTTCTTCTATAATTTTTCTTTCCTTCTTTTTCTCAAAATTTCTTCATTTCTGTGTCTTTTTTCTTTGCTCAACTATTTCTTAACATTTTACTTCTTTCTATAAATTTTTTATTCTTTCTTTATTCTCAAATTTTCTACCTGTCTGTGTCTTTTTTCTTTGCTCACCTATTTCTTACCATTTTTCTTTCTTTTTCTATAATTTTTGTTTCCTTCTTTTTCTCAAAATTTTTTCATTTCTGTGTCTTTTTTCTTTGCTCAACTATTTCTTAACATTTTTCTTTCTTTCTTTCTTCTATAAATTTTTCATTCTTTCTTTATTCTCAATATTTCTGCCTTTCTGTGTCTTTTTTCTTTGCTCAACTATTTCTTAACATTTTTCTTTCTTTCTTCTATAATTTTTCTTTCCTTCTTTTTCTCAAAATTTCCTCATTTCTGTGTCTTTTTTCTTTGCTCAACTATTTCTTAACATTTTTCTTTCTTTCTATAAATTTTTCATTCTATCTTTATTCTCAAATTTTCTACCTTTCTGTGTCTTTTTTCTTTGCTCAACTATTTCTTAACATTTTTCTTTCTTTCCTCTATAATATTTTCTTTCTTTCTTTTTCTCCAAATTTCTTCATTTATATGTCTTTTTTCCCAGCTCAACTCTTTCTTACCATTTTTCTTTCTCTCTCCCATAAATTTGCTCAACTATTTCTTTAAATTATTTCTTTCTATTTTCTAGATTTAAAGAAAAAAAGAATCTTCTTTAAATTTTCCTTCCGTCTTTATTCTCATAAATTTCTATCTTCCTGTGTCTTTTTGCTTTGCTCAACTATTTCGTAACATTTTTCTTTCTTTCTTCTATAATATTTTCTTTCGTTCTTTTTCTCCAAATTTCTATCTTTCTGTGTCTTTTTTCTTTGCTCACCTATTTCTTACCATTTTTCTTTCTTTCTCTATAAATTTTTCTTTCTTTCTTTTCTCCAAATTTCTTCATTTCTATGTCTTTTTTCCCTGCTCAACTCTTTCTTTAAATTTTTCTTTTTTTCTTTTTTCTATAAATTTTTCTTTCTTTCTTTCTTCTAAAAATTTCTACCATTCTGTCTTTTTTCTTTGCTCACCTATTTCTTACCATTTTTCTTACTTTCTTCTATAATTTTTTTTTCCTTCTTTTTCTCAAAATTTCTTCATTTCTGTGTCTTTTTTCACTGCTCAACTCTTTCTTTACATTATTTCTTTCTATTTTCTAGATTTAAAGAAGAACGAATATTCTTTAAATCTCCCTTCCTTCTTTATTCTCAAAATTTCTATCTTTCTCTGTCGTTTTTCTTTACTCATCTCTTTCTTTACATTTTTTTCTTTCTTCTATAATTTTTTCTTTCTTTTTTATAAATTCCGCATTTCTCTCTTTTGTATTTGCTCAACACTTTTTCTTTATATTTTTTTCTTTCATTCTTATTTCTTTCTTTCTTTCATCTATAAATTTTTCTTTCCTTCTTTTTCTCAAAATTTCTAATTTTCTGTGACTTATTTCTTTTCTAAAATATTTCCTTACATTTTCGTTCTTTTTTTCCTTTTTTCTTTCAGAAGCACAGTTATTAATTCCCATTTTCTTTCCTTTTCCAAAGCGTTTCATCTTTTTAAATCATTTATTTAAAAAAATATTTTAATACATCATCATTTCTTTCTTTTTTTTCATTTATTTAATAATTTCCCTTCCTTTTTTTTACTTTCATTCCTTCCATTCTGCATGATTCCTTCTTTTTCAATTAATTTATTTATTCAGTTTTTTTCTTTATTTTTCATTTTTCAATTATTTCTTTTATACGTTTTAAAATTTTCCACTTTATTCTTTCGCAGTTTTTATTTTATAATTCATGATTTCATACTGTCATTTGCTTATTGTTTCTTTTTCATTTACATTATAATCTTTCCTTTTTTTCATTTATTTCATCATACTTGTTTTTTTTTCTTTCACTCATTCATCGTTATTTATCGTTATTTTTTTCATCGATTTTTTCTTTTAATTTATTTCCATATTTAGTATTTTGATATTTAATATATACTCCTTCCTTCATTCCTTTTCATTCTATTTATTTTTTATTCGATATTCATTTTATTTTTCTTATGCTTTATTATTTTACTATGTTATTTTTTTTATTCATATTCATTTTATTTTTCTTATGCTTTATTATTTTACTATGTTATTTTCTTTTTCATATTCATTTCATTTTTCTTCTTATTTATTATTTTACTATGTTATTTTCTGATTCATATTCATTTTATTTTTCTTATCATTCTTTATTTTACTTGTTATTTTCTTATTCATATTCATTTTATTTTTCTTATTCTTTATTATTTTACTATGTTATTTTTTATTCATATTCATTTTATTTTTCTTATGCTTTATTATTTTACTATGTTATTTTCTTATTCATATTCATTTTATTTTTCTTATTATTTATTATTTTACTATGTTATTTTCTTATTCATATTCATTTTATTTTTCTTATGCTTTATTATTTTACTATGTTATTTTCGTATTCATATTCATTTTATTTTTCTTATTATTTATGATTTTACTATGTTATTTTCTTATTCATATTCATTTTATTTTTCTTATGCTTTATTATTTTACTATGTTATTTTTTTATTCATATTCATTTCATTTTTCTTATTATTTATTATTTTACTATGTTATTTTCTTATTCATATTCATTTTATTTTTCTTATTATTTATTATTTTACTATGTTATTTTCTTATTCATATTCATTTTATTTTTCTTATTATTTATTATTTTACTATGTTATTTTCTTATTCATATTCATTTTATTTTTCTTATTATTTATTATTTTACTATGTTATTTTCTTATTCATATTCATTTTATTTTTCTTATTATTTATTATTTTACTATGTTATTTTCTTATTCATATTCATTTTATTTTTCTTATTATTTATTATTTTACTATGTTATTTTCTTATTCATATTCATTTTATTTTTCTTAGGCTTTATTATTTTACTATGTTATTTTTTTATTCATATTCATTTTATTTTTCTTATGCTTTATTATTTTACTATGTTATTTTCTTATTCATATTCATTTTATTTTTCTTATTATTTATTATTTTACTATGTTATTTTCTTATTCATATTCATTTTATTTTTCTTATTCTTTTTTATTTTACTATGTTATTTTTTATTCATATTCATTTTATTTTTCTTATGCTTTATTATTTTACTATGTTATTTTCTTATTCATATTCATTTTATTTTTCTTATTATTTATTATTTTACTATGTTATTTTCTTATTCATATTCATTTTATTTTTCTTATTATTTATTATTTTACTATGTTATTTTCTTATTCATATTCATTTTATTTTTCTTATTATTTATTATTTTACTATGTTATTTTTTTATTCATATTCATTTTATTTTTCTTATTATTTATTATTTTACTATGTTATTTTCTTATTCATATTCATTTTATTTTTCTTAGGCTTTATTATTTTACTATGTTATTTTTTTATTCATATTCATTTTATTTTTCTTATGCTTTATTATTTTACTATGTTATTTTCTTATTCATATTGATTTTATTTTTCTTATTATTTATTATTTTACTATGTTATTTTCTTATTCATATTCATTTTATTTTTCTTATTCTTTATTATTTTACTATGTTATTTTTTATTCATATTCATTTTATTTTTCTTATGCTTTATTATTTTACTATGTTATTTTCTTATTCATATTCATTTTATTTTTCTTATTATTTATTATTTTACTATGTTATTTTTTTATTCATATTCATTTTATTTTTCTTATTATTTATTATTTTACTATGTTATTTTCTTATTCATATTCATTTTATTTTTCTTATTATTTATTATTTTACTATGTTATTTTCTTATTCATATTCATTTTATTTTTCTTATTATTTATTATTTTACTATGTTATTTTCTTATTCATATTCATTTTATTTTTCTTAGGCTTTATTATTTTACTATGTTATTTTTTTATTCATATTCATTTTATTTTTCTCATGCTTTATTATTTTACTATTTTATTTTCTTATTCATATTCATTTTATTTTTCTTATTATTTATTATTTTACTATGTTATTTTCTTATTCATATTCATTTTATTTTTCTTATTATTTATTATTTTACTATGTTATTTTCTTATTCATATTCATTTTATTTTTCTTAGGCTTTATTATTTTACTATGTTATTTTTTTATTCATATTCATTTTATTTTTCTTATGCTTTATTATTTTACTATGTTATTTTCTTATTCATATTCATTTTATTTTTCTTATTATTTATTATTTTACTATGTTATTTTCTTATTCATATTCATTTTATTTTTCTTATTCTTTATTATTTTACTATGTTATTTTTTATTCATATTCATTTTATTTTTCTTATGCTTTATTATTTTACTATGTTATTTTCTTATTCATATTCATTTTATTTTTCTTATTATTTATTATTTTACTATGTTATTTTCTTATTCATATTCATTTTATTTTTCTTATTATTTATTATTTTACTATGTTATTTTCGTATTCATATTCATTTTATTTTTCTTATTATTTATTATTTTACTATGTTATTTTTTTATTCATATTCATTTTATTTTTCTTATTATTTATTATTTTACTATGTTATTTTCTTATTCATATTCATTTTATTTTTCTTAGGCTTTATTATTTTACTATGTTATTTTTTTATTCATATTCATTTTATTTTTCTTATGCTTTATTATTTTACTATGTTATTTTCTTATTCATATTCATTTTATTTTTCTTATTATTTATTATTTTACTATGTTATTTTCTTATTCATATTCATTTTATTTTTCTTATTCTTTATTATTTTACTATGTTATTTTTTATTCATATTCATTTTATTTTTCTTATGCTTTATTATTTTACTATGTTATTTTCTTATTCATATTCATTTTATTTTTCTTATTATTTATTATTTTACTATGTTATTTTTTTATTCATATTCATTTTATTTTTCTTATTATTTATTATTTTACTATGTTATTTTCTTATTCATATTCATTTTATTTTTCTTATTATTTATTATTTTACTATGTTATTTTCTTATTCATATTCATTTTATTTTTCTTATTATTTATTATTTTACTATGTTATTTTCTTATTCATATTCATTTTATTTTTCTTAGGCTTTATTATTTTACTATGTTTTTTTTTTATTCATATTCATTTTATTTTTCTCATGCTTTATTATTTTACTATTTTATTTTCTTATTCATATTCATTTTATTTTTCTTATTATTTATTATTTTACTATGTTATTTTCTTATTCATATTGATTTTATTTTTCTTAGGCTTTATTATTTTACTATGTTATTTTTTTATTCATATTCATTTTATTTTTCTTATGCTTTATTATTTTACTATGTTATTTTCTTATTCATATTCATTTTATTTTTCTTAGGCTTTATTATTTTACTATGTTATTTTCTTATTCATATTCATTTTATTTTTCTTATTATTTATTATTTTACTATGTTATTTTCTTATTCATATTCATTTTATTTTTCTTAGGCTTTATTATTTTACTATGTTATTTTTTTATTCATATTCATTTTATTTTTCTTATTATTTATTATTTTACTATGTTATTTTCTTATTCATATTCATTTTATTTTTCTTATTATTTATTATTTTACTATGTTATTTTCTTATTCTTATTCATTTTATTTTTCTTATTATTTATTATTTTACTATGTTATTTTCTTATTCATATTCATTTTATTTTTCTTATTATTTATTATTTTACTATGTTATTTTTTTATTCATATTCATTTTATTTTTCTTATTATTTATTATTTTACTATGTTATTTTCTTATTCATATTCATTTTATTTTTCTTAGGCTTTATTATTTTACTATTAATTTTTTTATTCATATTCATTTTATTTTTCTTATTATTTATTATTTTACTATGTTATTTTCTTATTCATATTCATTTTATTTTTCTTATTATTTATTATTTTACTATGTTATTTTTTTATTCATATTCATTTTATTTTTCTTATTATTTAATATTTTACTATGTTATTTTCTTATTCATATTCATTTTATTTTTCTTATTATTTATTATTTTACTATGTTATTTTCTTATTCATATTCATTTTATTTTTCTTATCATTCTTTATTTTACTTGTTATTTTCTTATTCATATTCATTTTATTTTTCTTATTATTTATTATTTTACTATGTTATTTTCTTATTCATATTCATTTTATTTTTCTTATCATTCTTTATTTTACTTGTTATTTTCTTATTCATATTCATTTTATTTTTCTTATTATTTATTATTTTACTATGTTATTTTCTTATTCATATTCATTTTATTTTTCTTATTATTTATTATTTTACTATGTTATTTTCTTATTCATATTCATTTTATTTTTCTTAGGCTTTATTATTTTACTATGTTATTTTTTTATTCATATTCATTTTATTTTTCTTATGCTTTATTATTTTACTATGTTATTTTCTTATTCATATTCATTTTATTTTTCTTATTATTTATTATTTTACTATGTTATTTTCTTATTCATATTCATTTTATTTTTCTTATTCTTTATTATTTTACTATGTTATTTTTTATTCATATTCATTTTATTTTTCTTATGCTTTATTATTTTACTATGTTATTTTCTTATTCATATTCATTTTATTTTTCTTATTATTTATTATTTTACTATGTTATTTTCTTATTCATATTCATTTTATTTTTCTTATTATTTATTATTTTACTATGTTATTTTCTTATTCATATTCATTCTATTTTTCTTATTATTTATTATTTTACTATGTTATTTTTTTATTCATATTCATTTTATTTTTCTTATTATTTATTATTTTACTATGTTATTTTCTTATTCATATTCATTTTATTTTTCTTATTATTTATTATTTTACTATGTTATTTTCTTATTCATATTCATTCTATTTTTCTTATTATTTATTATTTTACTATGTTATTTTTTTATTCATATTCATTTTATTTTTCTTATGCTTTATTATTTTACTATGTTATTTTCTTATTCATATTCATTTTATTTTTCTTATTATTTATTATTTTACTATGTTATTTTCTTATTCATATTCATTTTATTTTTCTTATTATTTATTATTTTACTATGTTATTTTCTTATTCATATTCATTTTATTTTTCTTAGGCTTTATTATTTTACTATGTTATTTTTTTATTCATATTCATTTTATTTTTCTTATTATTTATTATTTTACTATGTTATTTTCTTATTCATATTCATTTTATTTTTCTTATTATTTATTATTTTACTATGTTATTTTCTTATTCATATTCATTTTATTTTTCTTAGGCTTTATTATTTTACTATGTTATTTTTTTATTCATATTCATTTTATTTTTCTTATGCTTTATTATTTTACTATGTTATTTTCTTATTCATATTCATTTTATTTTTCTTATTATTTATTATTTTACTATGTTATTTTCTTATTCATATTCATTTTATTTTTCTTATTCTTTATTATTTTACTATGTTATTTTTTATTCATATTCATTTTATTTTTCTTATGCTTTATTATTTTACTATGTTATTTTTTTATTCATATTCATTTTATTTTTCTTATTATTTATTATTTTACTATGTTATTTTCTTATTCATATTCATTTTATTTTTCTTATTTTTTATTATTTTACTATGTTATTTTCTTATTCATATTCATTTTATTTTTCTTATTATTTATTATTTTACTATGTTATTTTTTTATTCATATTCATTTTATTTTTCTTAGGCTTTATTATTTTACTATGTTATTTTCTTATTTATATTCATTTTATATTTCTTATTATTTATTATTTTACTATGTTATTTTTTTATTCATATTCATTTTATTTTTCTTATTATTTATTATTTTACTATGTTATTTTCTTATTCATATTCATTTTATTTTTCTTATTATTTATTATTTTACTATGTTATTTTTTATTCATATTCATTTTATTTTTCTTATTATTTATTATTTTACTATGTTATTTTCTTATTCATATTCATTTTATTTTTCTTATTATTTATTATTTTACTATGTTATTTTTTTATTCATATTCATTTTATTTTTCTTATTATTTATTATTTTACTATGTTATTTTCTTATTCATATTCATTTTATTTTTCTTATTATTTATTATTTTACTATGTTATTTTCTTATTCATATTCATTTTATTTTTCTTAGGCTTTATTATTTTACTATGTTATTTTTTTATTCATATTCATTTTATTTTTCTTATGCTTTATTATTTTACTATGTTATTTTCTTATTCATATTCATTTTATTTTTCTTATTATTTATTATTTTACTATGTTATTTTCTTATTCATATTCATTTTATTTTTCTTATTCTTTATTATTTTACTATGTTATTTTTTATTCATATTCATTTTATTTTTCTTATGCTTTATTATTTTACTATGTTATTTTCTTATTCATATTCATTTTATTTTTCTTATTATTTATTATTTTACTATGTTATTTTTTTATTCATATTCATTTTATTTTTCTTATTATTTATTATTTTACTATGTTATTTTCTTATTCATATTCATTTTATTTTTCTTATTATTTATTATTTTACTATGTTATTTTCTTATTCATATTCATTTTATTTTTCTTATTATTTATTATTTTACTATGTTATTTTCTTATTCATATTCATTTTATTTTTCTTAGGCTTTATTATTTTACTATGTTATTTTTTTATTCATATTCATTTTATTTTTCTTATGCTTTATTATTTTACTATGTTATTTTCTTATTCATATTCATTTTATTTTTCTTATTATTTATTATTTTACTATGTTATTTTCTTATTCATATTCATTTTATTTTTCTTATTCTTTATTATTTTACTATGTTATTTTTTATTCATATTCATTTTATTTTTCTTATGCTTTATTATTTTACTATGTTATTTTCCTATTCATATTCATTTTATTTTTCTTATTATTTATTATTTTACTATGTTATTTTCTTATTCATATTCATTTTATTTTTCTTATTATTTATTATTTTACTATGTTATTTTCTTATTCATATTCATTTTATTTTTCTTAGGCTTTATTATTTTACTATGTTATTTTTTTATTCATATTCATTTTATTTTTCTTATTATTTATTATTTTACTATAATATTTTCTTATTCATATTCATTTTATTTTTCTTATTATTTATTATTTTACTATGTTATTTTCTTATTCATATTCATTTTATTTTTCTTAGGCTTTATTATTTTACTATGTTATTTTTTTATTCATATTCATTTTATTTTTCTTATGCTTTATTATTTTACTATGTTATTTTCTTATTCATATTCATTTTATTTTTCTTATTATTTATTATTTTACTATGTTATTTTCTTATTCATATTCATTTTATTTTTCTTATTCTTTATTATTTTACTGTTATTTTTTATTCATATTCATTTTATTTTTCTTATGCTTTATTATTTTACTATGTTATTTTCTTATTCATATTCATTTTATTTTTCTTATTATTTATTATTTTACTATGTTATTTTTTTATTCATATTCATTTTATTTTTCTTATTATTTATTATTTTACTATGTTATTTTCTTATTCATATTCATTTTATTTTTTTTATTATTTATTATTTTACTATGTTATTTTCTTATTCATATTCATTTTATTTTTCTTATTATTTATTATTTTACTATGTTATTTTCTTATTCATATTCATTTTATTTTTCTTAGGCTTTATTATTTTACTATGTTATTTTCTTATTCATATTCATTTTATTTTTCTTAGGCTTTATTATTTTACTATGTTATTTTTTTATTCATATTCATTTTATTTTTCTTAGGCTTTATTATTTTACTATGTTATTTTCTTATTCATATTCATTTTATTTTTCTTAGGCTTTATTATTTTACTATGTTATTTTCTTATTCATATTCATTTTATTTTTCTTATTATTTATTATTTTACTATGTTATTTTCTTATTCATATTCATTTTATTTTTCTTAGGCTTTATTATTTTACTATGTTATTTTTTTATTCATATTCATTTTATTTTTCTTATGCTTTATTATTTTACTATGTTATTTTCTTATTCATATTCATTTTATTTTTCTTATTATTTATTATTTTACTATGTTATTTTCTTATTCATATTCATTTTATTTTTCTTATTCTTTATTATTTTACTATGTTATTTTTTTTTCATATTCATTTTATTTTTCTTATGCTTTATTATTTTACTATGTTATTTTCTTATTCATATTCATTTTATTTTTCTTATTATTTATTATTTTACTATGTTATTTTCTTATTCATATTCATTTTATTTTTCTTATTATTTATTATTTTACTATGTTATTTTCTTATTCATATTCATTTTATTTTTCTTATTATTTATTATTTTACTATGTTATTTTCTTATTCATATTCATTTTATTTTTCTTATTATTTATTATTTTACTATGTTATTTTTTTATTCATATTCATTTTATTTTTCTTATGCTTTATTATTTTACTATGTTATTTTTTATTCATATTCATTTTATTTTTCTTATTATTTATTATTTTACTATGTTATTTTCTTATTCATATTCATTTTATTTTTCTTATTATTTATTATTTTACTATGTTATTTTCTTATTCATATTCATTTTATTTTTCTTATTATTTATTATTTTACTATGTTATTTTTTTATTCATATTCATTTTATTTTTCTTATTATTTATTATTTTACTATGTCATTTTCTTATTCATATTCATTTTATTTTTCTTAGGCTTTATTATTTTACTATGTTATTTTCTTATTCATATTCATTTTATTTTTCTTATTATTTATTATTTTACTATGTTATTTTCTTATTCATATTCATTTTATTTTTCTTAGGCTTTATTATTTTACTATGTTATTTTTTTATTCATATTCATTTTATTTTTCTTATGCTTTATTATTTTACTATGTTATTTTCTTAATCATATTCATTTTATTTTTCTTATTATTTATTATTTTACTATGTTATTTTCTTATTCATATTCATTTTACTTTTGATGTATTTTCCATGCTTTTGTTTCAACTATCGTCAGAACATATACCAGCGAATTTCTTTGACTCAATTAGTAAAGCTTGTGATTGTTAGCTACTTATTATCATGCTTTTTCAAATAAAGTCCGTATAATAATAACCAGAATCTTACGACAAATACCTAAACAAATATCAAGTAAGAATTAGTAATATTTCTTATCGTTTCCTTCTCTCGCATTCACTTTTCATTGTTTTATTAATTCACGACTTCATTAAATCTTTCTCTCGATTTTTGTCTTTTCCAACTGACTCTTTCTTTTTTCTCTGTATCACGGGAGAACTTGGAAGAAAGGTTTATTCCTCCATTTCAAACCATAAACTACAAGAAGACAGAATGTACAGACATCAGTAAAAGGATAAGACTGAGATGCGTGGAAGTTTAAGTATCTGGGAAGTGTTTTGACAAAGGACGGTAGGTGCGACGCTGAGATCCGAAGACGGATGGAGATGGCCAAGGATGCGTTCCAGAAGCTGGGCAGAGTACTGCAAGACAGGAGGA
>OZ010603.1:37235946-37250946 GCA_963932145.1 Acanthosepion lycidas
ATCCTCGAACGTGATCGGATGTATATCAACAAGCAATGTCTATCCAATTTTTCATTTGTTTTTTAACTTTTTCAAATTTCCGAATTAGTTATTTTTTTTAAATATTCAGTACATTTAGCACAGCTCCTGTTAATATTTCTTTCACAAGCACTTACGAATGTTTCTTCATTCGTTTTCAAGGTTTCTGTTTTCTGTATGTCCCTGTCACTGTTTGTGGTTAATTCCAACTAACCAAAAATATTTACATAAACATTACACAAAAACTGTTAAACAGATGCTTCAACAGCTATGGAAACATTACACAAGAAACAATGAAAGCAAATGCGTCAATATCTCAGAAACGTTCGCAAAAACAGTTAAATATATGCAAAAACAGTTAAATTTCTGTAATAAACAAATTGAATAAAAAAACAAATTCTCGATAATAAGGTCAGACAACCAAATAGTTTATAAGATAAATATAATTTTTTTGAAACAACACTGAAAAATCATCAGGAGACTGCGCTTAATCCTATAAAGGCACTGTTACCGCTGAGTGTTGAAATCAGTGAACGCATTTATGTTTCCATATATCTCCCTGATATTTGTAACTTTAACCCATAAATATAGTAGATTTCCTTCGTAATATTTGTAATTATTTCTGAACAAAAATTGTAACCCAGAATGACACAACGCTTGACATTGTATCAGCGTACTCAGCTAGTATCCCAATACGAATTGTGGCAGTCAGTGGTATCACTGGCGCAGTTTTCATTGAACTCGTCCGTCAGTAGATGCTAAAGCCATCAGAAATTGTCATTCTAAGTTGATGAGTACGGGATCTATGGTAGATGCTCACAAAAGCGTTCGTCCTTCAAGATCCAAATTGGAAAGAAACATGGGTATACCAAATCGATTACAAATACTGATAAACAACGCTGGTACCTATGTGGAATTTTAACACGCTATTATACTTATATATTGTTTAAAATAAAACAGGTTTCATGAAAATCGACTAATCTCCATATATAAAATTGTAGTCTCTGCCTGTCTTGTTTGTTTGTTATGAAACCCCTTTCTAGGGTTTTGGAAAGAGGCCCCATAACCATATACATTCTGAAACTACATTACCCAGGGTACTTGAATAAGTGTATTTCATTTTGACCAAAGTGGTTTCCCGGGAAGGAGACGCCCCCCACAGGCTTTTTCCCTTTCATAAAAATAAAATTTAAACATGAACAATACCTAGGATATCTGATTAAGTATATTTCTTTTTAATCAAAGGAGGTCCTCGAGGGGTACGCCCCCATTAAATTTGTTTCCCTTTGATTTAAATTAAATTTAAATTTGAACAAGGCAATGACCCCTCTACAAAATATAGTCGGAGAAATCCAGAAGATGGAGGTCACATCTACAATGTAAAAATTAGAGAATATGGTCATCAAGTTGAACAAGAAATCACTAATCAGTGGGTAGTGCCTTACAATAGATATTTGATGCGGCAATTCAACTGTCATATCAATGTTGATATCTGCTCATCAGTTCAGTCAATCAAGTATTGCACCAAATGCATATCAAAGGAGTCGAATTAAGCTGTTTTTGCGCAACCCCTCACTGAAAATCTCTATCCCTTTCATTTAAATTTAATTTAAATTTGAACAATGTAATGAATCCTATCCAAAATATAGAAGGAGAAAACCAGAAAATTGAGGTCACATCGGCAAGATGTTTGAGTAATGCTGAAATGCATCCTTTTACTTCACAAATTATATCAATGATTTAAAATCAATCAGCATTTTGCTGCAAAAAATCTGAGTGTCTCGGGTAATTCGGCTAGTAATTAAGTCATTAAGAATTTTAAATAAGGAGTTTCTTTTCAACCACACTGAAAGAGTGGGATCGTAATTGTGGACACATTTATTCATTGTCACCTTTTTCGTTTACTATAAAGTCTAGTTGGTCTTCCTGTCCTTCCATTTGATTTTCTTTACTGTGACAGTGGTTGGTTAGTTTCAGTGACAGGACCTAAAGAGTTGTGAGTTCAATACCTGCTTAAGGCAGTGAAGAACTTAGAGAGGTGCATTAACAGGAGATACCTGATAACTGAAAATCCATTAGACATGAAACTAGAAAAGTCTACTCCAGCGAGCGAAATAAAGGGTTCAGTTCGACATTCCAAGAATACAACGGTCGAAACGTTGTGATAAATATGGCAACAAAGATGAGGGAAATAGTCCGAATAATGTAAATAGTGTACATAATACCTCATCTCAGAAATATAAACAGATAGAGAACATTGAATAGTCAGATACAGTTGTTGTTGGATCAGTTATAACGAATTCTGTACAAGTTTGTTAGTTTGGGTCGTATCCTATAGGTTATCAACCCTTTGCAGGTTATTTAGAGACAAAATTATTTTTAGATTATAAGAATTTAGTTTTTATAAGGGTTTAGTTGTATAAGTCTTAATAATTAACCCATAGCCCGGGGGAGAATTGATGTATTCATACCATTCCCAATTTTCGCATATGTGAATGTAAGGAACCCAAAGGGAATTGGAACTCGGGTCTCTGATTAATAATTCCCAAACATTATTCATTATACCACGTGTACATCCAAGCTTTCAGCACCTGGTAATGCCAAGCAGTCAATCATCTAAGTACTGATGAGCTGTGACGTTGCTTAACTTCGGTGATCTTACAAGAGCCGGTATTTCAACGTGATGTGTTCGTGAGTCTGAAAATACCATGGACGGAGCGAGTAAATGATGAGAATGCCTTAAGGAAAATGGAAACAAAAGGGGCATATTTACCCATAGTCCACGTGATGTGGCCCTAAGCCAAAATCTGTAGAGGGAATATGTTGTGGCCTTGTTAGCTTGCTAGGGGCCAGAAATAAAGACTCAAGAGAGGAATTGATTTAAACAAATATATTAACATACATAATATATAATATATATATATATATATATATTGTATATAAATAATATATAATATAAAATATATATATATATATGTATATATATGTACATAAATAATATATATATATATATATATATATATATATATATATATATATATATATATTGTATATAATACAAACATATACAAACGAGAGTGTTACAGCAAGAATGTTCGGTCCGACTGTCAGAGCTGACTGCTGGAAACTTCCTTCTCCAAAGGGAAGTACCTGCTCCTATTTATATTTGGGGGTATCCATAGATAGATAGATAGATAGATAGATAGATAGATAGATAATGTTATGGCAATTTACCTACGCACGCATGGACTCTCCCAACTATAAATAGGAATAGGTACTGTCTTTTGGAGAGGGAAGTTTCCAGCGGTCTGCTCTGACAGTTCGGACCGAACATTCTTGCTGCAACACTCTCGTTTGTATATATTTGTATTACTGTTTATGTTAATATATTTGTTTAAATCAATTCCTTTCTTTGTGTCTTTATTTCGGGCCCCTAACAAGGCCACAGCATATCCCCTCTACAGATTTTGGCTTAGGGCCACATCACGTGGACTATGGTTAAATGTGTCCCTTTTGTTTCCATTTTCCTTAAGACATTCTCATCATTTACGCGCTTCGTCCATGGTAATCTCAGGCTCACGACCACATCACGTTGACATACCAGCTCTCGTAAGATCACCGAAGTTAAGCAACGTCAACGTGGTTACATTGTTAGGGCCAGAAATAAAAACACCAGAGAGGAATTGAGTTAAATATATTAACAGAACCAGTAATACAAACATATACAAACGAGAGAGTTACAGTAAGAATGTTCCGTAGAAATGTCAGAGCTGACTGCTGGAAACTTCCCTCTCCAAAAGGCAGTACGTGCTCCTATTTATAGCTGGGAGAGTCCATGCGTGCGTATAGCGAAGAAAACGGCGACTTACCTCGTCAAACCAAGCGACAGCGTGTCGCGTGTATTCTACGACGAAAAAAGTGGCGAAAAAGAAAACTACTTACCAAACAGAGGGGCACGTATTCCGCATAACATGCTGAAAATGGAATAATTGAATTAAAGAAAAAACAAGTCAGTCGCAGAAGTCGCTATAAAAGTATTTTGATATGCAAATTACGGAAAATCCTATCCCAGCTGTCGACGAATGGAAGAAATAGGTTCTGCCGATAAAAGCAGTTGGTGTTCTCAATTCGGGAGGAGAAAAATTCGGGCATTTTTGGTTTCGGCGTTTGTCAGAGAGTGAGTTATTTTTCTGACTGGTTACACGCATTGTGATTTAAAATAGTACCGGCGAATCGAGTTTTCAGCATTTCTTTCTGCCCACGATATTCGAGTCTGGACTTACAGTGATTCTTCTTTGTCTTGTGGAAGTAATCTGCGACAAATACTTCCTTTGCTTTCAGAACGCTTACAGTGCGTGGGTAAATTATCATAACAGGATATGGATATTTGATATACAAACGTCTGCGCCAAGTGTGAAAAGTCAAAACACTAACCTAAACCTTGAGTTATATTTTTAAACAGCCACTTCACTAGACAACTTAAAATGGATATCATACATTGGAGTCAAACTCGTCGAAACTCAAATGTATACAATTATCTTACGTCTTATTAAGTCCCTTTTATTCTAACCTCATGAACTGGCGCTACACAAACACAAAAAATGTATAATACATTAGCAACTACATCTTGTCCGGATTTTCAACATAAATACAAACTAGAACTGCATGCAAAATGTCCGACACTTGATCAAAAGTATATGTGCAGTTGCTATGGTAAAAGAGCTGAAGTGAGCAAAATGAAGATGCTTATCACAGACTGACTTTGCACCTCGTTATAACGTTCTCGTTCAAAAACACCCTTGTGCAATCTAATTGAAAAAAAAAAACCTCTTTAGTTTTCTTTCATTCACCGTGCAGTCAGTTTTAGACCCATTGGAGTGACAGGGTGAAATCAATTTCTATTAGATTAGTTCATTGCAGTGGTGTAAAATCTATTTTCAATGTATATGATGACATTTGTTTGGCCTTGAAATATATTGGGCCATGCGTGATTGCATTTTATCACGTCCAGACACAATTGACTCGATTGACAATTAGTTGTCCTACGGCGATTATCTGGGATGGACCTTACTCCAAGGAAGCGTGCGAAAGTTGTAACGCTGTTCGAACACAATGGCAAACATTACCAGTGAGCAAATCAATGTACTATAGACTGGTCCGGAAACTCCCCTGGTTTAAATCCAATAGATAATATTTGGTTAATCTGCAAGGAACGACTTCATGGATTGGAATTTTCGAAGTACTAACATGTGCACTGGTTCAAGTTTCATTGGAAAAATTGTAAATAATAACGGAATTATTCATTTTGTTTTAATTAATGTGCACAAGGGTGTATTATAAATACATTGTTTTCAAAGAATTAAAACGCCCAGACACTATTGTCTGGACTTTCGATTAGTTGTCCTATGGCCATTGTCTGCAATGGACGTTACTCCAAGGAAGCGTACGAAAATTTTAACGCTGCACGAACACACTACTAAGCCTTACTAGTGAGCAAATCAAAGTACTATACACTGGCCCGGATACTTTGCTGATTTAAAACCAATCGAGAATCTGTGGTCAATCTCCAACGAATGACTTCATGAAATGGACATACAAATTATTAAAATATGCATTGGGTCATATTTCATTGGAATAATACGAAAAACAAAAGTAAATTATAACTGAATTTTTCGTTTAGTTTTAATTAATTTGCGCAAAGTGTTTATCTTGTTAATAACAGTGTTTGGCAGGAATTTTTTATCACGTGATGGACCTGTTGTGGCATCACTTTATAGTGTGACAAAAAGGATCAGTTATTCAGCTTCCTGGAGTAAACTCGAGCCCTTTATTTTTATTAGCCTGGACCTACTATAGCAGCTTACAAGCCTACGACGCCGTTTTCCAAAGTATATTCATCGGTATAGAAACTACTTCCGTTTCCCTGTCTTCAATTTGGGAAAAACACAGGACTCGGCGTTATCGGTCGGCAGAAAATGTCCTCTATAAGGACAAAGATGATGAATCCGACCCGCTTGAATCTGGATTCCTAAACGTCTTCTCCAGAAACACAGAAAAAACACCGGCACCCCCAATTATATTTGGGAATTATTACGCGTAAGTCTCTCTTTTCCTTCGATTTTAACATTGCTTGCTGTTGCATATATTTGCGACAGTTTATCTGCGGAGGGCGCGAGCGCGCGCGCGCACACAGACACACACACATAGACACGCACGCACATACACACATATATATTGCATTCCTGTCGATTTTCATACGTTCCTTCGTCTCTTTTTCCACTTCCCTTTCCATTACACTCAATGACCTGTCTTTCAATCTTAATACACCTGTTACTTTAAAGATAATTATGGAGCGTCCTTTCTGGTTTTTTGAAATAGAGCGTTAAAGAGGTCATTTTGAACGAATCGTCCGACGAGACCGCTAGGTCGTAACCGTTGTCTCGTATTTTCATTGACCGCCTGACTAATTAAAAGCTCTACATGTTATTTTCATTTTTACTTATTTTTCTCACGTTTATTGAGCACTTTTTAATACTACTGTTCCCTGCTCTGATTCAACTCTGACTATTAACGCACAAACACATACACACATGTGTTTGTGTGTGTTTGTGTGTGTGTGTGTAAAGCAAAGACAAATATGCTTTGGTCTCAGTGTGAGTTTTAAGCCGCTGTATCATACAAACAGAAACGCATAAATAAATGAATATATATATATATATATATATATATATATATATATATATATATATATATATGTATGTATGTATATGTATATATATATATATGTATGTGTGAGAGAGAAAGGGAGAGAGAGTGTGTGCGTGTGCCTATGACATAGCGGCATAAAACTCATACTGAGAACAAAGCATATTTGTCATTACTTTTCCTTCAAGCCTTTCCCTTCCGTCCGAGAAATTAGGAACCATGGATATAATAATGCCCAAAATGGGGGATAATAAAAAAAGGGAGAATCTGCCTTCCCCAGTTCACCCATTTGCAGCTGGTTTCCCAAAATGGAAATTGCTTATGACTCAAACTAACATTATAATTCACAGTCGGTACGACATGCAACGAAACACAATTTTCGTTCCCAATCATGTGAGGCGAATCAGTAAGACAAGGATCTGGAAGTCAAAAATGAAAAATTACTCTCAACAGACCTTCGCTGAACAATTAGTAGCTGAAAGGTTGCGTTAAATCGGGACGCTTTGAAGCCTGTTATTAGCATAACACCGGGAGATGCTAATGGCTTAAGTAAATAAATTACATGAATTGTTTAAGAACGATTTGCATTTTAGCGAATAGTAAAATGAGGAAGTTCGATAATTGAAGCTATAAATACCCGCTTTGAGATTGTGTCGCTTTAAATGATATTGCCGGAAGAGGGACATTTAAAGCAGAAAGAAGTTAATTGATTTTGACATATGCAAGTATATCAAATACACTTCAAATACACATGTCTCTTTCTCCCTCTCTCTCTCTTTGTCCTTCTCAATCTCTCTGTCTGTCTGTCTGTCTGTCTGTCTGTCTCTCTCTCTCTCTCTCTCTCTCTCTCTATATATATATATATATATATATATATATATATATATATATATACATGCACACACACACACATATATATAAATATAAAAGAGAAACTAGAAGTTAACACTTACAGGCGATAGTCTGTTTCATGCTAGACGCAATCGTCAGGCCTGATGATTGCGTCTAGCATGAAACAGACTGTCGCCTGTAAGTGTTGACTTCTATGTTCACGTTTATATTTACACACGCTCTATCTTTGATATTGAGCACTTTATCCCATAAATATACCACATCTTAAGACTATATTTCTTCATATATATATATATATATATATATATATATATATATATATATATATATATTATGGGGTCCACCCTTTTCTGATATAAATTGACTCGTCCTGCTGCCATAAAATAGCAACAGTCATTCAGTCAGAGAGTCTGATAGTAGAGGAACAGGTGAGAGGAACAGGGTGGAGAAACAGAGTGAAAAGTACATAGACACTGTGATTGAGTTGACGTTAGAAGTCAGTTACAAGGACGACCGACTCTAAGGAAGTTTACTTCGAGACTTTATATAGCGATCTTTGATTAATACTAACCCGCGTTCCTGGATTTTACTAACAGCATTACCTTTTATATTTTGTGTAAATACATTTAATTTCTTAGCTTAAATACTTGCGTTTGTCATTTATTGGAGACCGATTTTTCACGCGGAATCCTCAACAACTTGACGAACGAGGATTCGAACATCACGCGGATAATCCACAAGACGAATGAGGATTCGAAACTCACACGGAAAGAAAAAATTTTCGTACGTCTAACAACAAACAACTTGGCGAATACACGCGGAAAAACTAATCAACAGAAGAAAACTCCTTCCCTCATCGTTCAACAACAAATTAGCGACAAACAATTTCTAGGAGTAATCATACATAAAATTGAGTTATCATGGAAGATTTTAAAAATATGTTGGTAGAACTGATAAGACACCAAAATGAGCAACAATTACAAATGCAGAAATACGAAAATGATCAACAGTTACAGCTACAAGAAAAATGGCAAAAGCAAATATTACAAACGCAAAAAGAAAATCAAGATAGACAAACAGAGCTCCAGGAACTAATATTGAAAGTAGCGGGCAGCAAGCAATTAGATATCGAAAAAGAAGCAACATTTTCGCAAGACGCAGTGTGGAATACCATAGAGATTTTCAAATATTCTCTAGATGAGGACAAAAATATTTGAGGATTACTTCAGAAGACATGAAGACATCTTTAACATAGACTGTCAAAAGTGGACAGAAGCAAAAAAGCTACGTCTATTGCTTAGAAAATTAGGAACTGAAGAATATACAAAGTTCGTGGATTATATCTTGCCAAAAAAGACGAACAAATTAAAATTTGACGAAGCAGTGACATGTCTTAAAGAACTCTTCAGCCCCAAAACATCAATCTTCCATAGGAGGTGGAAATTCCTTAACCGGATAAAGGGCGATAATGAGGATTATTCCACGTTTACCGCAATCGTAAATAAACATTGTGACGACTTCAAACTAGCGGAATTAACACCGGACAATTTTAAATGTCTCATTTTCGTTCAAGGGCTAGTTTCTACAAAAGATAGCGAAATGCGTAGAAGAATGCTTGCAAAATTACAAAATGAACCGGGTCTAACATTACAGCAATTATCGGAAGATTGCCAGAGATGTTTAAGCATAAAGAAAGACGCAAGGGACATTGAAGAATCAGCTGTTTCTCATATGCGTAAGTTAAACAAAAGTCTACGTTCTTCACCCTCCCCGGAAAGAAAACAAAAATTTTACGACAATGAAAAAAGATTCTCACCCTCCCCGGAAAGAAAAAATAAAATTTTATGATAAGAGAAAAAGTACAACATACAGGACAAATTATGACGAATATCAAAACAAATATAAGCTCCCTCCATCAGCATGTTATCGATGTGAAGGATTACATTGGAACAAGGATTGCCCCTTCAGATATAAAAACTGTCATGAATGTGGAAAAAGGGCCACAAGGCATCCCAATGTAGAAATAGAAAAGATACTAATAGAATAAGAGCTCCAAGAATGAATAATGAGAACAACACCAATGTAAGGAAATATGTAGAACTGGAAATTTTAAACAAAAAGATTAAATTACAACTGGATTCGAGTTAAGACCACACAATAATCAACTTACAGACATGGAAAAAACTCAACAGACCTACCATGTTACAAACTCAAAAATTTGCCAAGTCGGTTACAGGAAAACGAATAAAATTTGAAGGAGCAATAATAGTGAATGTTAAATTTCACGGCAAAACAAAAAAACATATGATATACGTCATGAAAGATACTGAAAATTTAGTAGGTATCGACTGGATGCAGAAATTAAACGTTTGGGACCACCCTATCAACTGGTTTTGTAAAAAGTTAGAGATTGAACCATCAGATACCATAAAATTGAAGGAAGAATTATACAAGCAATTTCCTGAGATATTTTCAAGTGGGTTGGGACGATGCAACAAATTTAAGGCCAAAATAGAATTAAAAGAAAACGTCCAATCAATTTTCAGAAAGAAGCGAAATGTACCGTTTGCTACTATAGAAAAAATAGACAAAGAATTGGAGAGACTTGAACAAACTGCGATTGTATCTAAAACAGAGTTTAGTGAGTGGGCTGCGCCGGTGGTTTACGTAAAAAAGAAGTCAGGAGAAATTCGCTTGTGCGCAGATTTTTCGACGGGACTCAACAAGGCAGTAAAAGACCACCATTACCCACTACCGAGCCCAGAGGAGGTATTTACAAAGTTCAACGGCGGTAAGATATTTTCAAAAATAGATCTTAGTGAGGCTTATTTACAAATCCCAGTATATGAAGAGAGTACGAAAATCCCTTGCATTAATACGCACAAGAGATTGTATAAATTCAACAGACTACCATTCGGAATAAAAGTTGCTCCTGCAATTTTTCAACAAACAATGGACACACTATTAACTCCCCACAAAAAGGGATCTAAGGAGGGGGTATTCTGGGATCCACCCTTTTCTGATATAAATAGACTCGTCCTGCTGCCATAAAATAGCCACAGTCATTCAGTCAGAGAGTCTGATAGTAGAGAAACAAATAGAGGAACAGGGTGCAGAAACAGAGTTGAAAGTACATAGACACTGTGATTGAGTTGACGGTAGAAGTCAATTACAAGGACGCCAAACTCTAAGGATGTTTACTTCGAGATTGTATATAGCGATCTTTGATTAATACTAACCCGCGTTCCTGGATTTTACTAACAGCATTACCTTTTGTATTTTGTGTAAATACTTTTAATTTCTTAGCTTAAATACTTGCGTTTGTCATTTATTGGAGACCGATTTTTCACGCGGAATCCACAACATATATATATATATATATATATATATATATATATATATATATATATATATTAGCTAATTTAAAAATATGGTTTCATTGCTACACAGGAATTACCAGGTTTCGAAAACAAAACTTCAAATTCAAATATTAAATTAAAAGCATAATTTCTTCAAGCGAATTTTGGAAAAATTTATTTTAACATTTACTGAGTTTTAAAAGCACATACTTTCATAATTTTTGTTTCCAATAATAAAGAGAAATCCAATCAGGTAGACAGGGACGGTAGCGTTTTCTTTTTTATTAACTATTATTGTATATATTATAAGTTACGTTCGAAAATGAGTTAAGTCTAGGTGGGATCGTGGTGCCATTTTTCAACGAATTATGACATCCGTTCACTGGATTACATATCTTATTGTTCTTTCTCTTCTTACTGTAATATATATATATATATATATATATATATATATATATATATATATATATATATATATAAAGATGTAAAGTATGTATACACTCAGCAATATACCAGGATTGATAACTTAATATTGATGATTATATAATCAATACAATATGTTTTGGCCGCACGTTTTGCATTTTGCTTGCTTGTTGCAACTCGTGACAGGTGTCCAATTTCATTGTGCATCAGGACAGAGGCAAGAATGAATAAATAAATAAAATATATGTAAATAAAAATAAAAATAAATATATGTAAATAAAAAACAGTCTAATGCACGTCAGGTTCGTCGGTGGCATCCCCCAGAAATGTGAATGCGAATTTAAAACCCTGCCCGAAGGCGTATTATCAAGATTTTTGAATGCATAGTCCATTAGATGTAATTATCAGTATTTAGCGTGAGGCGTCCATTTCAATCTACTAATCTTATAAGTAAATGTGCTGCTCATAATAAATGATATTAACTATATATCTCTAAAAATAACTTACAATCATATATATATATATATATATATATATATATATATATATATATATATATATATATATATATTTGAATAATATTTTTATTTTAAAGAGGAAGTCTTAACATGCTTATTTGATATTGGCTTTAGCAAACATTTTACACTAACCCACACAGATACACGCACACACACACACGCACACACGCACACACACACACACATATATATATATATATATATATATATATATATATATATATATATATATATATATATATATATATATATATATATATATATGTGTGTGTGTGTGTGTTTGTGTGTCTGTGTGCGTCTGTGTGCGTCTGTGTGTGCAGGTATGTAGAAAAATAGGAAAGAACACCTTAGGTAAATAATCCACGGTTCTTTTGTATTTTTGTTTTTATTAAAAAAAAAGAAAAAAAAAAAACAGTGCTCCATACAGAAGTAGAGCTTAATTACTTAAGTAGGGCTTGTTACTTTAATTCAATTTAATTTTTATAATTACATTGAGGTTTCGGCACTTTTTTTTGAAACATGAGAATTCTTATGTAGCGAAGGAGTCATATTCTTAAAAAATAATTATCACATATATATATATATATATATATAATTATTTATCCGAAAACTATAACATAAATATGTTATAAAATCACTACAAAAATAGCCATTTTGTTTCAGCACCTCTGGTGTCTTATCAAGTGATAATGTTGAATGCAGAATAAAAGTGTTGGATAAATTATCCGCTAAATTATGCAGGGATGAAAATAGCACTGACATCGCATTTTAAAATATATACCTACCAAAATTACATTAAATTTCTTCAAATGCCAATAAAATCGACATTGGCATCAACCACCGTCTACGGATGAATTCGGAATCTCCTGCATCTCTTCTGCACGTTCTCCTTGTTTAAGATATTGAATGCTGCTATAAACCTTGATTTCAGTTCATCTTTGGTGTTGCAAGGTGTTCTTGGGGGTCTCTCGATCAACTGCGACTCACACAAGTATTTTGTTAACATTCTTTTTTCATTCGGTTTTTCCAGTTACGAGTCCTTTTTTAAAGCTGATCGTTTTGTGTTCATTTTGTTTAGTTCTTTTTTAGTAACAGATTTAATGTTTAGTATGGAGCTTAGAAAAGATTCGCAGTGTGAGATAGGCAAGAAGTAATGCATGCAGCAACATCACCAAGGCAAAGGGCACTTCTTTAAAGGCAAGGAAGGGCAAACATATTCAAGTGATAGCAAATACTGTCATACGATTTTTGAATCAAGCACAGGGAACGTCGGGCCATGTTGCTAGTTGTTTAATAAATGGAATCAATTTATCCAGATGGAAAGAAAAGGGAGGAAAAAAAAAGAAAATTTTTTTCGTTTTCTTTTTTTCTTTTTTCCTCTCATTTTCGTCTGGATAAATTTCCATTTATTAAAAATAAAAATCTTCCGTCTAATTAGATTGATATCTGCATATTCATGAAATAAATTATAAATGGATTTTTAAGTAACATCTGTACTCATTGTTATATTGGTCTGTTAATTAGGCTGAGCTCTATTTGGATTAATCTCTTCGTTGTAATTATCCCTCCAAATTATCAATTGATATATATATATATATATATATATATATATATATATATATATATATATATATATACACGATCTGTGTCTGCTATTCTGCGACCGTTATCGTCGTATAACTATTTTCTATGTCAAAATAACAAAATATCATCATTGACAGTGGTTATCTTTGTTTCATGCCCGTGTAACCAATCTGACGATAGCTCATATGAGCCGAAAGCTTAGGACCAATTTTATAAATTTTATATATATATATATATATATATATATATATGTATATATTTATAAATTTTATATATATATATATATAATTATTTATTTAAAAATATGATTCCAACTCGCTACATAAGAGGTCTCATGTTTCAAAACAAGAGCCGAAAACTTCAAAATAATATTTGAATTAACTTGAGTTAAAGTAGGCTCTGTTCCCTTTCATAAAGAGATATAATAAAAGAATAAAATAAAAATAAATAAATAAATCTCCGTAGACGCTCAAGCCAGACTATGCGAAAACTTCCTCCGTCGTAAATTTAGCCACCCCCACCTTACCGTGACCCGGCATCTATGAAAGTAACTCTATACTGATACAATTTATTAACACCCCACCCCTGCCGATTCTAAACAATCCGCCCTTGATGTTACCATGGAAATTTTTGATTTCAATTCTGACCATACTATTAAAACTCGTAAATTTCAGAAATAAGTCATTCCCCAAAAATTTCGCTTAAAGATGGAACAGAGCCTACTTTAACTCAAGTTAATTCAAATATTATTTTGAAGTTTTCGACTCTTGTTTTGAAACATGAGACCTCTTATGTAGCGAGTTGGAATCATATTTTTAAATAAATAATTATATTTATGCTCTACTTTCGTATCGAGCACTATTTTTTAAAAATAATTACAAAAATACTAAGGAACTTTGGATTATTTACCAAACCAGTTTCTTTCCTATTTTCTACAATATTTTCACACACACACACACACACACACACACACACACACACACACACATATATATATATATATATATATATATATGGTTGGATACATGTGAGTTTGTGACCCTGGGTTTCACGCTTTTGCGGTCGTCAGACAAACTGATTAATTTTGTAAAAAATTTGGGTTTATGTAGATTGCGTGCATTGGTGTTATTATGGAAAGTGGTGGGGGAAACGTCGTCGTGGTTTCATCGTACTAACGCAAATATCGATGTATGCAGACACATATACATACCTGGTCGTCCGTCGGGACTCATACATATATAAACATATGTGGGCAGTTTCGGATATGACATATGTATGTATACGGGTGGTGTTGTGTCGAATTATCGAATAAGATCGATTCCCCATGAAAAATTATTACCTGTAGAAGAACATTTTCCGCCTAGAAAAGCACGATTTCAAAACCCATGCTAAATTCACTATAATTGAGTGAATAGAAAAATTAAAAACAGATAACATTAGAAAGATTGTAGAGTTCCATGGAAATAAGTGGATACAACGTTTAAAAACACACTATGCAGCTAAACCATACATTTAACAATATAAATACTATTAATATATAA
>OZ010603.1:37255946-37323446 GCA_963932145.1 Acanthosepion lycidas
GTTCAACAGTTAGAGGAACAACAGAATGAGTTTTAAGACAAGGATGTGTCATCTCACCGGATTTATTCAACTTATACCTCGAGACATTTCTGATAGAATTATAACTCCTACAAAGATTCATTATTTGCGGCCATAAAATTAACAATATAAAGTATATAGATGACACTGAGGTGCAACGGAAAAAAGATGTGGAGGGCCATGACCACCTACGTTCTTGAGGGACACGGCACATAAAAGATAATTGTTCAGTTATTGATCGCCCCATTGCAATCTGTTCCATGTCTATATTTCGTCATTACATTTATTTATTCGTGCGCGTAAGGAAGTAGTTCTCCAGTTACTTCTTTCGTGAGTGCATCACTTTGTGCTTACACTGTTGCCTGTCATCAATGGTCGAGTCTCGGTAAAAGCCTTGATATAAAATCCTGATTTTCAAGAAAAACACGTTCTTTTCTTAGAACGTTGAACCAGTAAACTTTTCAAGAACATCTATCGACACACAGATCTTCACATGTGTAAGTATTGGTTTAAAATGTCAGCGTAAATTATTTTCCTAGAAACCAAAGATCAAACGACTCAAATATGCGCCAATTTTTGATAATCATTTTAAAATTGATAGGTGTGTTTGGAACAAATTATAACTTGATTGCTTGATTCTGTCTCTACGGATTATTAACCCTATGCAAAATATTTAAATGTAGAAACTATTTCTAGATTGCATGAATGCTTTTTGAGGTAATAATGATTTTGTGGTACAGTTTACACTGTTCGGATTGTAGTCCTCAACTTCGTTGTACGATCCGGCCGTTCTCGGATGATTGGAATTTCGAACTGAACCCTTTACTTCGTCCACCGGGGTTGATTGTTCTAGTTCCATGTGTCATGCCTCTTCCAGGTGTCTCGGTATTAGTTATCTCCCTTTTAACCAAGTTTTTTTTTTCGCAAGTTTTTGTTCACCTCCGTTGTAGCCAGTTATTGAACTCACAACCCTTTGGGTCAAGTCACTGGATTCAGCCAACACATTTATACTGGTCCACGATGAACGAGAATAATCTAGTCCGGTGGTGGACAGAAAGGGTTCAGTATGAAATTCTAATCACCTGAAGAAGGCCGGAGCGTACGACGGTCGAAACATCGCGAATATGCCAACGAAGATGATGACAACATTCCGAACAATGTAAATAGTGAAAATAATTACCTCATCTCAGAATTATAGCCAGTGATAAAAGTCTTAATAAATAACCCCCAACTGGGAGAGGGGAGAAGATGTAACGGCATACCTTTTCCAAAGGCACAGTGCTGTTCGATAAAAGTGACTCACCTGATCTTTTTCAATCTAATTTTTAGTCTTACTAATATAAAGGCCCCTTCCTGACCACATAGTAAAAAAGTTTACACACCCTAAGGTATTCTATTGATAATTATAATTTGGGATATAAATAAGATTTAGGGAAAAACTCTGTGCAAAAAAATGTGACTCACTTATTTCCTGCAACTAGTAATCAATAGAAACATAACCGAACAGCTTTAAATAAAGAATAATAGAGGTATAATTTATTTATAATAGGTAATATAGTTCGAAATATTTAATAATTTATGGGTCCTCCTTTATTTTGAATAACCTTTTCAACCCTTTTTGGCATTGACTTGATTAGGTTCTGGCAAATCACATTTCCAAGCATTGAATTCCATTCAGATATGAAATTCACAATCAAATTCTCTTTGTTGCTCAACTGCTTTCTCGAGAGCCTGTACTTTATAATGCTCCATAGGTTTTCTATCGGTTTGAGCTCAGGAGATTGGGGCTGCCATGTCATAACACTCACCAGCTTCTCATCGAATTATTCCTTCATCAATTTTGATTTGTGACAGGGAGCATTATCCTGCATAAAAATGAGCTTAGTGGGGTCGATTTACACCTTTTCAGCAGAAAGGAGCAGACAAGACACTAAAATTTTCTTGTACTGCTCGCTTTTGAGGGTCTTTTCAATAGGTTTTAAGAAACCAGTTCCATGAAAAGAAAAGCATCCCCAGAACATTATACTGAACGGATGCTTGACAGTACTTACTGCTAAATTCAAAGAGATTTCAAAGCTTCCTCTTCGGATTTTAGATCGCTTATCCTTTGAATTTAGCTCAACTTTCGTTTCATCGGAGAAGAGAATATATAGTAAAAAAAAAAAAAAAATCAGGTGAGTCACTTTTATCGAACAGCGCTGTATATATAGCATAAATGAATGTAAGGAACACAACTAGAATTATAACTCGACTGTCCGATTGACCAACAACACCTGGTATTCCCAAGCGGTCACCTATACTAGCACTGACCACGCCCAACGTTGATCATACGAGATCTCGTGTTTCAACGTGGAAGCATAACTGTATGTATGTGTTCGTGTGAGTATGTGGCGGTGATTGACAGTATGTCTGTGCTTTGTCGAGAGATTTTGTATCCAAATATGTCACTGTTTTTGTCATTTGGCGTATGCCTGTGTTAATGCTTGTGGAGGATTTCGCGTTTGCTTGTGTCTCTATGTTGATTTCAAAGTGTGTCCGAGTCTGTACATTCGAATGTATGGGCGTAAGAGTGGGTGGATTTGAGGGTGCAATAAAAGATTCTGTGTTTGCGTGTGTATCAAAGTGTGTATGAATACTCAATTGGGTATTAGAATATGTGTGTGTATTTAGTGTTTTTATGCTTGTACGTGTATTTTGCGATATGTGCTCTTGAACATCTGTGAACATGTTTAGTATGTATCTTTTATGAACAGAATCAAGTCTGAGCATGTATGTTTGTATTTTGTATTCATATTTTTATATTTCTGTGTGTGTTCGGCGATATATTTGTGTGTATGAGTGTATGTGTGTGCATGTGTTTACAGAGTCTTTACACATAAACACAGTAGAATGGAACATTCTACTGTGTTTATGTGTTTCCGTACAAAAATTTTCGAAAGTTTATGTGATTATTTGACGTTGGCACTTGTGTGCGGGTATAATTTCGAGCGCGTGTGTGTGGTCATGTGTGTGTCTGTCTTAATGCGTTAAGGTGAGTTTTTTTTGTGTTGTTGAATGTGTTTGTGTGTATGTGCGTGCAATGAACATACATAAATATTTATATTTGTGTGAAATTAATGTATTCTATGGTCCCCTGTTGCCGAAGGACGATAAAAATTTCTTATATATATATATATATATATATATATATATATATATATATATATATATATATGATAATATTATTCCGATCAACTGTTTTCGTTTCTTTTTCAAAAAGAAATTGAAATTGCACTTCAGACATGAAACAGAATTGGATGAAGCAAAACAAGTTTTTCTTTGCCTCTTTAATATTGTAATTTTTTTTTTCAAAGATAATTCATTTAATTATTGTAAAGAATTCTCAGGGGCAAAGACTTGATTTGCAAATAGAGATTTGAATTGATACATATTTCAATGTCTGCAAGTAGGTACATATAGATATACAGTTACAATAACGTTTAAATGATACAAATCTGTCGGAAATATATATATATATATATATATATATATATATATATATATATATATATATATATATATATATCTGTGTGTACATATATATATATATATATATATATATATATATATATATATATATATTAGGTAAAACTTATTTTTATTGGATTCCCCATATTTGAGTAGACGCTCTGTTTTTATATATTTTTAATGATAGTACTAATAATTGCAATTTCTGACGAAGGGAAGTATTTTTATTTATAAATCCGAGAGATTTTTTTTTACTTAAACATTATTTTTTAGTGGATATGTGTATTTAAGTTGATGTTCCGTTTATTCATTATCGTCTACCGGTCTGAATATTCGAGAAATCTAATTAAATAAGCAAGATATGGCCAGGCACATATATATATATATATATATATATATATATATATATATATATATATATATATTAGATATATATCTATAAAATAATACGAATAAAAATAAAAGGAAAACTTATTTTAGTCGACGTTTTATTTTTTTCGCTGTCTTACAATGAGTAAATTACCGTAACCTATTAAACAAGAGAAATGAATTGACGGTGACATGTATATATAAATTACCGTAACCTATTAAACAAGAGAAATGAATTGACGGTGACATGTATATATAAAAATAAATACCTGTTGAAACAGATGCATCCAGATCTATTTCTGATATAGATTATAGCTTTTCCTTTTTCAATTTTCTTTTGTTTACTTATTTTATCACAAGAATATATACTTATTTTTTATTGTTATTCTAATAAAATTAAAAGAAATAATACCCGTTTATGTTAAATATGAAATATAAATTCCGTCTAAATTTAATACATTTTTAATCTGTATAATATATGGCTATAGAACCCAGTCTGTCCTGCTATTTACCCATAGCTGGATGGAAATTGGTCTAGAAGGACAACTCTGAATTCAAAGCCAGAGTGGATCCCCTAAGGTGGATGGACTGAAACTTGGTGCTATCTTCCGGCATCTCCTGCAGCCGCGCTGGTACCAAACTCTATTGGTTTATCCTCTACTTTGGATTCTGCTAGCAAGGCCGAAAGGGGGAACTATACATTTTCGACTTCAAAATGATAATAATCAACTTCAAAATGGACTTATTTTCAGGTAAAAAAATTAATCAACTTCAAAATGAATTAATCAACTTCAAAAGGGATCAATCAACTTCAAAATGGAACAATCAACTTCAAAATGGATTAATCAACTTTAAATTGGAAAACAACTTCAAAATGAGAAATAATCAACTTCAAATTGGATGATTCAACTTCAAATTGAGAATTAATATAATACTAATAAATTTAATATTTATTCTTTTATTTTTACTTAAAAGGGATGTAAAATATACAAATGTTCCTAAGAAAGTTATTTAAAAGATTACATCATCTAAGTTAATTACAGAGGGAAATAATCTCTGTATGCCAGATACGAAGTTAGTGCAAGTCTCAGGGGAAATATTATTAAGTGCCTCGGAGATGATCGCTTCTAACTTGCTGAGGCGGAATTCTGTAGTAGTTAAAGATCCCTGGCCATCACCTCCTAAAATCCCAACAACTGAGTCTGCCATACTTCTTTTTGCGTCAGCTTTAATGACTGACCAAACCTTTTCAATGGGATTTAACATCGGACTATAGGGGGCAAGTTTGAAAATTTGGTGTTGCCTAAATTCATCCTCCTCCACAACTTCTTCAATTGAAGTATGGCAAGGAGCGTTATCAATAACTAAGACAACTCCCCTTGCATAAATTTCATTTGCCTTTCTAAGGCACTCCCTGGTCCATTCTTTCGCATCCTCTTTTTTGAAAGAACCTCTTTTAATTTTATGATGAATTAATCCATTATTATTAATACATCCAATAACATGGATGTTATTTCCCCTGGATCCAACCGCGACTGTAGTGCACCTCGTGCCTTTTTTAGAGCGACCTTCTCTTCTTGAAATATGGAGATTAAAATTGGTATCATCCATATGAAGAATTGGCACACTTCGGGACTGAAATTCTAATAAAGCTTCTGCGTAATCATTACGTTTCGGTTTATTGACATTATTATTGGCAGCTTCTGGTTCATAATGAACCGCTTTTAAAGTAAAGGCCATGGAGTCTAAGTGCTTTCTTATGCATTCTTTCGTCACACAAACCTCATACTTTTCAACCAACTTATTTACAATATCTTGAAGAGTGACCCTAGAAAAGTTTTCAATTAATTCGGCCATAAAATTGTTATGCTCTTGCGTGAATTTATATTTTCTTGCTCCTCCCCTAGAGTCACTCTTATCAGCAACCGATGAGAACGAAAACAACGATAATATATGGATTCCGCAAAAAATTGTGTTAACCAGATATTTTATTCAACTTTAAATTATGTCTTGGCCAGTCTGTACTCACCAACTGAAGATGGCATGGCGTTGTGAATGAAACCGTTCTACATGTTAAGGAAAATGTATATTTAAGATAATATATATATATATATATATATATATGTGTGTGTGTGTGTGTGTGTGTGTCTTTCTGTGTGTGTGTATTTAGGCAGCAATCCTACTTTCGTGGAAGTGTAAGTGCATATGACAGACAAGGTGTTTTCATTTAGTTTTTTATACAATTTCTCATGTGATCTTATAATTTTTTGGTGGGGTGGATGTGCGTGGAATTATATAAAAACTGTCCATTTGTTCTTTTTTGCGAGCGTTTTCGGCTATACAATAACCATTATCAACGTTGATATATGTTAACTGTTGACAATAGATTATTGTATATATATATATATATATATATATATATATATATATATATATATATATATATATATGTATGTATATATATTTATATAAAGAGAAAGAGTGGAAGAGAGTATTTTTTTCTTTCATTAATATGGATGTACTCAACAGTATAAAATCTAATTTGCGACAGGCATAAAAGAAAAAAAATTAAAATATTTTTCTTAACTTTCATTTTTTATTAAATATATTCAAGTTATTTTTTTCTGTAAAAAATACTCTGATTTATTTCCAAATGGAAGTGAAGATTTTATATTCTGTGATACGAAGAGAAACCTTTTTAATCTAATTTGCACAATTTTCTTTTGCTGCAATATTTCGCTACTTTGAATAAATATGCATGTATTAAATATTTCTTTGTTTCAAAATAAAGATATATATTCTGGTCACTTTCCGTCTGTCTGCAGCATTCTGCAAATGTCTTTCATAAACTGGTTATATCTGTTTATCTTTCCATCTAGCTGAATTTGAAGTGCGTGTGTATGTGTGAATATGTGCAAAAGTCGAGGTCAGTTACTTCAAAATTAATATTTACTCGTCTTATATAAAATTCAATTAGCGTAAATTCCGTAAATTACGCTGTACAAGTCGATTTGTCTAGCCTAAAAATATTTCCTAAACTAAGGGTTGATATATATGGCGGGTATTAAAGAGAAACCTTTACCAGCAGTTTGTAAACTGCACTCCTAACATTTATTGTACACGATTAATGTAGCTCCAGCAGGCTACTACAATTATATCCCACTATAACTTGTGTTTGATGAATATATTCGGCATATTAACACCGAAATTAAAATATAATAATAAAATAGTAAGACATATTTAGTATTTTTGTATCTATTAACACTACAGTTCATATCGTGTCCACAGCTGATATACTAAGTATACATGTTCGTTAAATGACACCGACACAATAGATGATATTTACCGGTATTGGTTAGGGTTGGTTTGGTTTGTTTTACGGCATATCAACCTCAATGGGTCATTTAATGCCGACAACTTTTCTTTCCTGGTAATATTTTTGTTTTGTCAAAAATCTATTTCTGCTAATAAAATTTTTTCCTCAAAATTGTATAGCTGGTAATCTTATTTTCGAAAATATATTGCTGGTAATAGATTTTTTTCAGAACCCTATTGATGGTAATATTTTTTTTCAAAAACCTATTGATGGTAATATTTTTTTTCAAAAAAGTATTGAAGTTAATTTTTTTTTTCAAAAACGTGTTGACGGTAATGTTTTTTCTTCAAAAATTTATTTCTAGTAACAATTTTTACAAAGTATTTCTTGTATTAAAACCTATTTTTACACTTTCAAAATGCGTTTTGCCTCAGCTTCGGGGTTAACTATTTGCTCATAGCTGGGACTCTAACAGGTGCTACCACCCTGGGTCAGGTTGGACCTGGGAACACCAGCAATTAAGAGGTGGTTCCTTTCTCCTCAAAGTCTTCTGATCAGAGGCCTTGGGGTTGGACGTAGTTTATCGTCTTACCCTGGACAGTCTTACCGGAGTGTATGGTAGGTTGTTTGCTATACAACCAATATAGAAAGATATTAGAGTTAGTGTCTCAAATTATAGTTCAGTGGTGTGTCCTTATGTAGATTTGGCATATTGTAGCCTAACTTCATTTAACGCTAGGTCCATGTTTTGGACCACTTGTAGCTTACTGTATGTCCGAGGGTCGACCTATACAGTAAGTCTAGGCCTCAGAATTTTGAGCTAAATATCTTGAGGTCGACTTGTACGCCAGATCGACTTGAATTTACTTTAATTAGTTTTCTTGAACACTTTATCTAACTTTAAGTTGCGTATTATCCCATGAGCAGAATGAATATATACTAAACTTATAACATCCTCCATCGACAAATAATGCCTTACTTATTATGAATAATTAAAATACGTATAGTATTATCACTACTTACAATTAAAAATAAGCGGTGTTTATTTTTTTTTTTAAATATATATATATTCGGACAGTTTTCCCTTAGCTTTGTTGTTGTTATCACTACGTTTCGGCCGCTGTGTGATCCAGCATTCTTCAGGTGTAAGAAAGACAAATGATATCAAGCCCTCTACCGCAGTAGCTGCAGCTCAGCAGTAGCAATCAGAAACATTATCATCAGCAGACAGACAGAAGCAACTGCAGCAGTAGCAATCAAAAACATTATCAGCAGCAGACAGACAGAATCAACAGCAGCAGTAGCAATCAAAAACATTATCAGCAGCAGACAGACAGAAGCAACAGCAGCAGTAGCAATCAAAAACATTATCAGGAGCAGACAGACAGAAGCAACAGCAGCAGTAGCAATAAAAAAAACATTATCAGCAGCAGACAGACAGAAGCAACAGCAGCAGTTGCAATCAAAAACATTATCAGCAGCAGACAGACAGAAGCAACAATCAAAAACATGATCAGCAGCAAAGTATAACAGACAGAAGAAACAGCAGCAGCAACAATCAAAAACATGATCAGCAGCAAAGTATAACAGACAGAAGAAACAGCAGCAGCAACAATCAAAAACATGATCAGCAGCAAAGTATAACAGACAGAAGAAACAGCAGCAGCAACAATCAAAAACATGATCAGCAAACAAAGCATGGGCGACAGACAGAAAAAAAGCAGTATTAGTATCAATCAAAAACATCATCAGCAACAGAAAAAAACATGACAGACAGAAGCAGTAGCAGCATCAGCAGCAGTAGCAATCAAAAACTTGATCAGCAGCTGACAAAGCATGGCAGACATGCATCGGCAGCAGTAATAGTTAAAATCTAATCAGCCATCAGTTTAGTTTTAAAGCTCCAAGTGCCCAACAACACTACAAAGCTACAATAGCCTAGTTGCTAAAAGTGCTGGTTTGGGAATTTTGTGACACATAATGGTTTTTAGTTCAATCCCAGACAGTGTGTACTTGTCAGTGCACTCCGTGTCATTGTGTACTTTCGATCAGTAACTGAAAACTACGAAATAAAAAAAAATAAAAAAGAACAAGGATACATCCTTAATCATTAGCAGTGGAACGATAACAATGGATCTCCGTAGCTTGAATAAGTGTTCATTTCAGAATTTCCTGTAGGTTACCCAGATCGATACACACGTGAGGAAGGACGGGGGTCGTCACAACAGCTGAAATGTTAGGATATGTATAGTGTAAATAATGATAACTCTTCATCCTAGATATTCCGACAGAAACCAATGTTGTGTACGAATGTCTCTGTGATAAGACTAGTTCAAATACATACATTGTTTACACAACTACTATATTATCCAACCAGCTTACTTGCTAATTATTCGTTAATACCTCCATCATCTCATGTATCAACGAAAAAAAGTTTAAAAAATACATATAATAGGGAATCCGATATATACTTAACTGATAAGCCCTAGAAATCGAAACAATCCATCAATCTTGGAAATTCATTTACAACAACGGTTTAATATTTAAGTTTAACTAAATAAGTTCATTATTTAAAGAAGTAAGAGTTTACAATTGGAAAGATTAAACGTTGGCGAAGTTTTCAATTTTCCTGAATTAGACGTTCAAGGCATTAAAACTTTATCACATATACTTACTTCGTTCATTCTTTATTTTTTTTTTATTTACTCATGTACATGTGCCGTAAAGAATGACGGCAATTGTTAGAAAGTTTTAATAGTGCGATGTAATGAAACAAAAGTATTGCAAGGTTGTATTAAGATTCAATAAAGCAGAGATAAATAATCCCCAATTAAAATAGAGACCAATGAACCGTTTCATTAATCCGTTCCGTTTATATTCTTAAGACGTTTCAATGCTATCTATGAGTCATTTTTTAACCTAGGTATTACATGAATCCCTTTTTGCTCAGTATCCTTTCATGTTAAAAATTGTATGTCTTTAATATACCAGCGAAATGGAAATATCACTCGGAAGAAGAAAAAATGTTGACAGTACGACAAATAAGCCAACGACATGGCTTATTTTAAGAACAAGCTGAAGCAAGACAATCACTTAAGAGATGAAGGTATCTGAGTGCCTCACGTGAAAGGCTTAAACAAATAAGATTGCAGTCTATGAAACGTATGAGAAAAGAAGCTGATTGATTAAACAGTTCACTTTGTTCGAAAACTAATTTTGTCTAAATGCAGATTAATATTTTATTTGTATAATTAAAACGTCTATGGGAAATAATTTACAAACTTTAGTATCGGGCGGCATTTAAGCTAGGGGTCTTCATTCGGCGTGTTCAAGTGTTTGAGAATCCCTAAGTCTTTTAATGTTCTCGGCATTGGAAGTTCTCCTGGCTGCCGTTTGATCTGGGTTTTGCACGAGACATTCTTTTCCTCGATGCAGCATTGTCTCTTTTGGTTGCAATCTGGTCCTCTGTTGGTGGAGATTTCTTTTAGCGAGATATACTGCTGCCGTATGCAGTATACCATAGAAGAACTACAGAATAAACTACAGAAGAACTCAAAATTGATTGCTGCATTAATATTTAAGTCTACCTTTTAAAAGTTCAACTCTCGCTTAATTTAAAGACAATTTGTTGTGCGTAGGTCCTTACTTTACGTATTGTTATGATGTGTATTTCCCTCTTAGTAATATCAGTCGTAGCACAGTTCTCCATGTTACGCTTAGCAAACGCTAACTAATGCCTCTTGTTCACCCTCTGTCTTCTATTTATGTTGTCATTTTCATTTGCATATGATACTACACCTCCCTGAATCGAAGAGTCCGAACACCCTCGCTTTTTCTACTACTATTTCTGATTACTCTCGTACTGTGCTCTCTTTCCTCTTATCTTTAAGTTTTTTCTTTAATAGTGATCTTGGTCTTTCTTCATTTTCTTCTTCACTCTCGTCCATGTTTTCATTATAACTTACTTCCATTTCCTGTTCTGTTCGATTTTTGTGACTTTCTGTCTCTTCTTGCTGTTGATCTTTCATTTCCACGCCATCCAATTCGTTTCTGCTTCTGAATTGATCCGCATGTGCTACTATATATTGTCCCTTTTTCTCCAGTATAGCCATGTTGTGTCCTTTTTGTGTCAGAAAATTTGCCTCTTCTGAATCAGCCTCTTTATTTTTTCTATAAGATACCTTTTCTTTCGTTGAAAAGGATATAGTTATGGGGGCTATAATTTGTCTGCCCATTAATGCCGAAGGGCTCTGCTTTCTCCCTGCATATAGAATGAATCTATAATTGAGAAGCATTTTTGGTAAATACGCTTCTAGGATTTCATTAAATGGTGAGAATACGTTTAACACCATTTTTACCTTTTGTACCATTCTTTCCGCAATGCCATTAGATTGTGGATGGTACGGTGGTGTCTTGTATGGGATACATCCTATCTGTTTCAACCACGCACATAAATTCTCTTCGCAAAATTCAGGTGAATTCTCAGTGACTAGTGTTTGGGATTCTTGAGAATATCGTTCTTAGTACTTGCTTTATTTTGGTGGCTTTTCTGTTTTTGTTTTGTTTTTGTTTGTTTTTTTTTGACAACCTCTGGCCACCTAGAATTTGAACTAAGAAAAATCCCCTATCTTTGATATGAGCATGATCCATGTGAACCCTAACCCATGGCGTGAATTTTTTCTTTGCGTGAATTTTTTATTTCCTCACATTTTGGACATCTTTTACTATACCCTCCCATATCTTTTGAATACTCTGTTCACCAATCTTACATCTTTAGTCTTTTTTGCGTTGCTATTATTTCACAAGACACGTTATCGTGCACTCTTTTTAATATGTCCCTTCTCAGTATTTGTGGAGCTACAATTATATCTCCCTTTCATATTATGCCATTTCCTATGGTCAGTTTATCGTTTCTTTAAAGGGTCATTCTACCATCGAACAATTACTCCATACATTATTTTTTATTCTCTTCAATATTCTGCTTAATATTGGGGCTTGCTCTGTCTCTATTGTGAGTCTATTTAGAGGAAGAACGTCCGTTTCAATCCAGTGTATTATTTGGACTTCTGTTTTTCTATTGCTTCATTCTCGAAATGCAATCTTGATAACGCATCCACGTGAGGAACAGTGTTCCATTTTACAGATATTGTGTCAAAATCGAATGGTATTTATCGCCCATCTCAAAATCCTTGACGATGTTACTTTTGGCAAATCTTTTCTCGGGTTAAATAGGAATTCTAATGGTTTCTGGTCCGAATTTAATAATAATTTTTCTTATCGTCTGTGGTTAATGTTACTTCTTTTTGTGGATCAAAATCTTTTATTATTGGTTTGATCCTCAGTATTTTCTTTACTGTTTCAAAAGCGATAGTTAGCTCTCGTGTCCAGTTAAATTCATTATTTTTCTTGCGTAATTTTGCAAATGGCTCTATCTTGGAATGTATTTACTATAAAAATCTGTCAGACCCCAAAATGATTCTAACTTTTTTTTATTTGTTATTTATATTTTTTTTGTTAATCTCTCGTGAGCTGATATGCCTTTACCGATATTTGATATCCTAAATATATCTTCTTGCAGTCAAAACTACGTTTGTCTTTGTTTATAGTCATGTCTGCTGTGTTTAATCTCTGCTTTGTTTTATATGTTTCCCTTCTTTTCTGGTTCTTGCTCCTACTCATATATCGTCCTGGTATATTCTGCTTTCAATCGCTTTCTGAAAAATATGACTCGACGTCTTTACGCCAAACGGAAGACGCGTTCATTTTAACAAGCCTATAGGGGTGTTTGTCGTAGCTACTTCCTTGAATTTTTCATCAATTACTATTTGGTTGTATGCTGCCTTGAGATCAATTTTCACAAAGAGTTCCATTTTTGCATACATCTGTCTCGCAGTTTCTATATTTGGCAACGGAAGAGAATCCGAAAACATAAGTGGCGATTTACCCCTATCTTGCAATCAAAAACCTTAAATCTCCGTCAAGTTTCTTTATCGATATTATTGGTGACGCCCAACTGAAACCATATTGAGTCACTCTTTTTAGTACGCCTTGTTGTATCATTTTGTTTAACTTGGCCACCACTAAAGGTGGTATATGAATTGGAACTTTTCTCGACTCTATATATTTTGGGTGATTATTCTGTTTAAGTCGAATACTTGCTTTATAGGCTTTTAACACTACAATTTCATCTTGTGCTTCCAAGGAATTCATTAATCATGCCGTATCCAGTTTTAAAACATCAATTTCTAATAGTCCGTAATCTTTTCCGTATTCTACCACTGTAATCGGAATTCCTTCAAAACGTGTATTCATTTCAAAATTGCCTTGAAAAGTACCGATTATTTTCATAGTCATTCCATCAAATTGCTTCTGCTATCTTTGACAAGAAAGCAAGGCGATGTAAAGATAACACCAGTCAACGCATATTTTGTTGCAAGAATGGAAACACTCTTCCTTTGGTAATTTGGAGCAACCTAATGCATCATTTGATTTGGATGTTTTTTTTAATGGCATATCGACTGCTGTTGGGTCATTTAATACTGAAATTTAATTTTCTTGTGATATTTGATAATTAAAAAAATATTCTATTGCTGGTATTTTTTCACTATGAAAATGTATTGATGTATTTTGTATAATTAATATATATATATATATATATATATATATATATATATATATATATATATATATATATATACACACACACACACAATTCCTATGGTGTGTAGGGTTTGTGTTTGTTATGTATGCGTGTGGTCTGTCTAGTGATGGAGAAGTAATATATACACATACTAGCAAAAACAGACGGACAGATATGCACAAAAAATGGAGTTAAGTTTAAAAAGATACAGAAGTTATAAAAAGATATGAACAACGACCCCCTTCCATCCCCCTTTCTCTGACCAATCCTAATTGTTCTATTACCCATTAAGCAGAAGAATATTTTCTCTACACGTCCAAGGACATTTGGATTACTACTACTGTTATAATGGAACACACCTATTCTATAGTTAATAGACTCTTCCACCTATAATAAGTAGGAGTAGTAAGACTAATGAGTGAGTCGCTCAGTCAGTCGATGCCGGACGACCGTTAGTCGGATACTAAAGTATCAGCGACCACAACTAGATTTCTCTTCGTCATTACCTATTATATCAAGTTCCTAACGTTTTGTACGTCTAACCTATATTAGGACCGACTTCGTACAAATACAAGCCTCCACAGTGAAACCACTCCATATCACACTTGGCGACGAGGTATTCGGATTCATGCGGTAAAAGAGAAAAAAATACACACTCCATAACATATTTGGCCACGAGAAGTCGGACTCATACGGAGTAAAAAATATTCGTTCGCCACATAACAAATTTGGCGACCAGGAATTCGCACTTATGCGGAGGAAAATAAAAATAAAAAAAAAATTAACCCGCCATAACAAATTCGGAGAAGGGATTCGGATTCATACGGTGGAAAAGAAAAGAAAAATAGTTCGCCACAGTATAATTCGCTCGCCACAGTATAATTTGGTGATGGGATTCGGATTCATACGTTGGAAGAAAAAAAATTGGCTCGTCATAAAATTTGGTGACGAAATTCGTACTCATACGGAGGAAAAAGAAAAAAAATTGCTCGTCACAATTATTTCGGAATTAAAATCTCGGATTCACATTTAAAAAAAAAAAAAAAAATTGAAACTCAGAAAAGATTTTTTTTTTTTCACGATAAAACAGTTTTCTCAATTAGGTCACGAATTGCAAATTCGTAGGAACCCCCCTCTACAATATTTAAGCATTGTGTAAATTTTTACGAAGATGGAGGAATGCAAAAATATATTCCAGGAATTTTTTAAGTTCCAGACGGAACAACAGATGACAATATTAGAGCAACAGAAGACATTCCAGATGCAACTACAGGAGGAATCTTTTAATAGACAAATGCAGTTTCAACAAAAAATGGAACAGATGCATAGGGAGTTTCATAACAAAATTCTGGAAATAACTGAGAAGAGGAAAGAGAAAAATCTATAAAATTATTCTTTCCCAGAGAATACAATATGGAATTTAATTGAAATATTCACGTATAGTCCAGATGAAGAGATAACTTTTGATGATTATTATAAAAAATATACGGACGTGTATAACGAGTACTGCCAGTCGTGGTCTGAAGGAAACAAGGTTAGACTTCTTTTAAGCAAGTTACGAACTGCTGAGCATAACAAATTGGTAAACTACATTTTACTGAAAAAAAAACTAGCGAGTTGACTTTTACCGAGGCGATAAATATATTAAGTGAATTATTTAGTAAAAAGACATCTCTGTTTCACAAGAGGTGGAAATGTTTGAATGTGATGAAAGATGACGAACAAGACTATATAACATACGCAGCCAATATGAATAAGCATTGTGAAGAATTCAAGCTAGCAGAGTTAAGCGCTGACAATTTTAAGTGCTTAGTGTTTGTTCAAGGGCTGGTATCGGAAAGAGACGTAGAGTTGAGAGAATTAGAACAAAACTGCTCTCTTTTAATCACCACAGGGAACCCATTTTGGCCTCCTATTAGAGTGTCCGATACTCAACTCCATGAGACGCTCCTCTCTGTGACTGCTTGGTCTCACAGTGTCCGCTGACCTGGGATAGGAACAAATCCATGGAATCAATAGCTTCATCTACCACAAAGAAAGTTGTATCTCGCCATTCTTCAAATCTATAAATCAACCATTCGCCCTTGCATGGAATATTGTTGCCATATATGGTCTGGAGCCCAGGCTGTTCGTGTCAAGGCCCTCGACAAAATTCAGAGACGGATATGCAATGTGATTGTTCCTGATCTGGCGTCTCGTCTACAGTCGCTCTCTCACAGACGTGCCGTCGCTTCCCTCTGTCTTTTCAAGAAATACTTTCACGGTAAATTCTCCAAATGAGCTGCTTTGCTGGTTCGTAGTCTGCATGATTTTAAGCGTGCTGTTAGGTTGACATCACGGTCGCATCCTTTCACTGTCAAAAAGGCTAAATGTAGCCGTCTTTTCTACTCCAATAGTTTCATGCCACGCTCTTCCCTTCAGTGGAACTCGTTACCTCTTACTTATTCACTGATAGAAATAATCTTGAATTATTCAAATGCAATATCAGTTGAGTTCTTCCGATGCCTTGATATTGATCACCGTCCTTCTCTTCATCCATTTCTCTATCATGATTCTTTACTCTTGCTCCCAATCTCTGTAACCCTTTGCGTGCTAATGGCACTCCAGACTTGCTTGGGGTGAAATGCTTTAAAAAAGAACTCTGATCAGGAGTTTTTGAAAAATATGGAATCAACTCCTAATTGCTGTTCTTCACAGGTTTACCCCGACCACGGGTTGTAGAACCTGTTATGATGCCATCTATAGGCAAATATTTGACCACAAAATGGGGTCAAAGCATTATGAAATATATAAATTGATTTTTATAGTGAAGATCCCAGCAATATATTTAACACTTGACGAAAACCGTCTTTAAAAAAATACGACAATGAAACCTGAGCTCCTGATATGTATAGAGGATACATATTATATTTATTAAAAATTAGCTATGATATTTACTGCAACATTTAAAAATAGGTAAGGCAGTTTGATAGTTAAAGGACATCTATTATTATTTACGTTCTGAAGATACATGGCATTTTAAAAATATATCTCGATCTCATAGAAAGTTTCAAGTAAATACCCCTGATAACAATGAATGCGTTAAGTAGACTCCAATGTTTTTCGACTATATAAATAGGACATTTTCATATTCCCGTTATCACGATAAAGGAAATATTTTTTTCTCTCTTATTCAAAGGAATAGAGAACGGCAGAAATAAAGAATATGATGTTCCAAAAAAAAATGGCAGGCAAGAAGTAAGAAAGTACGGGAGATTAAAGAACAGGTAGGAATGAAAAGCAAATAAACAAACGCAGGATTCAATAAAACGCGGGAAAAGTGGAAGGTAGCGCAAACCTCAGAGAAGAGGTTATTAATCTCTCCTCATTGGAACAGCGTCTGCGTCACGTGCGAACGCCACCGACTTGATCCAAATCCCTTCGTATGATCCGCTTCTCTACGTGAGTTAGTGTCATCTTGAAAAGAAGGAAAAATATAATAATAATAATAATAATAATAATAATAATAATAATAATAATAATAAAAAAGAAGACTAAAACAAGATTTATGTAATAATCAGGGAGAGAAACGGTAAAGAAAATCACCGATCAGTATTGACAAGACGAGATCGCATGATCGGATTTTTCGCTTATTCTTTACTGCATTGGCAGCCTTGAGTCGAACCTTCGCTGAAACGCTTTCGCAGAAGACCATCTACGTTGTTTTATCAGTTAGCGTTTCCCAACAAGCAACCATTTATTTACTCCAGAATAATTTCGTTTAACATACATTTATTTCTATCTGAGTAGAGACCTGAAAAATGTTGTCGTTTCCAGGGTTGTTCATCATTATTATTATTGTTTTATTTCTTTTGGTTTCTGGTGTGTAATCATTTCTTTCCGGGTCCCAACCAGAGACCTAAAGTCAGAAATGTCATCACGACATTTTCACTGACCAATTAAAAAAAAGAAAAATTATTTTACATAGATAAAGTTCTTCGTAAGGTGCGGGCTATTATTATTATTATTATTATTATTATTATTATTATTAATATTATTATTATTATCTTTGATTTCTGGCGTTTACTCATTTCTTTCCGTGACCCGCCCAGGGACCTAAGGTTAGAAATGGCATAATGACACTTTCCACTGACAAACAAAAAAAAAATTACATAAATAAAGCCCTTCGTGGAGGGCTGTACTTGTCAGAACAATTTTTTGTATCTCCTTGAGGCATGGACTTCCAGGAATCCCTTCAATTAGTCTACTGCAATCTTTTTCCAACCTGTCCTAGGGCTCCAACTACAACAGGGATTGTCGATGTTCCCATATGCCACATTATCATTTTTTTTTCCTTTTATTTCTGATGTGTAATTATTAGGTTGGTGCAAAAATAATGACGTAATAATGTCGTTTTTTGACGTATTTGTTAACGTCAAAAAACGACATTATTACGTCATTATTTTTGCACCAACCTAATATTTCTTTCCGGGTCAAAATGAGAGACCTAAGGTCAGAAATAGCATCATAATATTTTTTTACTTAGCATTTTTGAAAAAATAGAACTTCGCACATATTTACATAGATAAATCCTTTCGTAAGGTGTATACCTTTAAGGGATGGGCTACTAGGTATTCCTATTATTATTATTATTATTATTATTATTATTATATTTCGATTCTAAGGTCAAACTACCTACCAAGTCTGCAGAAAAAACTTATGGCATGTAATGGTGTGTTGTTACGGCTACATTTCCCGATTTCTTTTTCTGCTTTACATAACATCGCTACCATTACATCGACAAAGATCTTCTTAGTGTGTGGCCTGTATTTATCAAGACAATTTTTTTTGTATTTCTCTTAAGCTGGGGTTTTCAGGGATTTCTTTAATGTGTTGTTGTGTTTTTTTTTTTAATAATTCCAAGTGCACCTACTATGGCTGATACTATTCTTCTTTTCAATTTCCACGTTTTTTCTATTTCGATTTCCAGGTCTTTATACTTCAATAGTTTTACAAATTTCCTGATTGCTATGAGACAGTCCGCTGGGCAAACCATATCAATTAGTGGGCAATTTTTTCTTTTTGGTTTTTGACAATTATTTGCTTCAAGCTTCTTGTTTGTAAATATGGTGTGATCCCATAGAATTGTGATATTTTCTATTTTAGCTGAATGCCCGTCCCACGGACAAGGAAATGTAAGTTATAACAAAAGTCCTCTTACCGCCATACCATTTGATTATAACAACCATTTTCAGTAAGTCGTGTAAGGATGAGCGGTGCGTTGCGGCTCCGTGGATAGCGATTTAGAATAAGGAATCGGAAAGCCGATTTCGAATTGCAGTCTGTTTGTTTAGCTTCACTTACGAGCCCAAACATTTGGGAAAGGTGTGAATCCATTACACTTTTTTTCCCAAAACGTTTCACCCCAAGAAAGGTGATTGCGCCACTAAAATGAAAGTAGCTTCTGGGAATTAAAGAAAATAAGAAGAGACCGGAAACCCAATATTCAAAAGGAAACAAGGAATAAATCTCTACACCTGTTGAAAAAACAGGCGAAGAGTATTATCTGCGTCTGTTGGTTGAATAGCAGGACATACTAAGACCTATAGTCTTGGTTGCCAAACAGTCTACCCAAGAAAGATATATCAACCTATAGCGGCAAAATCTTCTACCGTGTCATAAATCGAAAGTGACATGCTCACCCCTATGTGTATAAAGGATGACACTTACTTGACTGGCTCTTTTTTCTAAAATTGCATTTTTCATCATGCCATCTTCACACTGGACATGGCTATAGAGTGCTGAACATGAAATGAACAAGTGAATAAATGTCTGTCATAAAGGAATAATGAATTAATTCAGCAAATTAACTGTTATTACTTTCATTACTTTAAATAATTCTGTTGAATTTTAATAAAATTAGATTTATTTAGGTAATTCCGGAAAAATGTATTTTCGACGATAATGTATTTGATGTATTTTTCGTTAAATATGTCAGACGACAACAATGGTTGTTACGAACGGTGAAGGAAAGACGATTTTAACTGAAGCCGTTAGGCATAAAATATTGATTTCCATAAAGAATTAAGAATTTAACATTTATCAAGAGAAACTTTGCTTATATATGGCCAATTTGAAAAATTGAATGTAAAATAAAACATGTGAATTATTTATTAAAATTGTCTTTTTAAAGTGTCATTATAATTATTAGGTATGTGCAAAAATAATGTCGTTTTCTCACATAGTAACATATGTGAGAAAACGACACTATTTTTGCACCAACCTAATAAATATCACCCATGTATGTTGTAATCGCAGTTTTTCAGCAATATATATAAAAGGATGATAGTAATTTCTCTACATGTTGATAAGTGTTTCCGTGAGCTTCTGAAGACGAGCTGAGTATATACAGATTAAAATTATCCTTAGGTGGATTTTAAAACGATTATTATTTATTTTGGGATATTCTCTGAGTCTTCGACAATCCGTTCGGGTGTAACAATACCATTTCTCACACATTCTTAGGAAATGAAGAGATAGATTTTTTTTTCAGCAAATTTAATGATCAAGGTTTCTCAGGAATCTTTTCTCAAGTCCATCTTTGACTAAATTTAATCACCAGGAATTTTCAGAAATTCTATCTCCAGCCAACCTTTGAATTGGCAAATATAACATTTTGCTAGTGATTTTAGATAGCGTTAAATTAGGGCCCTTTGAAAAAAATGACCACAGAAAAATATCTGATTGGTCCCCATCTCCGGTTGGTGAGACAGAAGTGGACGGAAAAGGGTCGTGTGTCCGCCAGCCAGTATCCGTATAATAAGTATTCAGTGAAAGGAACAGACGGTGAGTCGATCACGGACCTGTGGTATATTCGCATACAGCCGAACTTGGATTTCATCACAGCTTGTGCAGTGACGTGCGGAATCGCATTATCACACGGATGATACTTGTCATGTCTCAGTTCATACCTGCAGTTTAGATACAAAACAATTCCCATAACCCATCTCGCATGTTGACGTCTCTTCTAGTTCCTTGCTTCCAGGCCACATACGTTCTTCAAAATTTTAAACGCAACGTCAAACAACATATTGTGTCTCCCTGAACCTGTTCTTTTATTAAACGAAAGTTTCTTTATCCGATTTCACTTACAGTTACCCCCTTGCGTGTAAGTGGTATTATCGCCTTGAAGCGATTAAAAAAGATGAACTGTTCCGAGCAGTGATACCATCTGCGAACTCAGGCGCAAAAGAGGCTCCGAGTCATGTACTACATATCTGAAGAAGTTAGTCACAACCGGGTTGTCACCTTTAGCAGCAGAACAGCTTGGAATGTCCAGATACGGGCCTCTCTGCAACATGCCCACGTCCGGATATTTCGCAGCTGCCTCAGCTCAATAAAAGCTACGGGAATACCAGCAGTTGGTGAGACAATCTTTGCTATTGTCAGAGATTCGTTCCTTTGGCGCAATTTGTTCCTAAAATTGCGTACCACCAGACGATTTGTGCTTTCTGAGGCAGCCGTGTCGATAATCATTACTCAGTTTTAGTTTATTTCCTTCCGTCTCTTTTCCTTCTCTGTCAGGTCCCCGCTTAATTAAGTGTTTCCCCCGACCTCGACATTCACTTGCGTTATATTTCAATACATTCCCAAGGATGTCAGGCGTCCCCAAAGCGTCTTGCGTGTTTGAGATTTTCTTGGAGATACGCCAAAGTGTGCCAACCCTAAACGGGACAACTTCACCTGTTGCATGGTACACTTCACTGATTTGCAATGCCAAGTCTTGGCACTTCTGCATTATAGCCTTTTCCGTATTCAATACATTTTCATCCCAAGGTGACGCAATGTCTATCAGGATCCATTCATGGATGATTTTCTTTATTATTATTATTATTATTATTATTATTATTATTATTATTATTATTATTCCGAAGAGTACACAAAGATAAACAAATGAATGAGGTGCCGAAACTAGAATAGTTGACGTTCAGATTCTTTTCTGGATCAGGTCAGAGTTGATCTCAGGTCAGTTAAATTGGCAGCTGATCTCGCCTGACCTTTCTATCATATTCTGTGAGTTGGAATACTCAAGCAATTGAAATTTGTCATCAAAAGTTCCGTCTATTTTCTTTTTTTATTCCTGAACGATCTTTCTTTTTACTTCTTCTCACTTTTTTCTCTATTTCTGTTTTTTCTTTCTTTTTTTTTTTTTAATTTTCGTTTATTTCCTTTCATTCTGCTATCTTATTCTCCTTCTATATTTCTTTCACTGTTTCCCGACTGTTTCCTCTTCTTTCACTTGTACCCCAATTCGTTTTTCTTCTTTATTTTCGTTTTTTATCTTCTCTTTTCTTTTTTTCCATCTAGATTTTCCATTTTTTTTATTCTTCTCCTCCATTTTTTTTTACTTTCGTTTTTTATATATTCGTTTCATCTTTTATATTTTTGATCTTCTTCATTTTTGTTTTCCCATTTCTTCTCACTCCTTGCTTCCATCCATTTTTCATTATTTTCTAATCTTCTGCTTCATAATTTTAGACTTCATTTTATAATATTCATTATCTCCATCGCTATTTTTTCATTCTTCATTTTCCTTCTATTAGGTTGGTTCAAAAATAAGGACGTAATAATGTCGTTTTTTTACTTATTTTTAACGTCAAAAAACGACATCATTACGTCATTATTTTTGCATAATATCAGGTTGGTGCAAAAATAATGTCGTTTTCTCACATAGTAACATATGTGAGAAAACGACATTATTTTTGCACCAACCTATTATATCTATTCGTTCCTTTTGTCCATCTCTTTCTATTTTTTTTTCTTCTCCATCATTCCATTTCTGTTCCTTCTTTTTCTCAATATTCGTTCGCCCATTCTCCATTGTTATTGTTCTTCATTTTCCTTCTTTTTCTACGTTTCTTTTTTCCACTTCTTTTTCATTCTTGCTCATTGCCTTCTGATTTATTAGGTTGGTGCAAAAATTATGACGTAATGATGTCGTTTTTTGACGTTAAAAATACGTCAATAAACGACATTATTACGTCATTATTTTTGCACCAACCTAATAGCTATTCGCATTCTCCTTCTCTGTTTTTCTTCTTCAATTTCTGCTCTTTCTATTGTTCAATCTGCCCTATTTTCTTTTTCATCTTCTTTATTCTTTTTCACTTGTTCCTTTCACTAGAGATTCTTTCGTCTATTATTGTTTTTTACTTTCCTTCTATTTCTGCTTGTTCCATCAACATTTCTTTTTTGTATCTTCTTCATTCCTTTTTTCCTTCTATTAGGTTGGTGCAAAAATAACGACGTAATAATGTCGTTTTTGACGTACTTTTTAACGTCAAAAAACGACATTATTATTATGTCATTATTTTTGCACCAACCTAATATTTTTACACTTCCTCACTTTCAATCTGTTTCTGCTCTTTTTTGTTCTTTCTTTTTCACTTTTTTCTTTTTCTTCATATTCGTTTTCTCTTTCTGTCTTCACTTTCTTTCTATTTTACCCTCTCCATTTTACGACTCTTTCTTTCTCTTTGATTCATCCGCTTTCTTTCTTTTTCCAACTCCTTCTTTTTTCAGATTCCCCGCCTCTTCTTTTCATTCTTCATCACTTTCCTTTTATTCCAACTCTTCCCTATATTCAAACTAACTTTCTTTCTTATTTGGTCTCTTCCTTCCTTCTTTTCCAACCCCCTTTGCTAAATTATCTTCCTTCCCTTCTGTATTTTCTATTACTCCTACCTTCATTGGTCTTTCCTCCTACTTTTATTCTCTTTTGTTTTTCCTAAAGACTTGCGAGCATATAAGGCGCAATCCTATATAAATAGCCTACATTCACTATTTAAATAAACAATATATTTAAGTATATATTGTTTAAAGCAAACTATCACTACATTACAAAACAGGACAAAAACACTTTAGCGATAGCACAAAATTGTTGGATAAATATATGCATTATTATTAGGTTGGTGCAAAAATAATTTCGTTTTCTCACATAGTAACATATGTTAGAAAACGAAGTTATTTTTGCACCAACCTAATATTTATATTTCCTTTGTTTTCTGGTGTGTACTCATTTCTTTCTGGATCCCAACTAGAGACCTAAGGTCAGAAATGGCATCATGATATTTTCCATGGTGCTGTTTTGAAAAAAAAAAATAAAAATAGCACACATATTTTACACAGATACAGTCCTTCGTAAGGTCTGGTTTGTACTTGTGAAAAAAAATTATTCTGTATTTTTAAGGAATAGACGAACAGGAATCACTTCATTAAGTCTAATGGAATCATTTCCAATCACTCCGAGGGCACCAAATACAACTGGAACTCTTGATGTCTTCATGCTTTTCCATTTTCAGATTTTGATTTCAAGGTCCTTGTATTTTGATAGTTTTTTGAAGATCTTCAAAGATACATTGCAGTGTGCTTGATAATTTCTAAGGTTCTCTGCAGAAAGAATAAAATTTTCGGCTTCGGCTTTTAACCCTGCACTGCGTAGCCACTGTCTGGGTACGGGAGTCGGTCTAGATCAACTTGTTTGGTACGGGCAGAGTATTGACCGTGAAGAGGTTTATCTTGGCGACGTTTCTGTATTTGGTCCGGTGCATTTGCTATTGTTTCTTTTTTTTAAGTATTTTGCAGCTGCAGTCGGTGTATTATCCTTTGCTTGTATTTCTCCACCCATTTGAAACTATTATTATTATTATTATTTTCTTTGATTTATGGGTCCCACCCAGAGACCTAAGGTTAGAAATGGCATCATGACACTTTTCACTGACAAACAAAATAAAAAAAATAAAAAATAAATAAAATAAAAATTACATAGATAAAGCCCTTCGTAAAGTGTGGGCTGTACTTGTCAGAACAATTTTTTGTATTTCCTTGAGGCATGGGCTTCCAGGAATCCCTGCATTTAGTCTACTGCAATCATTTCCAACCAGTCCTAGGGCTCCAACTACAACAGGGATTGTTGATGTTCCCATATGCCACATTTTTGATATTTCTATTTCAAGGTCCTTGTATTTTGAAAGCTTTTTGAATATCTTCAAAGATACATTGCAGTCAGCAGGGACTGCCATATCAATAAGGAGGCACCGTTTTTGTTTGTGGTCTTTAATAACAATTTATTATTATTATTATTATTATTATTATTATTATTATTATTATTATTCAAAACATTATTTTAGTGTATCCGAAATTATGAGTAGATGTCGCATGTATTTAACACTGGGATTCGAGAGGCTCAGTAACAAATATGTGCTCCCACAGAGCTCGAATCTGTGACCCCTTGTTATTTTGACCGAAACGTTCACAGGAAACGCAGCTTCCCTGAAAAATATGACGGAAGATGAAAAAGAAAATATTAACAGAAGGAAAGAAGGAAAATGAAGGATAACAAAGTGAAAATAAAGAATGAAAGAGAATAAAAAAAGAAGAAGGGGAATTTGATAGAAAATGAAGGTAGAAAAAAAGACAGTAAACAGAGAAAAGAATGGAGAAAGGAAAAGAAAAAAAATAGAATAATTTTAGAGAAAGAAAATGAAGATTGTGGAAATCAAGAAAGAAAGTAGAAAAGAATGAATAAAATAAAAGAAGAAAGAAAAAGAGGAAAAATGACGAATATATATAATAAAATAAAATACATGAAAAACAGAAAGAAAGAAGGCAAAAAAAAGGAAAGAAAAAAAGATAGACGGACCAAAAGAAAGAAAGATAGAAAGAATGAAGGACAAATAAGAAAGACATGAAGAAAGACGTAAAGAAAGAAATACAGACAGAATAAAAGAAAGAAAGAAAGAAAGAAAGAAAGAATATTATCATCATTGTGGTTGTTATTATTATTATCATTATTATTATTATTGTGGTTATTATTATTATTATTATTATCATTATTATTATTACTGTGTTATTCTCACTCGTTCTCTTTCCTTTTTCACAACTTTCTCTATAAAGAAAGAAAAATAAAAAAAAGAATGAAGGTCAAATAAGAAAGACATAAAGATATAAATAAGAAAGAAAGACAGAATAAAAGAAGGATCAAAAAAGAAAGAAAGAAAGAAAGAAAGAAAGAAAGATGAACCAAAAGAAAGAAAAATAAAAAAAAAGAATAAAGGTCAAATAAGAAAGACATAAAGATATACATAAGAAAGAAAGACAGAATAAAAGAAGGATCAAAAAAGAAAGAAAGACAGAAAGAATGAGTATAAAAGACAAACGGAAGAATGAGATAAAAAGAAAGAAAGATAAAAAAAATGACAGAAAGAATGATCGAAAAAAATTAAGGCCCCAAAGAAAGAAAGAAAAAGAAAGAAAGAAAAAGAAAGAAAGAAAAAGAAAGAAAGAAAAATGTAAGAACGAAATATAAAGAAGAAATATAAATTCGGAGTAAAGAAAAAGAAAAAAAAGAAAGACTAAATCAAAATGAAACAATGGAAATGATATTTGCTCTCTTGAGGAAGACTTATTTTGATTTCTTTTCTTTGTCTCCCGACGTCACAATTCTATCTGTATACGTCAGGTTGTTAGGATTATGTTAGCAGATAATAAATGCTGGTATGTTTTCTAGTTCTCGCTTCTCTGTCAGATGAAAAGACAAATAATATATGACCCACTCGAAGTATTAAACATGAAATATATCTTATATTAAGAATAAAGATCGTTTTGAGAGCAAAAGAATGAAGGAGACAAATCGAAATCTAATCATTTTTTTTTTTTTTTTTTTTTTGTAAGTCAAGGAAGGAGAAAAAGAAATTGCCTTGAGAAGTGTGAGATAAGAGAAGCAGAAAAAAAATAATTAAATGGTCAAAAAAGTTTTGGGAAACCATATTTGAGAAATTGTAAAGAATCTAGGAGATACAAAAAGCGAGTTTGGAAGGACATCCACGTCTCTGCAAGCGTTAGCAGATAAAAGGCTATAAGAAACCTTTAATAATCCCATTTTTTTTATTGACACAAAATTTAACAGGCTGTGAATAATTACATAGAAGGGAGGTTCGGGAAATTGTAGGAAAAAATGTCGGGAGGCTGTATGGAATTTTCAGGTTTTTAATAATTGAAAGGTTTTGAAAATAAGGGAAAGCAAATCGTTGCATGCAACTCACAAACATAAAAATAACTAATAAAAAAGGAAACGGAGAATCATCGAGGTTGACAATGGGCGTACCAGCATTTGAACAGCACTACGGGAATCATTCCAAGCGAAAGAATACAAAAGAATAGTGTAAGAATAGATAGGTGCCAGCAAAAGAAAATGGTCTAATTATAGAAACGTCAGAAGGAACCAGTTGAAAAATGGCACCATGTTTAGTAGAAGAAGACGGAAAATTAGACAGAAAATCCGAAGGAACATGGAGGAATAATGAGACATGTCTTCGAGAAAATAAGCCAAACTTTAAAACAAGCGATTTTGGTTAGAAACAAAGAAAATAGTTCTGAATGTTACGGTTTTTTGTGTATATAGGAGTAATAATATTTATTGCTGTCAATACAACAAATGTGGTACAAGGCCAAAAAGGGGGCTGGGGAAAAGGACGGTCATCACTTGTCTTAATATAAAAACTTAGCTAGCCACAAACACTGACCCTATCATACTAAAACAATATTCCTATCACCAAAACAACACATCTATCCATACCTTTCTTACTACATCCACCAAAATACCTCTTTGTCTCAATGAAAATCCTAAATAATCCCCTTATGTAAAAATATTGTCTGTGGGGGGAGGGGCATAAAAACAACAATTTTTAAAAGATCCCAAATGAGTATATACAATTATGACATATAAAATATTTACAAGAAACTAAACAAAAAGGAGTTAGTAATAAAAAAACCCACAAACTTTACATGTGGCAGAAATATCAGTTAACCAGACGAAATCGATGCGGGACTATGTTAAATAAAAGAAACATTCATACCTCCAAAGCATTCACACAGGCACGCACACATTCATAGACAACAACAAATACGAAATACACACACACGAAACGAAAGGCGCTCCGCATCCACCGGGGAACTGACATCACTGGCCACCTAAACGAGGGAGGGGATGGGGAGTTAAACTAAAGAAAACAAAAATGGGGACATAAATAAAAGGGGCCAATGCGCAAACACACCCTAGCTAAGTTTACCGAAAAAGAAAAGAAAAACTAAAACATCAAATACAAAAACCTAATCTAGCCTAATCTCGGGATGGGTTGCCCATGTTCAACCCAGGAAAACAATATCCTTATGCCTAACCAGCATCAAAATGCCACTCAAGGTCAGCCCCTTTTACTCGGCACATACGCGCAAGATTCACCCACCTTTTGCCAAATTCTGATGAGGTGAGCCGCCGCCTTTCCGTCCTAATCTTGACTTTAAGCTGATGCTTAAAGAACAAGATCAGTTGGGAAGAAGTGAACTTCTCGCCCTCATAGAATTCCTTCTGACGCGTCGTCCAAATCACGACTCTCATAACCCCTAGTAAGCAACAGAACACATAGTGTTCAGCCTTCGTCATCTGCGGCACCACATTGCTACAAACAGAACTGGCTTCAAAGACAAAAAACTTTCCCTGCAGCATGCGAACCATGAGGCCTTCAACAAACTTGCACAACGGCACTACCACCCTGCACTGAAAGAAGGCGTGACCAATGGTCTCGAATTCCCCCGAATAGCGACGACAGTTTGGATATTTCTCCAAGCCTGCTGAACAAAGTCTCTTGCCAACCCAGAGGGCTTCACGAATCACCAGCCAGGTGAGTGATGCCTCATCGTTATTGAGGTATTTCAGCCCGGGCGCCTAAGGCCATATCGAGCGAGCCTCCTGCTTCGTAAGACCGAGCTTGCCAATTAGATCATCTTGAACGCCCCCCCCCCTAGCTAACACTTGATACAATGCCTTACGAGACAACGCCTGGGCGTTGGAGAGGCCATCCAAAGCCCGCAAGAGGAGCTTCAGAGCACGACGACATTCGCTGTAGAAGGAGAACTTGGCTTGGGGTCTACGGCCGGCCTCCTCCTCGCACGAACGCACCCTTCTCAGGGATGGGAAATGTTTACGGACGTCTTCTTTCCAGAAGGCGCCCACCTCATCCGATCCGCGACACATTCGGTCTAGAAAGGTAATGCGAAGCATATGTTGACGAATCTCAATGCTAGGAATACCCAGACCGCCCTCAGTGGGATGAAGGCAACAGATCTCGCGACATACCATAGCGGCCTTGTCTCTCCACAAGAAAGAGAACAAGACCCGTACTAATAAAATTAGTCTGGCATACGGGTGTGGAAGTACAGAGAGTCGGTACAGGAGAATCGGATATATGTGTGAAAGAGACCACAGTTTAACCGCGATCTCGGCCTTCCCTTGTACCTCCGACCAATTCATTTCCAACTGGAGATCAGGACCGAACCAGACGCCGAGAATCTTGATCGGCCCATCCGTCCAGAGGAAAGGTCCGGGAAGAGAAACTCCCTTCCACGCACACAACCGCAAGCCAAGAGTCTTATCTCGGTTGATCTTGTCCCCTGTCACCATCTCATACCCACTGATCTCTTTGCTGACTTCGTCAATCTCGGTTCTGATCGACACAAGAACCGAAACGTCATCAGCATAGGCCGAATACCAATCTGAGGTGGTAGCCCAAGGCAGGGCAATTCCGCGCAGGACCGGATTCGCCTTTAACTTGCAAAAGAACGGCTCCAACGCAAGAACGTAAAGCAAAGGCGAGAGCGGACAACCTTGACGAATGGAGCGAGACAATACGAAAGGCTTCGATCTTACCACATTCACTTCCACCAGCGCACCGGGGGTCGCATGCAAAAGTCGGATCCAGGAGCGAAAGTCGGCTCCGAAACCGGCCGTCGAAAGGACAGCCTCCAGAAACCGATGGTCAACCCTAACGAAGGCCTTGGACTGATCTAAATTGATCAGCGCGGCTTCACTGTCGACTTTTTCTAAGATCAAGCGTACCATATGAAGGTTATCCTGAATAGTCCTACCCTTCACAGCACAAGTCTGTTCTGGGCCAATCAGACTAGACAGGACAAGCTGCAAACGGTTGGCTAAGATCTTCGCCAAAATCTTTAACAGTGTTTAACATGGTTCCCTAACCCATCCCGACCGTTCTTGTCCTTACGCAGCAACTTGATGACACCCCTGGTGAAGCGTTGAGGTATAGAAACCCTGCTTCATCCAGTGGTTGAAAATCAGTTCCAGCAAAGGAACAAAAACGGGCGACTGCCTCAAGTAAACTTCGTAGGGAAGACCATCCAGTCCCGGATATTTATCCAGGCCAACCTGCTTCAGCACTTCCCAGATTTCCGACTCAGTAATGGGACCCTCGCACCTAGCCGCTTCAGCTGCCTGGAGGCAGGGAAAGTCGGCTAAATAGGCGTCGAACTGAGCAGAGCTCAGACCGGGCTCCCTGGCGAAAAGATGCTGAAAGTAATCACAAAAGGCCTCGCATATGCCCGCGTTTGTAGTCACGGTCCGCTTATCCGGCAATGTGACGCACGCTATATGTCGCCCAGTCGCGTTCTTATTTTCCTCTGCACGCAGTTCAGCGGCCATATTCGTCGCCTCAGAAGACATTGTTTTTAACCTAGCCCTATCTACCAGAGCTTGATCCTTCTTGATAAGCAAGGAGGCCAAATCTGCCTTAGCTAAGGCTATATCCCCACTAACACGGGATTTCACTGCCCGATCAACTTTTTCTTCTAAAGCCGTTTGCGCCGTAAATCTATCTAGATTGAGTCGACGACTAAAATCGGCAGCAAACGTTCTAATTTTAGATTTTAATTTATCCCACCAAGGGTTTCCCACAACGCTCCCCGTCAATTCCCTCTGAATCATTAGTAGCAGCTGGTCCCAGCAACCCTGCTCACCAAATAATGATGAGTTTAATTTCCAGTATCCAGCCAATCTAACCCTAGGCTTATCTAAGTTTACACGGACCCGGACAAGCCTATGATCCATATAAACTATATAGTGGAAGCTTGGACACCCTAAGAGCCCTACGTCGACTCTCCTAACTAGGACTCGGTTGAGGTAGCTGGCAAGCGTCCCAGGAGCCGAGTTGCCACTATTTGTCCATGCTACCTCCCGAGGGTGTTCATTCCGGAACTTATCGACAAGATCAAACTCATCGATAAGGCCCCGAAATGGTTTCACGTCCCGGTTGTTAGTACCTTGTTTTTGCCCTATACGATCTATCAAGGACGGCATTCCAATCCCCCGCTAAAACTACCCGACGAGATGTCGTCAAGTACGGCGCGATCTGCCGAAACAAAGCAGGCCGCTCGGCATGGATATTGGTCGTATAAACCCCAATGAGACGTAGAACCTTATCCTTTAAGGTAACATCCAGCGCGCAAAGTCTGCCCGCCGGATCCGCTAAGACAAGGGAACATGCAGCCTTCAATGACTTGCTCACTAGCCTCGAACGACCGTCAAAACATGCTGAATAAAGGGCGAACCCCTTAGACAGTATGTACCCACGGTCATGAGAAGAAAAACGGGTCTCTTGCACACAACAAACATTCACCCCGAGGCGCTGAAGGTCACGAGAGGGCCTCGCCCTGCGATACTCGGACCTCAGGCCCCGGACATTTAAACTAGCTAACCAGAGAGCCATAGTGAAGATCGGTTAGGGTTGAAGTACTGGTTTGAACATGGACGGGGTAAGGATACCGACCGCCTCTCCCATAGACACATGGCCCATCTCAGTCTTTATGGTACCGTCTTGGGAGATTCCGCCGATATCCCAGGGGAATGTTAATTTCAGGGCTCTATACACGGAGGGATGAACTACAACGGGGCCCCTCCCTGCACAAAGTTTTGATAGCTGCTTCAATTGCTGGTTTTGAACAATGGCTATTGGCGAGGCCATTTTGTAAGAACTATTGGCCTCGTCTATCATTACCTAAGCTTACAACAGTTAGTACCCTGTGGGCATTCGGGAAATTTTGTGGAACCTCCACATCCAAATCAGCCTATTGCCTGATTGATAAAAGGTATTTAAGGTCTTTTATTCTATTCCCATAGTCCCGGGCTCTTTCTGCCTGAGTTGTGGAAATTTTACAGACATCCTCGCCCATGTTAAAATTATGTTTCTTTTTCTTTTTTTCAGTTTGTGCTTGAGAGGGGCTTCTCTCCCGGTTAGAAGCGGGAGGAGGCATTTCCTTTTTTTGACGGGGGAATGCCTGGGAGTATGCAAGGGGTATGGGATGAACTCTTTTTAACAGGGAAAGGCCTGGGAGTGTGAAGGGTGTGTAAAAGTATCTATGTTTATAGGGAATGGGGTCTCTACTGAGAGGACGGGCTTTTGACGGCGAAGATGGAGGGGGTTGTTTTGGGGTGAAGGTGCGGACCGGGCAGAGGACGTTGAAGGAGTGGGATTTGTGGCCTGAGATTTTGATTGGTTGTCTAATTTTTTTTTCAGCTCTTTTATTTTTTTCCGTTTTTTCGTATCCTCGGTCAAATTTTTTCTGCTTCTCTTTAAATTCTAGTTGAGAGGCCGGAGCATCGCCCTTAACGTTGCCAGAGGGAGTAGGGCTGTACGTGCCTTTTGTACTTGGAGCTTCAGGGGACTGAGGACCCGCTGTCTGGCGCTTCCCTCTGGCCTTACCAGCCACCAGCCATTCCCCCTCCCTCTTCTCCACAACTGCACTAGCAGCGGGCGAAGGCTCTTTGGGGAATGTGGTCTTTGATGGTATACCAACCGGAGGATTCACCGACCCGGTCCCGGAAGATGGTACGCTCATTACAGGCGAGGCAGAAATTGGAGACGCGGTCAGAGGGGGATTTTGGTCAACAGGAGCTTGACTACCAGAGGCCTTCTTCTCGAGGCAGGAGGAGGAAAGGTGACCAGTCTCTCCACACCTCCAGCATACCGGTCTTACAGTTACAATGACCGGTAATTTCAAACTCCCGACATCCAGACAGTTGAGATGGCGCGGAATGCTTTCTCATCTAACATAATATCGAAGCTCCGTCCCCAGTTCAGGTTATCACAGGAGGCGCCCAGAATTTTGCCATACCGGGACATGAAAGCGGCGAGGTGTTCCCCGAACATAGAAGGGACATCATATACGGCCAAATGGTCCTTCAGCGACCTTCATACTCCGTTCTAAGGATTAAATCTTTAGGGATGAGCTCACGGCTCGCCACAGCTACGCAATCTTCTGTCGTGGGTAGCAGTACGTCTCACATGAAGAATTTGGCTCCCTTAACAATTCTAAGGGGCTTAAACCCCAGGGACTCTAGTGACTTCAGCACTATGTTTTTCGTCGAGCGACAGATTTTGCGCGAACGCCTGTCGACGACGAAAGTTGACATAATTCTTTTTTCAATCTTCAATTCTTGGGGGTCTACCAAGAGTCCCCCTTTTACGACAAAGTGAGCGTAACTCTTAGCACGCTCCAAGAAATCCGCAAGATTGATAATGCATTTCGCTGGGGACGACCAACAAGAGGGCGATTCCCCGGCCTCAGTCTTTTCTTGAGAGTCATTTTTGGCAGTCATGTCAATCAGTGATTTTTGGCCATTATTGGCCTCCGTAGTTTTTTCACTTTTCTTAGTGCCATTATTGGCCTCCATATTTGTTGACGGTAAATTTTCCTTTTTCCCAAAGATGTCATCATCAGTAGGGGAACTTGGTTCTAGGGCTGGGTAATCATTGAGATTGTCTTTATCTCGTGGGTCTTTTTTTTTGGGGGGGAGGGGTTAAATAAATGTTTTCTTATAGACTTTCTGTAGTCGGATAAGTTCAGTTTTTTCTTTATGGCTAAAAAGGAAGGCGCTTTTTTTTTTCCTTTTCCATTTTTTATATTTAAAGGGAAGAGGAGGAGGGAAAAGGGGTGAGAAAAAAAAGAAAAACAAATTTAAAACAGATAAAACAAAAACGCAACACAGACGAGAAAAAGTGAACAAGGTTCACAAAAAAGAAGAAGGAACAAAAATTAAAAGGACAACAGACAAGAAAGCAACAAATTACACAATAAAACGAAAAGTTATAAACGGAAAAATAAGAAAAAGCGCTATACAAAATAAAATATGAAACTGAAAATGTGACAATTTACAATATGGCTGCCGATAAAAAACGGTCAACCCAGCAACAAAAAGGTTAAATAAGGAAAAAAGGGACAGAAATTACAAATTAAACACAAAATTTAAAAACAAATATTATACACACGTAATTAAATGAAAAAAACGCAGAACTTTTACGGATATTTAAATGAAAAATACAGAAATAATTAACACGTAATAAATAAAGGGAAAAAAAAGGCCCGACGAGAAACGTAAAGACGAAAAATAAACAGATAAACTCCGGGGTGTGGGCACGGGAAGAAAATAGATTTAAAAAGGAAAAATAAAAACGTAAAAGAAAATCAAAACGTTAAATAAAAAGGAATAACTAATAACAAAAATGAAGTAACGGTAAAAAAAAGAGAGGGGAAGGAAATGAAACGGAAAAAATCAAAAATTTAAACAATAGTCAAAAAAGGAACGTTAGAAAAATGAAAAACTTAACAAAAAGTCACAAAGCAACGTTAGAAAAACGGTAAATCAAAACATAGCTAAATTAAGGCAGTCAAAAGTTCAAATCTAATCTTCATCTTGAGCTGATGCTCAAAGAATTGGATTAGATGCTGATGAGAAAGACGGTTGCCCCGGAAGACTTCCTCCTTTCGCGTCGTCCAAATCACCATTCGAGCCGTGGCCAGCAGCGTCAGAAACACCATTCGTTTCACCCCGGAATACGGGGGCGACACATTGTCACACGCGTATGTGCGATCAATGGACATAATCTGTTCGGGAGCGAGACGAGCCGTCAGCTCGCCGACACGGTCCCATAAGGGGCGGACACGAAGGCAATGGAAGAAGGCGTGCGCAGCCGTTTCTTCTAAACCAAGACCACACCGTTCACAGTCTGGCAAATCCGCCAAACCCCATATGAAAGCCTTGTCGTTGAGAGGCAGCCGATTCCGAGCCAATCGCCAGGTAAGCGAAAACTCAGGGTTACTGAGGTAATCTACCGCTGGCGCCCAAGACCAGTAGGAGCGTTACTGCTCCTCCGATAAGCCGAGCGTATTTCGTAGGTTATCCTTCGCGGGCCCCTCCACTAAACCACGATAGAAGACCTTCCTAGGCCGTGAAAGGTCACTGGACCGGAGAATGACCTTCAAGGTCTGCCGACACTCGCGAAGAAAATCCGACTCGTCCCGGGGTTTACGACGGCGCTCAACCCTCGAGATGGGGGGCTGATGGTAAGGCTAGGGAAGGCGTCCCTAACAATCCCCTCCAGAATCGGATCTCTTCCAGTCAATGCGCGGCGTAGGAAAGCCAACCTAGAGGCACGGATGTGACTCAATAGGTGCGGCATTCCCAGTCCCCCATGTCGACCCTGTTCACGCGTCCCCTCCATAAAATGGAGGATAGCGATTACTCGAGTGCCTTCCAATGGGTCCCACAGAGAGGAAGTACGGACAATCGATAAAGAATCCGGGGGAAAATGTATGTAGCACACACCTCCGCCCTGCCCTTCACAGACAACCGCCGTCGATTCCAAGTCTGACCGGCAGAAACGACCTTTGCTCGTACTTCAGACCAATTCTTCTCCAGCTGGAGATCGGGCCAAAACCACACTCCAAGAATGCGGACAGGACCGTCCGTCCAACCGAAGCGGCCCGGAAGAGCGACCCCCTTCCAGGCACCTAACCGCAAGCCGGACGACTTGTCGCGGTTTATCTTGGCCCTTGTCACCTTCTCGTACCCATCAAGCGCCTTCGGTACCGCCTCAATGTCGCTGCGGGACGACACGAAAGCAGATACGTCATCGGCGTACGCGGAAACCTTAGCTCGAGACCCTCCAGGAACGGCGATTCCACGTAGGGCCGGACTGCCGGTCTCGTCCTTCAGCCAGCGAAGGAGAGGCTCCAACGCCAAAGCATAAAGGAGAGGCGACAGCGGACAACCCTGACGAACCGACCTAGACAGCACGAACGCGTCCGACAATCTTCCGTTCACCTGTACCACCGCACTGGAGGAGCGATACAGGAGGCTAATCCAGCGGCAGAAGTTGGGTGCGAATCCAGTGGCCTGCAGGACAGTAGCAAGGAAGCGATGGTCGACCCTATCAAATGCCTTGGACTGATCCAAATTGATCAGCGCGGCTTCTTCGTCGTCTTTTACACTCTCTATGATCGTGCGGATCAGATGCAGGTTGCTCTGAATTGTTCGGCCCCTGACAGAACAAGTCTCCTCAGGTTCCAACAGAGACTCGGCAACTGACTGCAAACGCTCCTGGAGGATCTTGGCCATAATCTTTAACTCTGTGTCCAGCAGAGTTATGGGCCTGTAATCATCTAGCTTCCCCCCACCACTTTTGCCCTTTTTCAACAGAGTGATCCCGCCCCTGGTGACCCGGTTGGGGATGGACCCCGACCGAAACCAGTTGTTGAACACTGCAATCAAAATCGGAACAAATATGTGCGACAGCCTCAAGTACAGTTCATAGGGAAAACCATCAAGACCGGGCGACTTGCCTCTGCCGACCTTCCTCAATACCGCGTAGACTTCACCCTCCGTGATATCTCCCTCGGAGCTAGCCGCTTCAGTCGGCGAAAGCCGAGGAAAGTCAGCCAAATAGCTGCGAAACTCCTCCTCGCGGAGACCAGGCTCCTGGGTAAACCGGCTCTCGAAATGGCGCCGAAACGCCTCGCACATGTCATCAGTCGCCCGAAGAGTACGCCCCTCCGGGTATATGACCTCATGAATGTAACGATCGCCACCTCGACGGAACTCTTCCCTGCGCAGATCTGCGCCCAAATTCATAGCTTCGGAAGACATCTTTCTTAACTTATGTCTAATTACCTGGCCCATGTACCGCTCGCTATTCGAACGATCCAGGGCCTCCCTAGCTAAGGCTATCTCTAGGGGATCCCCCCAGCCACCGCCCGGAAAAAACTAGATTTAAGTGTCTTCACCTTATCAGCTCTATTTAGAGCGAGCCGTTTGCTGAAATCAGTGGTGAAGGACCTAATGCTACATTTAAGGCGTTCCCACCACTTATTCCCGATAACCGCCCCCACTATCTCCCGCTGCAGAGTATATAGGACTAGTGAGACAATCCAGATGACTTAACTTCCTTTATAGTCTACCAATAGAAGTTTAACCAATCAGAAGCCGCAGAACATTTGTATCCGTCGTGTATAAAGGGGGCCATCTTTGTTTACCTTACCGAAGGACCAGTGCCAACTTGACCAGGCGAGGATGACAAAAGGAAGAACTACGCTCTGCTACTTTGCTACGATATCCACTGCAAACCTGAACTACGCTTTCCCACTGTCTCCGAAATATTCACTGCCAACCTCTGGATTCTATACTCGAAGACGACCGCCATGAATTCATAACACTGAACAGCTATAACAGTGAATCTTGAACAATGTCCACAGCGACTAAAAAATCATGAAGTGACAAAGACGCGGCTTTTTGGTTATCCCACTTGGCGCCTAAAACAAGCGCCACTAGGGGACACTCCTTAAGCCTATAAAATATGAAATAATATTCTCACTCGTTCTCTTTCATTTTCCAAACTTTCTCTATAAGATGTAGTCGCAGGTGGGGAAAAAAGTGATGTCCAGTGGGAAACGTTCAATGTCTTAGTTTTCTCTTGTGACTTTTTGTACTCTTTTACACAGGTGTCTATCAAGTAAACCAACCCTCATTACACGCATACAAAGACACTTTCTCGAATTTAAGCGCTTTAGGAAACTACTTTTAAATGTATTCTTCGTTTATTGTAATTGTAATATTTTTTGTCAGTATAGGCATTGTCGTTTGTTTTGTATTGATTTGTGTTTCTCATTTATACTCTGAATCATATTCGAGTCCGGCATATTTGTAATACCAGGAGACACAATACTTTCTATATAAACTCAACAAGTACTCCCGGAATATATCCTTTGCGTGCTAGTGAAACACCCACCTTGCTTGAGGTGAAATGCTCATAAAAACATGCGAACATCATTCATTATCAAGATAAATTGATAGATATTAATATGTTCATATTAAGAGAAATTGTTTGATACGTATATGATTATCTCTCTCTTCCGATATATATATATATATATATATATATATATATATATATATATATATATATATATATATATATTGATCTGAGACGTGGCAAAAAGCCGAGTGAGAATCGAGCTGACTACTCAGTCGTAATTGTTCTAGCGAGACAAGCTTTTAAACCAATACACCCTCGGGTTGCCCCACTCGATATATATATATATATATATATATATATATATATATATATATATATATATATATATATATATATATATATATATATTCATGAATCATTCATAAAAAAGTAAATATAGAGATCCATTCTCCAAACGTGGGTTTAATGATTTGGAGTTTCTTATTAATGAATGTATTCCAATGATGTTGCCATTTTTTTAACGATAATTTTCTTTACAAACGTCTTATAATCGGAGTATCGAATCTTTGTGTTTGTTATTGCATCATTCATGGCTTTTTTTTGCTTCCAAATCCGCCCTGTCATTTTTCGGTATCCTAAGATGGCTTGGGATCCAACAAAAGCCTATTTCTTTATTTTTAGACAAGTGGTAGATTCTGTTTAGTAATTGTGTGGTTAAAGGGTCACTAATATTTTTATTTTTTAATGCAGTAGTTGCAGATAAAGAGTCTGTGAAAATCATGAATTTATTGTGGTACGTTGTGGTTAATCTGTCAAGTGCCAAATTAATATCAATTATTTCAGCACGGTATATTGAAGTCATGTTTTTAATTATTTTCCTTTGCTTATTCTGTTTTAGTATAGCAGCACATCCTACTCTATTTTCGCTTTTTACTGTATCTGTATATATATATATATATAAAGAATGCAACCTGTTCAAGTCTCGAGTTAACCGTTATCTTCCCCTCCTATCTACATAAACTACCGCTTAACGTAAACATCTAGTCCCCGGGCCTCGCATAGGTTGAACCTTACTGTAAAGAAAAGGTACTTCATTTTCAATGTAAGAAAAAAATCTACAGGACTCTGGTAAAAATATATGTTCAGAGGCCAAAAGAAAAAAGAAAACATTCTCAATGCTCAGACACTGGACACCGATGAAACAGGAATGTAGAATTCGATAAGCCAGTTCAGAATATGAACGACGAGTATCCCCTACACGCAATGAGTTGAATTGTAAATCATACTCATATCCGGGAGTTAAAAATCAGACACCTGCTGCGCTGGTACCAAGCATTGTATCGAGTATATAGCTCTGTGGTGGCGGTGAGTGCTTGTACCTGGGTGGGGTGTTATCGATAATGTTAATAAATATCAACCAATCAGAGAAAAATATAATGCAATACATTTTAATTATACGTGCAATGACCGTAATAAAATGTCTCCGAAAACCAGGACTACTCACCAACTATCCCATGTCATTTTCCTTTTAAATATATTAATTTCTCTTTTTTACGATAATATTCACATAAAACAAGGCTCGGGAGCAACTGAAGGAAGATAGTTACTTTTAAATAAAACGAATCAAGTGTGTGATATGAATGAAAGTGAGTGTGGTAGAAAGTGAAAATTACGAGAATTGGGAGAATAGATAAGCATTAACTTTTGACATGAAAAGGTGAAGATTGTAGTATGCAGGGAAGGACTCAGTACATACTGTTCAAAAAGTGGTTGTTCTCGGAAAATAAACTCTCATAGATTAGCTTCGTTATTGCCTTTTGAATAGGAGATAAATGAAGGTGGTACGTCTCCTTGGAAGTATTATGGCCTGCCTTAGAAATATCAGGACAAGTGTAACAAATGAATCGATCTCATCTGAACATTTTCTATGGAAATAGGGAATGAGTAACGATAGACATGGAGTTTGACATCAACGGGGAAAAGAGGCTGCAAAGAATATATATCTATATGTATATCTTCCACAAACATGGAGTCTACTTCGCAGAATATTGTGAGACAGGGGAATTTCTTTGGTATCAAAGAAAAGAATACTGAACTGTTACGTGACGTCTGTTCTTATTTACGGCAGTGAATGTTGGACGATTTCCCCAAAAATGAAGAAGAGATTCGAGGCGACGGACGCGTGGTTCTTCTGGAGGATGCTAAGAATGGACCGAGCGTGTGAGCAACGATGAAGTCTTAGAGAGGATGCAAAAAAGGAGGAGGCTTATACTTAAAATCAGGAAGAGGTAGTTGAAGTTTCTTTGACACATAATGAGGAACGAGGGCCTGGAGAATCTGATACTCACGAGTCGAATAGAGGGAAAGTAAGACGAAGGAAAACAACGTATGGTATACTTAGCAGGCTTAAGCAAGTAGATAACAGAATGTGGTCTGGAGGAGGAAGCAGAGGGAAAGAACTTAAGTGCTGCAAAGGATAGAGGGTGGTAGAGAGCCATGATCCCTTACGTTCTGAAAGGAAATGGCCCATAAAATAAAATAAAAGTATCAATTTGAATTCTATCAAGTTAGGATAGTGAGAATTTTTAACATATTTTTAAATTGTTTGGAGTAATGGGTTTGGGGTGCAGGTCACTGCATTTATAATTAGAGATGTTGAAAGCAATTGCTCAACCTGCATAGAAAGAACGAAGTCAAATATGTTGTAGAAAGTCAGGGGAAAATTGTTTCTATACGACGAATTCACGAGGTCATATGATGGCTCGTGTGTGCCATCTGCTTGCGGTGTTACGAACACAAGTTGCTGAGTAGATCGCAATGGAAAAAGACATGCGTAACAAACATGAGTAACAGAGGGGTAAGGCGACTAAAGAAACTACATGATCCCAACAAGGAACGCAAAAATCGCCAAGGGTCTTGAGCGTCTTTTCTTCGAGAAAATATTTTTATTAAAACCCCCTTAAATTTTCCCGTTCACACTTTTTTTTTATCCACAAAATTTATAGCGTTTCTGTGTGGGGTAAACACAGACATACACACACACACGCGCGCGCAAACACACTCACACACACACACATACATATACATACATACATACATGCATATATATATATATATGTGTGTGTGTGTGAAAAGTGTGTGTGTGTATGTATATATATATATATATATATATATATATATATATATATATATATATTGATAATATTAGTGGTAAATATACATATATATGTAAAATCCACAGGTGTATATATACACATGTATATTTTTAGAATAAAAAATTCCGAGAGGAGAGAATCCAGGTAGAACTCAATGTCCAGGACAGAGTAAGGATATAATAAAAAGGCTTAAACACTAATATTCCTTGGTCATAATTTATTCCATTGGAATCGTAAATACGATCCAATTCAGCAGACCTACAAATTCAAAAAGAAAACAGAAACATACACACATACATATATCCATGTACACATACACATATATCCACATATTCACACATACATACACACATATATATACATACACACACACATATACATATATCTGATTCAATATCTCTGATACTAAGCGCTTTCTAATAATTACCGCGCATATGATATACAAATAATTACACCTACATATATACACACATACACATACACACACACCTCCATATATATATATACACATACATACATATACATGTACACACACGCACATACATCCATATATATACATATATACATAGACAAACACACATATGTATATACACACACACATACATATACACAAACATCTACACACATACATACATGTATATACTACACACACACATACATATATATATATATATATATATATACACATATACACACATACATATACATGTACACACACATACACATTGTTGAAATTTTACTTATTTAGTTCTTAAATTCTAATTTATATGTATGTATTTGTATGTATGTGGGTATATGTGTATATATATATATATGTGCGTGTATGTGTGTGTATATGCATGTATGTGTATGTATGTATGTATGTACTTGGCTACGGGTATATGTAGGTATATATTTAGGGGTGTGTGTATTGGTATATGTATGTATATGTATGGATGTGTGTGTATATGTATATATTCATGTATACGTATGTGGGTGTAGGTATATATAGATGGATATATATGCAGGGATGTGTGTGTATATATATATATATATATATATATATATATATATATATATATATATATATATATATGTGTGTGTATATGTATGTGTGTGGGTGTGCGTATGTTTTGGTATATATGTACCCATATATATGTATGTGTATGTATGTATGTATGTGTGTATATATATGTGTGTATGTGGGTATAGATGTGAGTGTATATGTGTATGTATGTATAGCTAGACGGATAAATATAGGGATACGTTGTTTTTTTGTTTAATTGTATAGAAATGTAAGGTTTTAGTTATATATGTTTATGCGCATCTATGCGTATGTTCATAAGTACATGTGAGTGTAAATGTGTAAGGAGTGGATGTCTATGGATGTATCTGTGTATATGTAGGTATGTGTGTGTAAATTTTTGTATCTATATATATATATATGTGTGTATATATATATCTGTTTTTGTATGTGTGTGTATGTATATACGTGTATGTGGGTGCATGTGTATTTATGTATATGTATGTGGAAAATGTGTGTATAGGTTATAGGTGGATATACCTGTATATATGTATGCGTATGTATATATATGTATATGTATGTGTATGTGTGTATGTATTTATATGTGTATGTGTGTGTACATGTATATGTATGTGTGTATGTGTATATATATATATATATGTATGTATGTGTGTGTGTAGTATATACATGTATGTATGTGTGTAGATATTTGTGTATATGTATGTGTGTGTATATATATATATATATATATATGTGTGTGTGTCTATGTATATATGTATATATGGATGTATGTGTTTGTGTGTACATGTATATGTATGTATGTGTGTATGTATAAGTATATATATATATATATATATGTGTGTGTATATATATATATATATATGGAGGTGTGTGTGTATGTGTATGTGTGTATATATGTAGGTGTCATTATTTGTATATCATATGCGCGGTAATTATTAGAAAGCGCTTAGTATCAGAGATATTGAATCAGATATATGTATATGTGTGTGTATGTATATGTATGTGTGAATATGTGGATATATGTGTATGTGTACATGCATATATATATGTGTGTATGTAGGTACACGGCGATGTGTATGTATATGCTTGTATAAGTTATTGTGTATGTCTGGATTTGCATGCGTTTTGAACATAAAAATATAGGTCCTCGCCAGATTAGATAATCGTCATATTTATTGTTTATAATATTTTATTTGTAACCTGCAGTCGATATTATTTTTGTCAAATTTTCTCAATTACACAGCGTCCCTTTCAATTTTAATTTCACCCGCCCCATCTTTCTTCCCCACCACTTCTTTCCTTACCTCTCCCTCCTTCTTTAAGATTTGATCGGCCATGGTGGGTGTATGTCACCTCGAAATGTATCTTTATTGTTTTAGACATCCGACAACAATCATTTTCCCCCCTTCCTCTCACACCTAGTTTTTAAATAAAACTCTCTCTGTTAAACCCCTCTCTTATGAACTAACATTCGTCCCACACTCTCATAATTACACTCTCTCTAAATTCTATTTTTATTTCCGGAGTAGGTTTTTTTCTGTTTTCTTTTTGAATTTGTAGGTCTGATGAATTGGATCGTATTTACGATTCCAATGAAATAAATTATGACCATGGAATATTAGTGTTTAAGCCTTTTTATTATATATATACATACATATATATATATATATATATATATATATATATATATATATATATATGTGTGTGTGTGTGTGTGTGTGTGTGTGTGTGTGTGTATTAAATTATATAGACAGACTAATATTACAAGAGAACTACTCACTGCGTTCCATCATCCTGGCTGATGTTAACTTCCAGAAAAGTGACACGTTGCATCATCTTGATCTCAACTGTCATGAAGTGGAAAGACTATTTTGAATCCATTGCTAGATCAGCTGCTAGGAAAGTCGCTTCGCTTTTTTTTTTTTTTTTTTTGATAGCATCTTTTCTCTCCGGAATCTATCTTGAATATCTATAGGTCTACTATTCGTCCATACTTAGAATATTGCTGCCACATATGGTCCGGTCCCCATGCTATTTACTTTGAACTCCTTGATAAGAGCCAAACAAGAATCAGCAATCTTATATATATATATATATATATATATATATATATATATATATATATATAGGCAAGACTCTTCGTAAAAACGAATACAGATCACCCGGTCAATGGAGTGTTTATCTATAAATTAGATGCGGCTAAATTCATTTTCATCCATGCCTTAGAGGTAGACTCTGTGAAGAATACCAAATCAGTCGGGTTTTGATCCCAGCTTGAAGCAATCACATCTCTACCAATCTGATGAGCTGTGAAACAGCGAGATAGTCTGTATGTGGATGACAATATACAGGCTGCTGAAAAACATAATTTCGATTGAGCTTTTGTCAGACTACATGGCTATCGCAACTCATTCTCGTGGAGAAAAGTGAATTTGTAAACAGTGACTATTACTGGTGCTGATGCAAGATTCTTCGTTATACTGGCGTATTTATCTAAAAAAATAAATACGTCTAAATTCACGTTACTCCCTGCAGTGTGCCAGTAGCGTAGAGTCTCCGAGTGATGCTAAATGATTCGGGTTTCGATCTTGGCTTAAGGTAATCGGATTTCTAGCCACACAGAGAGCGAAACACTCAATCTGCGGATGACAATATATATAGATATATATATATATGTGTGTGTGTGTGTGTGTATTATATATATATATATATATATATATATATATATATATATATATATATATATATATATATATATAATTTGCCGTATTATACCGTAGTTTTAAAAAGAGGGAACAGTAGAAGAAAACTGAATCATTTGGTCACATCAGAAAGAGGAATCATTATTTCAACTTAGAGGTAAAGAAATCTATTAGAAAAGACCCAACTCAATCTTTAAGACGTTTGGTCCGGGAGAGATGAGTTTCACGTATGACAGTCTAAAAAGCAGTGAAAAATGAGTTGAAAATGAAACTGTACGTGAAACCCCACTTAGCACTTTATATCAATCCTACATGATTAATTAATGATGAACATATCAATTTCATTTATATTTTATTTCATCATGATACTTCTATTAATCTTAGAGAATAATTATGCATTCTTATTGCTGAAAGTATAGTCTACAAGTGTTAAGAAACTTCAGAGAATTCCAGTAAGATTATTTCTAATAATTTCTAAGATAAAACGTTTCAGAGTTTAATCTAACAATTGAACTATTGAAATGAGATATATATATATATATATATATATATATATATATATATATATATATATATATATATATATATGTATATATGTATATATATATATATGTGTGTGTGTGTGTGTGTGTGTGTGTGTGAACTTTATTTCAGTACCTCATTATTTTCCAATCCATATCGGTGATTAATTAATGATGAACATGTCATTTTCATCTATTAGTTTGGTGCAAAAATAATGACGTAGTAATATCGTTTTTTGACGTTAAATATACGTCAAAAAACGACATTATTACGTCATTATTTTTGCACCAACCTAGTATAATTGATTTCATCAAAATACTTATGCGGAGCTTTGACAATAATTATAACTTCTCATTGCTCAAAGTAGAGTTCAATAGTTTTATGAAAACCTCGGAAAATTCCAGTATGTTATCTTTAATCATTTCTAAGATAAAAACGATTTAAAGCTTAATCTAGCTATTGGACAATTTTTCTGTTAAAGCCGGTATAGCGTTTTACAAAATTTATTTGAGCCCAATATTTGGCTTTCATCCTTTTAGCAATTTCCTGGTCCTTCCTTCCGCTGGGTTAAGATTTTATTTTTATGACTTTTTCGCACCGATCCCTAGACTTTAAAAAATATGTGGCGTACTATATTGGAGAAAACGGCTCATTAATTTTCAGATAAAATATCTATATGTAACCGTAAGTTCTATTCTGACAGTTTCTTCTCTCTCATTTCTCCTTTCTTTATAGAAATCTCCTCCAGCTTCTTTCTATCCAGCAACTTTGATCTTCAAAAATTGAAATGCAATGTCATTCGTTATTCGTTGTCTTCTCAAGTGCTCGTATTTTATTGTTGTTCTCTCTCCTTAATAATGTTTTCTTTATTTCATATGCTATAGCACTCAGTAACCCATCCACTTTTACTGTTTTAAATGCGTTGCTTGGGGTGAAATGATTAAATATAACGATAGAAATACATGTGATACTCTAATGCCTATTATGGGGAACTGGAAACTGGAAATATCTTTTTCTTAGTACCTGTATTAAGACCATTAACACAGATTTCAAAATAAATACGCTAAAATAAAATATGCTCGAAAGAATAAGAGGCATGAAAAAATTAAAAAAACTCATAAAAATTTACTTTTACTAGAGTCAGATGCATTCCAGAAAGGATTATCCTTTCCATATTTGTATTGATGCTTATCTATCCACACCCCAGATTTGACTGTCTGAACTGAGTGATGAATTATTTTCTATTTTTTTAGTCTCTTTTTCAATAGACGAAATTGCACAAGACTATTGCTATTCTATCTTGGTTTAAATGACAGATATTTGGACGAGTTACATTCTTTAGTTGCAGAATTTTGACATATGCTAGGAGGAATCACTCTCATTCCTTTTTTATGGCATTGATAAGGAAAAACATAGACGGTGTTCTCAAAGATGAAGAAGAGACTCTAGGTGACGGATATGTGGCTCTACAGAATGATGAAGATATCATGGACCGAGTGTGTGAATTGCTGGGAGGATGCAAACAAGGAGGAGTCCTATACTTAATATCAGGAGGCAGCTGAAATTTCTGGGGGCACAATGAGAAAGAAGCGCCTGGAGAATCTGATACTCACAAGTCGAATAGAATCAAAGAGAGACAAGGGAAAGAAACGCATGTCATACCTGGCGGGCTTAAGCAAATACATGACGGAGCCTGGTCTGGAGGAGGTGGCAGAAAGACGAAACTTATTGGGAGCCACTATGGATAAGGGGAAGTGGAGAGCCATGATCCCCTACGCCCTGAAAGGAAAAGGCACATAAAAATAAAGTTACATTCAGATTGATTCTTCCTATAAGAAAAAAAAAATTAAACATTAAAGGAATTCAATGTTGGCCATCCGAGAACTTCAAGAATCAAGAGTCTGATGAGGAGTTACGTCTACTGGACCAACATGGACAAGAATACTGAAAACACTGTAAGATCGTGCAAAAGGTGTGCTTCGGCTGCTAAAGGACTCTCGATAAAATTCAATCCCTTGCCAAAAACCAACCGTCCATGATCGCGGATGTATATTGATTTTACTGGGCCCACTTGATGGTTTTTACTATCTTATAGTAGTTGATAGTTATTCCAAGTGACCAAAAAATATTGAAATGTAAGAAGCCGACAGCGGAGGTGACAGTAAGGTTTTTGCACGAGCTATTCTCTGGTTTCGGAGTTGCTGACTCTATGAAAGATTTAATCTCTTCAAATTAATGTCAACCGTAATATTTCTTATATAATCTTATTGTCTGCAAACCGTACTTTCTCATCTTACGTCCATAAAACAAAATCATTCACTGACACTCTACCATGAATGTTTCTTGGGCATTGTATATTTTGATGATTAATAGTAAAAAGAGGACCATTAGTGTCGTAGTTTATAATGGTAAAATATAAATAACAAAATATTAGCTGGTTGTTTTCAAGCATATCAACCTCTGTGGGTAATTTAATGCCGAAAACAAAATGTTTTGTAGCTCAATTTTTATTTTATTTTTGGAGATAATAATAGTTCAGTTATACAATGAGCTTTACTTTTTAAACATAGGTGGGGAGAAAAATCTTGATTCGTACCTTTCTCAATGGAAAATAACCAAGTCAACTGGAATTGGAACTTGACTTTGTGATTAACAATTCGGATTCATTGGTATTCCCATTGCTTAACTTCGGTTATCAAACAGGAACCGGTGTTCCAATGTGATGTGGCCGTAAGCCAAAGAAAGAAAGAAGAAGGATGAGGCAAAATGTAAACAATGAAAGAGAGAAAAGCTAATGCAAAATACAAAAATCGAAAAGAAAAATAAGAAATAAAGATAAAGAAAAAAGTAAACAATGAAACAAAAAAGAAAGGAAAAATATAAACAACGAAAGAAAGTAAGATAAGAAATAAAAAGAAATATGTAAACGCCAAAAGAAAGAAAAAGAAAAATACAAACAGCAAAAGAAAGAAAGAGAGTGTGACGTCGTCCCCTGGTCGCAGCGCCAACCATGTCGTTCTATCCCAGTCTACCACGGCACCAACTGTGACGTCCTACTTTGATTCCCAGTCTGCCTACCCACGTTGTGAATTGATCTAGGCAGAGGAAATCAATCAGTCATCGGGGCCGTACTGCAAACTGAGTCCAACGGGGGTGATACTCAAAAGTTCAAAGTATCAAAGAAAAAGGTAACAAACTTTATGTCTAGTTGTTCATTACATAGGGCTGCATCTATCTCCCGACCCGTTCTATGGATTGTGACACCTCGTTTTCCGCTAGGCAAGTTTTAACACTTCAAGTCGTCTGCTCTCTAAGAAGTTGGTGTTTCGGTGGGTCTTTGGACGAAAGTCAAAAGAAAAACTTATTTCGGTGATCTGGATCTAAGTGGCTCTTCAAAATAATTGTTCTTGGTTTGAAGATGTGGGTCCGGAAAATGTGCGTGAATCCTGGTCAGGCTTGCCTCAACCGGAGACTGACTCTGGGAACTGCTGGGTCTCGACTCATTTCTGCTCGTTGTGGCTTCGTTTATATGGGCGCCGACCGAAACCGGGGTGAGTTTGTCGGCGCCGGGGGGTTCCTTGATAATTCTAAATACATATCCACCTCTCTGGTTAGGAATTTCAACCTTTTTCCATTTTTGGGAACCTTTCCTCACTCCCACCTCCTCATCACACTTCAGAGGGTCGTGAACTGCCCTCCCCACATCTTCGTGGCAACCTCTCTTACTCATCCTCCAGATGGGCGGCAACAGCCTCCCTCGTGCATCAAGTGATCACCACTCGACCAATGATGTGCTTAGTCGGGCGTGGAAGAATCTGCGGCTTTGTTTCAGGAAGAAAAAAAAATATCTTGCTTAGATAAAAAATTATCTCTTCTATTTCCCTTTTCTTCCCCTTAATGGTTTATCATTTCTCCAGCCGCGAACGGGACAATATGACATAACTCTTGTTCTACACGTGGTTTACGTCAGGTATTTTATCGCTAATTATCAGAATGTGTGGTCTTCTTGACATGGTCTCAAAAAGGAAAATCTCCAAAGTTCCAGTCCGTCTGTCGCCTCGAAGAAAGAAAGAAAACACATTCATTTCCTTCGGTACAAATTCCTGATAACAAAATTTTATTATCGCTGGCCAAGGATGTTCCGTGGGTGGTTTTTAATTTTTCATATCTGTCCAAGTCCTTTTTTAGTTGTCTGTTTTTCGTCACTTAACGAAATAACATTTTCATTTGAATTTTTCTTTCCTTCTCTGGCCAGCCGGTCTGTAGTTGATAATAAGATGTCTTCCCGTACCAATAGTTTGTTTTCATATCCTTAGATAACACAGCCGATGCCAAAACATATCTGATTCTTTCCTTCTTTCCCTCTCTTTTTACTCAGAATTTCCCTGTCATTGTAATGACACTCTTTCGCCATTTGTTACTTATCAAAATATCCTTTTATCCATTGTCTCTTAGCTGTGTGTGTGTTCTTGCTTATCACTCACGATTCGCTTCTTAGCCTCTCCTTTATTTCTTTTCTTTCCTTTCCCTTTCTGCCTCGTTAAATGGTGCCACAAGAGTAAAAGAAAGTAAAAGAAAGATGTAAACACCGAAAAAAAGCAAAATATAAACAATGAAAGAATGAAAGAAAGGAAAAAAAAAGAAAGGAAGAAAAAACAAAAGAAAGAAAAAAGAAAGATGTAAACCCCGAAAGAAAGAAAGATAACACAAAACATAAACAACGAATGAAAGAAAGAAAGAAAGAAAGAAAGAAAGGAAAGAAGAACAAAAGAAAGAAAAAGAAAAATATAAAAAACAAAAGAAAGAAAGATAACACAAAACATACACAACGAATGAAAGAAAGGAAGAAAGGAAGAAAAAAGAAAGAAAGAAAGAAAGAAAGGAAGAAAGGAAAGAAGAACAAAAGAAAGAAAAAGAAAAATATAAACACCGAAAGAAAGAAAGATAATACAAAACATAAACAACAAAAGAAAGAAAGAAAGAAAGAAAGAAAAAAGAAAGAAAGAAAGAAAGGAAGAAAGGAAAGAAGAACAAAAGAAAGAAAAAGAAAAATATAAACACCGAAAGAAAGAAAGATAATACAAAACATAAACAACAAAAGAAAGAAAGAAAGAAAGAAAAAAGAAAGAAAGAAAGAAAGGAAGAAAGGAAAGAAGAACAAAAGGAAGAAAAAGAAAAATATAAAAACCGAAAGAAAGAAAGATAACACAAAACATAAACAACGAATGAAAGAAAGAAAGAAAGAAAGGAAAGAAGAATAAAAGAAAGAAAAAGAAAAAATATAAAAACCGAAAGAAAGAAAGATAAAACAAAACATAAACAACGAATGAAAGAAAGAAATAAAGGAAGAAAGAAAGAAAGGAAAGAAGAACGAAAGAAAGAAAAATATAAAAACCGAAAGAAAGAAAGATAATACAAAACATAAACAACAAAAGAAAGAAAGAAAGAAAGAAAAAAGAAAGAAAGAAAGAAAGAAAGGAAGAAAGGAAAGAAGAACAAAAGAAAGAAAAATAAAAATATAAACACCGAAAGAAAGAAAGATAACACAAAACATAAACAGCAAATGAAGGAAAGAAAGAAAGGAAGAAAGAAAGAAAGGAAAGAAGAACGAAAGAAAGAAAAAGAAAAATATAAAAACCGAAAGAAAGAAAGATAATACAAAACATAAACAACAAAAGAAAGAAAGAAAGAAAGAAAGAAAAAAGAAAGAAAAAAGAAAGAAAGAAAGAAAGGAAGAAAGGAAAGAAGAACAAAAGAAAGAAAAAGAAAAATATAAACACCGAAAGAAAGAAAGATAATACAAAACATAAACAACGAAAGAAATACTGAAAGAAAGAAAAAAAGAAAAATATAAACAACAAATGAAAGAAAGAAAAAAAGAAATGAAGAAAAAAAGAAGTAAATAAGTAAAGAAAAGAAAAATGTAAAGACCGTAAAAAAGAAAGAAAATGCAAAATATAAACAAAGAAAGATAGAAAAAAAGAAAGAATGAAAAATATATATAACGAAAGAAAGACGGAAGTAAAGAAAGAAAGTGAGTTAAAGGAAAATATAAACAACGAAAGAAAGACAGAAAGAAAGAAAATGCAAAACAAAAACAACGAATGAATGACGGAAAGAAAGAAAGAAAGAAAATATAAACAACGAAAGAAACGCAGAAAGAAAGAAAAAGGAAAATTTAAACAATGAATGAAAGAAAGAAAGAAAGAAAGAAAGAAAATATAACAACGAAAGAAAGACAGAAAGAAAGAAAAAGGACAATTTAAACAATGAATGAAAGAAAGAAAGAAACAAAGAAAAAGAATATATAAACAACGAAAGAAAGACAGAAAAAAATAAAAATAAAATTTAAACAATGAATGAAAGAAAGAAAGAAAGAAAGAAAAAGAAGATATAAACAACGAAAGAAAGACAGAAATAAATAAAAAGGAAAATTTAAGCAATGAAAGAAAGAAAGAAAGAATAAAGAAAATATAAACAACGAAAGAAAGACAGAAAGAAAGAACAGGAAAATTTAAGCAATGAAAGAAAGAAAAAATGACAGAAAGAAAGAAAGAAAGAAGGAAAGAAAGAAAGAAAGAAAAAGGAACATATAAAATACGAAATAAATCGGAAAGAAAGAAAAAATCAAAATTAACAACAAAAGAAAGAAAGAACTAGGTCAAGGAAAGAATAACAAAAAGAGCAAGAGTGATGCCAAGAAAAAAAAAAGAAAAAGAAAAAAAAATTCTAAGAAATAAAGAACAACGATAGAAAGCGAATGTAGATGTATTATCCGGTTATCTTATCGATTCTAACATCACTAAAGAAATATTAAATAAATAATTCTAATTATCGAAGGATAAAATATATTCTAGTCAAGACCCTAAAATTAAGAAAAACAAAAACGCCAAACCAAGACCAACAACAAAATAAAATGATAAAGAATAAATCTAAAAGCAAATCTAAAAAAGCAAATCTAATAAAGCAAAATGATAGACGGTCACATGATTCGAATGTCAGAGCTCTTCTTTTTTTTTCTATCCCTATTGCTTGTGATGGATTGATTTTTAACGCGGCAAAAATACACAGGCGCGAAAAAAAAAAAATGAGAAGGTCTACAAGTAAAACAACCAGTATGTGTGTGTTTGGTAGAGGGAAAGTACTGCCTGCGTGAATGCCGGCCCTAGAATTAAAAATAGAGGTGAAAATATTATAAAGAAAAGGAAAACAAGGAAATTCTAAATCATGAATTTCAAAGTAAAAACATCAATAGATATTGAATTAAATATATTTGTATATATTGTATAGAATAGAATATGTATAGAATATTGAAAGTATTATTCAAAAATGAATATATATATATATATATATATATATATATATATATATATATATATATATATATATATATATATATATATATAAACTGAAGTTAAAAAATTGCAGTCCCACCCAGAATGAGCATGGGAGGAACTTGACAGCAAAGTGAAAAGAAAGAAAGAAAAGAGCACATAGAAAAAAGAATGGAATTAGTTGTTATACTTTGAAAAACTTTTACAACGAATGCTACAAACTTCTGCTGCAGTAAGCAAGTCTGAAGATGGAGAGCAAATTTTAATGAGAAAATATATATTTTTTCTTCTTGTCATAATAAAATTTCTAATAAAAATCATCCCTGCTTTTTTTTTTACCCATGTATAATAATTTTATCTACTTAAAGTATTTTTGGTCCAATTTGAAAAAAATAACACATGTGGCCTAAAACTTTTGAACTGAGGTGCACACACACATATATATATATATATATATATATATATATATATATATATATATATACTGACGGGTTGATAATGATTAACGATTAACGTAGGATCTGTCTACGAAATTGAGTCAGGCTGCTGAAGTTAATATCAATTGGTTAAATGAAAAACTTTTACTTGTATTAATTCACTATTATTTTAATATATATATATATATATATATATATATATATATATATATATATATATATATATATGAATGTATGATGAATTAATGATTTTTATCTTTTAATCAGACATGTTTAGTTCTTTAAACCTAAATTTTGCTGCGTGAATTTTCCTGCCATATGTCACCCTTGCTTCTAAATTGGCATCCATTCTCATAAATACGTCACTTCCGCATGTTCTACAAGTTTTCATTTGGGTTTTAATCTGGAGAATTGACCGGCCAGTTCATTCAACTTCCACGATAGCCTAATTTCTGCAGGTACTCTGTAGTTTTATCCGCTGAATGTTAATGAACATTGTCTTGCATAAATGGTGCTCTTTGACGAAGGTTACATAAGCATCTGCATTTATTTACTAAATGTCAGACATTCTTCACGAAACAGCCATGATACCTCCAATAATATCAGTCCAACTTAAAATACCTCATTCTACTTGTTGGTGTGTCAAGCGTTGATGACGAGCTGGTCCATTTACGACCCAATCTTTGCTTCAAACATCAGGGCCATCAACTGTTGCCCGACTTAATCTATGAACAAAACTTTCGGGAAATCGACCTTCATGTTCTGCTTTGCTCATTTCAAAAGCATTTGACATGAGTACTTTTGTCAATCGAGGCTTTGTCTCTGGTTTCATTGGTGTCTCGATTTTTTTCAGAAGACGAGTGCGAGTGCTTCTGGATACTGTGCTCCACTGGTCAGGACTGGTTTATTTACAGCGCCATGCTTCATTCGTAAAAAAGAACGCCTGGAAACAATCATTCTGTGGTCCTTATCGGCCCTCTTAAGTACCTTCGTAAGAGCTGCAACAAATCTTTTCACAGTTTGGTGATATCTTCCAATTATTTTTGGATATTTCTAATGTAGGTTTGCCTTTGGAATGTTCAGATATTATAATATCTTTTTCAGGACGGATCAAGTCACATTTGCGACTCATAATTGCACGATGATAATGACACTGGTTTAAAGTCTAGAACACAACTATATAGTGTTAATATTGCAAATGGCCACCATTTGTTTCCTGTTGCGCAGAACAATACCATTTTTATAAAGTCAACGCATATACCTATTTCCATTATACTATTATACTATTATCAGGCCACGTAATTGCGTTTAACATGAAAAAGTCTGTCGCCTCTGATTGTTGACTTCAATTTTCACTCATATATATATATATATATATATATATATATATATATATGCTTAGTTTTCTATATACATATGTATAAATGTCTGCATATATATATATATATATATATATATATATATATATATATATATATATATATATATATATATATATTCATGATTAAGTAATTTATCAATATGTACGTTATTTTTAGTTGATGCTTGTATTTGAGTTGAGCCTCCATTTATTAAATAAAAATACATGTATTTATTTTCGTCTACCGGCCTGAATATTTGAGAAATTTTATTATAGAAAAAATATGCGCTTTCCGGCAGGATTTGTCTTACGTTCCCCCAGGGGAAACCGTTATTAGATCTGACATCCTTGACTGCAGAGAGTGTGGATGACAAAAGAGATTTGAAAAATTACTTTAAACGCATTATTATATGTGTGTATCTTCATATATGTCGAACTTTCTCGTTGATGTAGTCATCTGTTGTGTGTATATATATTTACCTCAAATGGTTTATATGCATGCAATATATATGTCATATTTCTCTATGTCTTCTTAACAGTTTCTTTTCTGTACAGGGAAATGCACACAGACACATACATACACACATATATATATATATATATATATATTGGTATCATTCAGATTTTATGTATCTATATAGACTCGAGAAAAAAGACAAAGGTGTGCGTGTATATATATATATATATATATATATAACAGTTACTCATATATATATATATGTGGGGGGTTAAAATCGGGGAGTGTGACTAACATAAAATTGTGTAAACAAACATAAATATAAATGTATCTGTGTGTGCGTGTAAACACATACACACACACGCACGCACACAAACACACACATATATATATATATATATATATATATATATTTATATACATATATGTTTACACACTTTATGTTAGTCACACTCCCCGAATTGTACCCCCACAATACGCGCACACACACACACACACACACACACATATATATATATATATATATATATATATATATATACATACATATAGAGATTAATATATACCAATAAACATGTTCATACATATAGAGAGTTAAAGGGACACACACACATATATATAGTTGAGTACATATATAAATTGACATAGACATAAATAGATGTAAACCTAGGTTCACACATACACACATATATTCGTTAGTCTCATATATATATATATATATATATATATATATATATATATATATATATATATATATACAGGGAATATTGATATATAATTACAAATATAGGTAGACATATGTATCGATTTATGTACCTACCATACACACACGTACACACAAATCCATTATATATATATAAATATATATATATATATATATATATATATATATATATATATATATATAAATATATATATATATATATTTATAAATATATATGTATATATGTGTATATATATATATATATATATATATATATATACATACATATATATATATATATATATATATATATACATATATATATATATATATATATATATATATATATATATATATGTATATATTCTGTTGTGCAAGTGTGTGTGTGGATGTTAACATAGTAAAAAAATATTTATATCAGGAAATTAATTCTAAATGATTTCTGACAGTTTAGATTTTTTGGTTCACATCGGATGATATATAGTTCAGTCACTCTCTGAATCTGATGTGATTTTTTTTCTATGTTTTTTTTTTTAAATGACTACTTTGTTCATTTTTTGCCACAAACTTTCTTTAGTCGGCTCTGATGCATAGATTGCAAGAAAGGTTGCTATATATAATTATCAAATTTTTATATATAAAAAAAGACAATTTCCCTGAAGTAAGTGTGTTTGTATATATATATATATATATATATATATATATATATATATATATATATATATATATAATGATCACTCATTGCTCTCCACTTTGTCCATTTATTACCTGAATAATAATGTACAGACATCTATATTTGTCGACCTGAATTATAAGTCAATTTTTTCTTTTTTTATTTGCATTAAATTTACCTAACTTGGTGTAAATAATTTGCAAGAAACAACACTATTTTTAACGCTTTCCTCCCTTTCAAACAGCACTTAGGAAGAATAACTTCATTAATAATGGAAAGAGCGATAACAGCTACTGGACTTGGAAAGCATGTTTTCCTGAAAAATTGTTTTTTAAAAGAAAAAATTTCAAAATTTCAACCAAAAGCAGTACTAAATGTTCGGCCCAAAATACCAAATGTTTCCTCATAGGGAAATCGCTAATATTAAAATTATTATTATCACTGAAATATTGTTTGAATATTTATCGTGTAATTCTGACCAGACTGCTCTTTTACGAAGTCATACCCATAGCGTGTCTGCCGTCGTTCCTCAAGTGTTTGTTTTCATACTTTATCACCTCTCTTGGTATTTCTTTACGTCTAGAAATGAGAAATGCGAAAACCAAATTTGAATTCATTAGAATCTGTTACGCGCAAATACCACTGGGTAAATATCAGTATGTATTTGGAAACATCTCTAACATTGCAGCAAAAATCACACAAAAAATGTTTTTACAATCCCAAATAATATATTGCAAGACGTAAAGAATGTGTTGAAAATTTTAAAAAAAAATAAACTTCCATTATGCACCGTGTGTAAGAGGAAAATTTGCCAAATCTTGTAACAGCAAAATTGTCAAATTGTTAGATTAAGATTTGAACCGTCGTGTCTTAGAAATGATTAAAGATATCTTACTGGAATTCTACGAGATTTTTATAACACTATTGGAATCTAAGTCTCTACTTTGAATAATAAGAATGTATAATTACTCTCCAACGAAATCGAACATGAACGAAAATGATATGTTCATTATTAGTTAATCATTGTCCAAGAATCCGAGGCTCATGTTCTGAAATAAAGTTTATATATATATATATATATATATATATATATATATATATATATATATATATATATATTCCAGGACCATTTTCCAACTTATTCAAGATATTTTCGCCCTCTCTATTCTGCTAACTTTCTGTCCGGGAGTAACAAGTTGCCTGTACGAGTCTTTTCCCCTGCTCTTTGGACTGTCATAGCTGAAACTCCTCTCTCATTTGCCAAAATCTTAGGGATTGTGTTGGATCTTTTCTAATCAATACATTTAGGTCTAAGTTGAAATGATGATCCCTCTTTCTGTTGTAATCATCTGATCCTGTTTTCCTCTCTATTGTTCCTTCTTTTTAAACTTATTCACCGTTCTCTTGATTGTTCTTGAATAGACTGTGAAGATGGAAGCTAGAGTATGAATGTTGGTACCATTACTGAAGGCGTGGATGATCTTTTTTCCTCTCACCATTGCTCAACTAGAAAGACATAGTAGGGCTGAAACGAAATGGTTTCAATCTGTTCTCCTGTTCTCTTTTTAGCTCAATGTGGGTTTCCAGTGATTCTTAAAACAAATGGAGGGAGGATGGCTAAACATTTATCTGAAAGCCTGGAAAAAGAAACTCAATTAGTTTAGTATAAATTTGTTTTGTTTTTTTTAGATATTAAACATTTTGTTGTGGGATGGACAATTATCTCCTGTTGCTACACGATTTGAACATACAGTATTTACATTATTCGGATTGTTATCATAGCGTTTCCGCCGTTTTACGTTCCGGACATAATTCAGGTAATTAGAATTTCGAACCGAACCTATTACTTCGCCCTCTGGGGCAGACTGTGCTAGTTCCACGTGCCATGCCTCTTACGGATAGCTCAGCTACTCCCATGTAGCAGAACTCTCCAGGTTTTTGGTTCACTACTGCGGTAGCCTGGTATTTAACTCCCAACTGTTTGGGTCTAGTCACTGGATAAAACCAACCTCTTCATCCGCTGAGTCCTGAGTCCCCGGTGGACGAAATAAATGGTTTGGTTCGAAATTCAAATCACCTGATGAAGACCGGGTCGCACAACGGTTGAAACGTTGTGAATATGGCAATGAGGGTGAGCATAACAATCCAAATAATGTAAATAATTTAAGTAATCATAATAGCTCATATCAGAGATAAAAGACAGACGATTTGAACAATTTGGTTGTTACACCCGGATATAGATATATATATATATATATATATGTATATATATATATATATATATATATATATATATATATATATATATAGAGAGAGAGAGAGAGAGGTAAGTTTCACTGCTGACAACGATACCTTATTGTTACAACCACGATAGTACGAAGGTTAATTTTCTCACTTATTTTCCTATCATGAAAATTGTATTATTTAAATTTATACAAACACACACACACACACACACAAACATACACACACACACACACACAAATATATATATATATATATATATATATATATATATATATATATATATATATATATAAACTGAAAAACTTGAAAAAATTGGAAATACCGTTCAAAATCACTAAATTTGATATTTAAAAGTTAAGTAATCGTTTCATATGTGTGCGTACGTGTGCATGTGTGTGGTACATTATGCGAATAAGGATTCTCTGAAACCTGTTTTATTAAATAATATGGACGAATTCTATCAATTTTTTTAAGTAATTGTTTTAAGTATTTTGTTTTGCCGTTACATTTACTCATATTCATATTAAATTTTATTTTTATATTATTTTTTTTCTTCCCGAGTAGAAATCGAATGATACTCCATTCGTTTTCAAGGCCTGTCCTGTGTATTTTTTCGCAAAGGACTTTTTTTTTTTTAACTCTCGCATTTTCACCTTCATGGAATCAATTTCAAAAGTTTTAGTTGACAACACCAACATTTTATACAAGACACATACTTCAAATTCCGGAGGCTTTCTAATTAAAAAGAAGCAGCAAACATTGAATAAGGTGCCTATCTCCATAGAAGACCATATAGACCGCATATTGAATTGTCTATAAAACACAGATACAGACACATAAAAAAAATCTGTTTGAACTACAAACAAAACAAACCTTGAAAACGACCGTTTATATGACATCATCTTCAGTGACATGGAATTGCTTCAAACAAACGCAAGAACAGCGAACAATACTTGAAAAACAAATGGGCTATATTTCGAAAGTACTTGAGATGACAAAAATATTATAAAATAAATGTTAATATGAATTTCAGAAAAATTAATGCTAAAACAAAACAACTTAATCGTAAATTCGAACGAATTAATAAAAAAAAATGTCAGGCAGAATTTATCCACATTATTTAATACATACACGCACACACACACACACATATATATATATATATATATGTGTGTGTTTGTGTGTGTATATATATATATATATATATATATATATATATATATATATATATATATATATATATATATATGTATATGTATTTAAATCATATTTTTAAAATAATGTTGTCTTTTGACGTTAAAATACATCAAAAAACGACATTATTATGTCATTATTTTTGATCCAACCTAATAGATGCTCTGTTTATGATAAACAGTATTAACTTTATTTACCGACCTGTTTATTATAAACAGAGCATTTACATAAATATTTGTATCTATAAAAAGAAGGTATAAACATATAAAATGTCTTAAATAATGGTAGAACATTGTCCATTTCCTATATATATATATATATATATATATATATATATATATATATATATATATATATGGTTGGATTGATGTGATTGTGTGACCCTGAGTTTCACGCTCTTGCGATCGTCAAACAAACTCTTTTCGTTTGTGTGACGATCGCAAAAGCGTGAAACCCAGGGTCACAAACTCACATCAATCCAACCAAATATGTTAGCACTATCTCTGATATTGAGCGCTTTCTAATAAGTACCGCGTATATAATATATAATTAATTATATATATATATGTATATATATATATATATATATATATGTATATATATATATATATATATATATATATATATATATATATATATATATATATATATACACACACTTTTCACACACACACACACACACACACACACACACATATATATATATATATATATATATATATATATATATATATATATATGTGTGTGTGTGTGTGTGTGTATTAAAATAGACTAATATTACAAGCGAACTCCTCACTGCGTTCCATCATCCTGGCTGATGTTAACTTCCAGAAAAGTGACACGTTGCATCATCTTGATCTTGACTGTCATGAAGTGGAAATACTATTTTGAATCCATTGCTAGATCAGCTGCTAGGAAAGTCGCTTCACTTTTTTTTCACTTTTTTTTGATAGCATCTTTACTCTCCGGAATCTATCTTGAATATCTATAGGTCTACTATTCGTCCATGCTTAGAATAATGCTGCCACATATGGTCCGGTGCCCCTGCTATTTTCCTTGAGCTCCTTGATAAGAGCCAAACAAGAATCAGCAATATTATTGGTCCTGATGTGGCACCTCGCTTTCATTCACTATCCCACCGCCGTAAGGTTCTCTCTGTGCCTTTTGTATTAATACTACTTATTATGTTAATTGTTCAGATGAGCTACCCGCTATTGTATCTCGACGGTATGAATTTAAGCTCAGTGATAAACTGGGGTCAAGATCTCATCAATTTAAAATTGAGCTGGCTGGATGTAACCGTAAATTCTATGATAACAGTTTATTTTTTTCTTACTTCTCTCTTTTTGAAATCACTTCCGGTCCCATGCTTTCCAGCCAACTCTAATCTGAAAAAATTTAAATTCAATGTCAATCGCTATCTACTGCCCTCCTGTTTAGTCTTTCCTCTGCCTGCTTATTACGTCTGTTCTTAATTCTTTCACTCCATATAGGCCGTTTATATCTTAGTTGCTTTCTAGCCTTGAGCAGGGTAAACACGATTGCAATTTGTGATAAATTTGTACTTAAATATAATATTTAACTTAGAGCTGAGGTGGAGAAGCGCCTAATTTTACGTAATGAACGCAACTGGAATTCGATCAGCTACCATTCATTACTCATTCGGAACCAATATCTATTACACACCCTGCAGATTCGTGGTAAAATCTATGAGATCATACAATTAGCATCCGGTATATATTATTTAATCATATTATGTGAGATATTCGTCACATCAATAACACAAATATGTTCGCGATTCCCTTCATTATAAATGATTATGTGAAACGCAGAATAATGTTATAGATTTGATAATGTACTCGAAAAAATAAAAAAAGCCATGGCTAGTTGAGTAAAACCTCAGTGCTGGAAGCAAATATAAAAAAAAAAATATTGAATTATACGATTTAATATTGTCTTTGAAGTTTAGACTATGTATATGTTGCCGGTCGGACATAATTTCCAGACATTATGGAACAAAATACGGCTGATGCTGTAAAAACCATTACCCATGCGACAACAGCTATTAAATTATCAATAAGTGGAACGCAGTATCAAAAACTGAACCACAAAATTAGAAAAAAAAAACAACAAAAAAAAAAACACTGTTTCTCGAAAACGAGGCTCTCTTTCAACATATGTTGTCTGTTTTGGTTTCTAAGTTGTCTGTTGGGAACAAAATTCTGATTAAGAAATCTAGAGCTATTAAATATCGCCTGATATGTTTAGATGCTTTCGGAAGTAAGACTAGCTTATACGTATATATATATATATATATATATATATATATATATATATATATATATATAGATAGATAGATAGATAGATATATCTATATAGATAGATAGATAGATAGATAGATAGATAGATATATATAGATAGATAGATATATAAAGATAGATATATATATATAAATTAAAAAATTTTATTAACAGAAATGTATGTCTGGACAAAAACTAACATTTAAAAAGTAATATTTTTAAATGATATATATATATATATATATATATATATATATATATATATATATATATTCATTTATTTCGGATATTAAGACAAAAATGTGTTAAAAATAAATACACAATACCTATATATCAATATATGTGTGTGTGTGTGTGTGTGTATAAGCAAGTTATATATATAAATATATGTTGTGATGATTGCTTACATCTAATCCCGAATCTTCATGAGTTAAATGAAAAAAAGCTTTCTTCTTAATTCTTATATTAATACCCTATCTACATCTTCCATATTGAGCACTCTACTATTATATAATGCGCAGTTGCATTAAATGAACAAATTATATATTTATATGGATAAATCTAGTGAGCCAGAAAAAACTAACCAAGTTTCACCTAAACGGATCGTCAGGGAGCCAGGTTTCCCTGACGATCCGTTTAGGTAAAACCTGGCTAGGTTTGTCATGCTCACTAGGTTTATCTAGGTCTGCTCTACGGTTGTACTGAGCTCCTTTTAGTTAGTTGTTTTTCTTTGGGCTTCAAACCCGTATCTGTGCGATTTTTTTCGACAGACTTTCATGTTTCTAGCTCTTTCTTTCTTTAAAACCTTTTTTTCCCCTCGAGATTGATTTGATTATTGGCAAATCAAAAATTCGAAGTTTTTTCGAAACGAGTATAGATTCCTATATTTGTGTATATATATATATATATATATATATATATATATATATATATATATATATATATATATATATATATATATATATATATCGTGAAATTAAAAAAAATAAATTTAACAACATTAACATGAAAAGCAAATTTACTTCTTTTAAATTCCCGATTAAGTTGTGTTGTTTTATTCTAAACATTTCTGTAATTCATAAGGACTTTTATTTCATATTATTTTTTCATCTCAAGTACATATTGTGTCTACTTATTTTTCATCTCAAGTACATATCTTATCTACTTATATTTACCTACTTCCATTTATCTACATGATGGATATTATCAAGAGAAATTTAAGGATTTTAATTTCCAATATATATATTTATAAATGAAAATATTCTTAGTTGTTCAAAATGTTTAAATTTGAGTACCCTCAAAAATATCCTCATTGTTAAATGTGGAAATCAAGTTAAACTATTAAGGATTGTTCAGTGATGACATTCAAAAAAGTGAGTAAATATTGATATTGTTGTTGATTTTTTATTTGTTCAGATGTTTTTATTTGCTTTGCATATTAATACCAATATAATTATTTATTAGATCATATACATGTATTTATTTAGTTTACATGACAGAACGTTTGAATTAAGCGTTTTCTTATAATTTTTATTTTTTTCATGACCATACATACCCTTGTGCAAATCAATTATACAGGAAGATGTTAAGGGTCCTGATCACCTCCACCCTTGTGCAAATTAATTGAAACAACACGCATAAGTCCGTTATTATTTACTTTTTCTCGTATTTTCCAAGGATCCAGCGCATAAGTTAGTACTTCGTATGTCCGTTTCTTTGAAGGTTTACCTCAGACTCTCCGCTGGATTTAAATCATGAAAATTTCCGTGTCACACTCGTACGTTGGTTTGTTCACTGGTGCCAGTGTGTTCGTGAAGCATTACAAATTTTCGTACGCTTCCTTGGAGTAATGTTGAACGGTAGGCGAACCTATCTACTCTTAATCAGGAGAATAATAAAATAAATATAATAAATGAATAGTATATATAATATCAAAGATCAGGCAGTGTCGTTAGAAGTTTAGAGTTGAAGCTTATTAAAAGGAACAGAGTTCAGGCGGGGACGTTAGAAGTATAGAGCTGATAAACTCTAGAAGCAACCGGAAACCAAATCCTAAACAGGAAACAAGATTTGGAGAACGCTTACAATCGCAACTGACGCCGGAATAAATATGTCGTTGTTCGTCGGGTGGAGGTATTATTCTTTAATAGTTCCCAGAGCGCAACAAGACGCTAAGTACCCGCTTAAAACCCACAGAAGCTTCAACGTAGCTTAGAGGCATCACCCTGCGCTCATATATAGTAGAAATGTTCTCCTTTATGACCATGCTAGGCAGAATCTATATTCTGTGACTTCTAGCCGATCGAAACCAAATTTTGGGGTAAATGAAAACAGTTAAAGCTGTACAAAGTAAAAGTTGGTTTTACTAGGGTGCGTAACTTAGTATAATGCATTTTCTTTTACATTTTTGGAAAAAACAATATTACTTAACTGATAACTGACATCAATTAAACATTGCACGTGGAACTAGAACAGTTTACCCCAGTGAGCGAAATAAAGGATTCTGTCCGACATTCCAACCACCTGAAAAAGGCCGGAGTGTACAACAGTGTGATAAATATGGCAACAAAGATGAGGACAATAGTCCGAATAATGTACATAATACATCATCTCAGAAATATAGACAGATACTGAAGATTAAGGCAGTCGCGAACTTGGAGCGTGAATTAACAGGAGATAACTGACAACTGACATCCATTGAAAAATGGCACGTGGGACTAGAAAAGTCTACCTTAGTGAGCGAAATAAAGGGTTGTGTCCGACATTCCAACCACCTGAAGAAGGTCTGAGCATACAACCACCGAAACGTTGTAATAAATATGGCGACAAAGATGACAATCGTCCGAATAATGTAAATAATCTTAACGATAAATTCAACAATACTACATACTGTAAGTATCCAAGACAAAAAGAAAAATGATTCTAGCACAGTAAAAATAAAAAAAAAACGACTATTTTTAACTTGTTTATTTTCTTCTACTAGACCAGCCATATTCAGATAATCTTACATCACACGATTGTTAATCTTTTCGGTGGCTGCAAAACGCTTTGATGGCGAAAGCTTACTTTACTGAATACCATTTTCATGGTTTCGTTAGAAAAAAAAATCCATTGGTACCAAATAATTGACTGGTATGTAATTTTTTTTAAAGTATTTCACCCCAAGCAAGGCGGGATGCCACTAGCACGCAAAGGGTTACAGAGAGTTGGAGCGAGAATAAAGAAATGCGATAGAGGAAAGGATGAGGAGAAGGACAGGGAATAGATCAAGGCATCTAGAAATGTCGATTGACATTACATTTGAATAGTTGGAGATTATAGCTGTCAGGGAAACAAGTAATAGGAGGGGGATTCCACAGACGGTAGGTACAAGACATGAAGCTATTGAAGTAGAAGAGACTGGTATATTTAACCGTTTCGACAATGAAAGGGTGGGACCGAGATGCCAACCTAGTATTACGTTTAAATTCACGCAGTCTGGGAACTAGCGAAAGTAGCTGGTCGGAGCAGTTACCGTGAAAGTATTTGTAGAAAAGACAGAGAGAGGTGAGGTGGCAACAAATCGGTTCAAATAATTTTTGATATAATTGAATAAAAATATTTGTTATTTTAATTTTTAAAGATTAATGTTGGCATCATCACAGCAAAATTTATCGGTTTATTTAATTTAAAAGTTGTTTAAATTTGTTTAATTTTTATTTCTATATTTTCGGTCATAACACGTTTTCCCTTAGATCACTTCCAAGTGATGTAATTGTTAGCAAGCTTATCATTTATAACTGATTAGTGAGTTCGATCCTCACTGGCTGCTCCATGCGCTTAGTAAAGAACTATCTACTTCGGCCACTTTTCTAGCTAGATTATTTACGAGTAAATAGTGAGTTCTATCCTCTCTGCTTTCTTCCTAGTGCCACGTCTAAGCTACTAAGCTTTTTGATTGTATCTACACGCATATAAAGAGATTTAACTTTTGTAAAATCCTGGAGTTAGAGAGAGAGTGGAGGCTCGGATTGAGGAATCGGAGAGCCGTGTTTAAATTCCAGTCGAGTTCATTACATTCACTTAAGAGCAAATAGCCTTGGTAAAGATGTGACTTCATCTCTTCTTCCGTCAGGATAAAATAGCAAGAGAGACTATGAATTTAATGAAAGACGCATTAGACATGAAATAAGAGCTTTATTTGTGAAAATATTGCCATGGATAAACTTGACATACTTTTTGACGCATATGGTTGGTAAACAATCTAGGGAAAGAAAACTCTGAAATCAAACCATCTAGCCTTTCAGGTCCTGTCACTTTAGGTAAAGACGGTAACTAAAAACAAAATCCGCCCCTGAGAAGAGGGGCAGTGTAATATCGTCGATGTAAAATGAACCGCATTGCATTATTCCGCTTTCAATGTCAATAACCATAATTGTGAGATGGAAGAAAAAGGTGACCACAGTGGCGCAAAATGCGGTAACTGAATAAAATAAATGAATGAAAATTCTGGGGCTGAGTTTCGTAAACGTTAGAATGATTGACAATAATATTAACGGCGACCGTTCACTTCCGAAAAAAAAATCATTGCCGTAAATGTGAAAAGTCAGCTTAACATGGCTATTCACCTGAAGTGATACAGTCTTAACGGTGACGCCACGCATGGAAACGTGAATGAGCTAAGCATTGCAAATATCAACCGCTTATCGGCGTTTTTTTTTTTAACAGTTTTCTAATTCAATGTCACAGCTATTTCGAAGACAAACGATATAGAATATCAGTGACCCAAGAAATAACAAAGAAGCAAAATCGTTTATGTATGTATGTTTGTTTTGTTTTTTTGGTTGTTTTTTTTTTTCAGGCGTTTATTTTATTATCTCTATATTTCTGTAATAGATTCAAAGATACTTTTTTTTTATCTTGACTTCTGTTTTCGACAGGTTAATATGTTTTGATAAGGTTATCCGTCTCTCACGGCCTTGAGATGTCAAAGCTTGATAAGGAGAAAACATTCGAAAAAATAATGCAACAAGCAGTGTATATACATATATATATATATGTGTGTGTGTTTGTGTGTTTATGTGTGTATTTATGTGTGTTTATGTGTGTGTTTATGTGTGTGTGTACGGCTTTTTGTTTATATATATATATATATATATATATATATATATATATATATATATATATATATATATATATATATATATGTATGTATGTATTAAGACACATGAAAATTTCACTTTGACCGTCAACTTGATTGACTTGAAATTGCTCCCATCAAACGTGAGAACGCCGGAATTAAAAAAAAAAAAAGAAAAAAAAAGACGTTGCATAAATACAAACAGAACAATCCTTGAAAACAAATGTGGCAACATTCGTAAATACTGGGGAAGAAAATAATATTGAATAACAGATATAAATTATGACAATATTTATCGGTAACACAAAATACCTTATTCGGGTATTTTAAAAATTAAATGAAGAAAAAAATATCAAAAATCAAATGACGGAATATATTCATATTTTTTAACAAAATATGTTTGAGAGACTTACTGCTGCTTAAATAACCCATATATATATATATATATATATATATATATATATATATATATATATATATATATATATATATATATATATATATATAC
>OZ010603.1:37330946-37343446 GCA_963932145.1 Acanthosepion lycidas
TAATCGATCTTTTTCATACTTCTACGGCAGTTTTCATGTAGTTTGCGGCAATTTTATACTGGCCAGAGTGAGAGCCTATAGCTGCTCGCCACGAATAGGCAGGAAGATTCTACTGGCCAGAGTGAGAGCCAACAGTTGACTGACACGAATGTTAACTAGCATGCTAGCATGCAAAAAATCGATAGGTGCATTCGTCACAAGTGGGAAAAATTTAAATCTGCATGGCTCATTCGCTAGCGTAAACTCAACATTGATTCTGATTCCGCAGAACTGGTTTGGGTGTGAAAAGTATTTGTTGTTAACATTCTTTTTTCATTCGGTTTTTCCAGTTAAGAGTCCTTTTTTAAAGCTGATCGTTTTGTGTTCATTTTGTTTAGTTCTTTTTTCGTAATAGATTTAATGTTTAGTATAGAGCTTAGAAAAATACGCAGTGTGTGATAGGCAAGAAGTAAGGCATGTAGCAACATCACCACGGCAAGGGGACTCCTTTAAAGGCAAGAAAGGGCAAAAATATTTTAAGTCAAGTGATAACTATTGCTGTATGAGTCGGGCCATGCTGCTAGTATATATATATATATATATATATATATATATATATATATATATATATATATATATATATATATAGGCAGCAATCCTTCTTTTATGTCTGTTTTCTTAAAGACGAAAGACAAGGCAGCGCGATAAAGCTTTTGATTTAATTTTTTTTGTGTTCGAAAAATCGAATGAATAGATACTGCTCAAATGTTCTGTAAAAAGGAGTGCTTATGGCTATGCTTTTAGCCATTATCAAGGATAATTTTATTTTTTATTTTTTAACTATATGTATGGGTTGTGTGTATGTATCTAGATTTATAGGGATGTTTTATTTTCCGAACACAGTCAACACATTGTGGCCGTGTTCGTAGTTAATATTATACACTGTTGGCTTCCATCATTTCAATTTTTTTTTACATATGTATAAGGCTATTATGCCTGCATTTTCTAGTAGTATGATTTGTATGGAGTCTGGTAGGTTTGTATTTAAAGGAGTTCTAATGGAACTGTGGTATGATAGGTAAAATTTAAGTCGTCTTGATAGGCTTGTACTAGTGAGAATGATGTATTTATTTATGAGTTTGATTTGATCAGGTACATATTATATATATATATATATATATTGCGTATATCTTATCAGCATGTTTTCATTAAGGCATCTCTTACCTAATAATTTAGACTAGTGTTGTCTACGTTCAACATTATGCTCTCATATTCACGGACAACCTTTTTCGTATCCTTATTAATCGAAGAGGACCAAATACTTTCGACATTAGCAGAATGTCATCATCAAGACCTGGATTTTTCGGGGTCAACTTTTTCTTCTTTTTAAAAAAAAAAATCATATGGACGTTTCAAAACTCATCTGAATTTTATATTGTGAAATTTAAATTGTGTAGTACATAACCCTAGCGTTTTTCACGTCCCAGGAATGAGAAAAAAAAAGTTTAAGATCGGCGCACACATTTTGAAAAAAATAAAACAACACCCTGATAATGACGTTGTGTTTATATCGAAAGTACTCGGAATAAATTAATATTTAGCAAAACGGTAAACGGCACTCTCCAGAATTTTCCTTCCCACTCAGAAGGAAAATTCTGCAGAGTGCAGCCATAGTAAACTACCCAAATATTAATCTACGCCCAGGTTTTTTTCCCTATTTCACCTTTCTTAACAAAATTAATGCTCTTACAAACAAATATATAGAACAGATTCATAAAATCAAAAGAAAATGGTTGAATACATCAACACAGATATAATGACAATATTCTCCACACGTGACAATTACAGACGTTATTTTTCAGTTAAAAATATGAAAATAGCGTTTCTCTCCATTCCAGTTGCTAGGTACATTCTGTTTTTGTTTTTATTAGTTACTTTGCTCATTTAATTTCATTTTCGTATTTTGCTTTGATAAAGTCCACATTGGACGAAACGCGTCAGCAATTACCAGTTTTCCTATTGTCATTTTTATTCATATATATATATATATATATCTATCTATATATATATATATATATATATATATATATATATATATATATATGTCCTTATATATATATTTGTATGTGTGCATATATATATATATATATATATATATATATATATATATATATATATATATGTATGTATGTATGTATATGTATATGTGTGTGTGCTTGTATGTGTTTCTGTGTTTGTTAGTATGATTTACAAAAGTATCCAGACAAAAGCGGAGATAGCTGAAGCTGAAAAAGTTTAGAGGTAACGCTTTTTCGCCTACTGGTGCTAGACAGATGAAAATTGAAACCCTGTGCAAGATTCTAAAGGTTTGAAGGCTAAGAAATCTTTCAATGCGTTTCTGCATATCAAGATTAAAAAGACGTTCTTTGCGCGTGAGAAAACAGGAGAATATGGTGGATGCCGTAATGTCTCGTATCACAAGTCGGTGAGCATTCGCAGTACCATTTTCTATGCATGTAGTCAAGCATTGTCATACAGATGAATAGGATATCGTCGATTACCTAGTGCTGGTCGCATTTTAGTTAATAGACAGTGTATCTTCATCTAATTGCTGGACGTAAAACTCGGCGGCGATACTCTGGTTAGAATCCCAAAATCTGTAACGGATAACGCCATTGGCGGGTTACCAGAGCAGATATCCTGTTATTTAACTCCGGTTTTGGAAAGTATTTTGTTCCTTTGTCAAACCAATGAACCGATCGGTTTTGATCATCATAAAGAATCCATTTCTCCACACAAACACTATTCGATCAAAATATGTATCATTCAATTTTCCCAGGTACAGCATCAAACAAAATTCAAAACGTCGAACACTTTGACTTTCACTGACTTATGAGGAACCAGTTTCTTCTCCTTGGCCATTTTCTTGAGATTATCCGATAACGCTGAAAAGCTGATACACAATATCCCAGACAGATTTCTGACTCATTAACGCGAGTTTTCTTCCACTAGTGTTTTCAGATATTGACTGTCAAGTGCAAATGGGCGTTTTCTACTTTGTTTTGCTTACAACTTCATGATTCGTATCCCTATTGCGGAAAATCAGAAATCACTACTGTACTGTCCGCTCAGAAGTGGTTCCTTTACATAATGATCTGTTCATGGTGGAAGCAGAGTGGGAAGCATTATCACAAAACTTAGACTCATGGTAAAAAAGTAAGCATTTATCTTTTTTTACCGTGTTCAAGATGACAGATAAAATTTTCAAATATACATTACAATCTGCAGTGACTACCATATCAATAACAAAGCAAATTCTGTTTTTTTAATGTCTTTAGTCACGATCTCTGCGTGATTAGCTTTAAGTGTTCTATTTGTGTGTATTGAAAAGTCCCATAAAATTACACAGGTTCTAGCTTTTTTAACAGTGTCTGGGTGATATTCATTCCAGTTTCACGCAGTTTCCTTGCGATTAAAATTGTATGTTTTCCAGTGCAGATATTGTCCCACTCTATATTACCGCGGTTTATTCTAACACTGTGCAACTTGATACAAGAGTGTCAACTGTTTTGGGATATTTATCACACAAAGTTTCATATTTATCTATCACAAAATCATTATTATTATTATTATTATTATTATTATTATTATTATTATTATTATTATTATTATATCAGATAAAATAATAATATCTGGTGATTAATGCATCAATTAATGTGTACAATATGTTTATATATATTATTTTTATATTACATATGCGTTGTACTTATTAGAAAGCGCTCAATATCAGGGATAGAGCTAACATATTTAGTTGGCTTGATGTGAGTTTGTGACCCTGGGTTACACGCTATTTATTATTATTATTAATTTATTATTATTATTAATTTATTATCAATTTATTTATTTATAAATTTTGGATTTATCTATAGTTGCGTACAAATTAATGGCGTTTCGAAGACGATTTTTCCTCCCACTACCATAAAAACACCAATATACTAAACTTTATATAAATCCAAATTTTAAAAATTAATCAGTTTGTCAAACGATCGGAAATAGCGTGAAACCCATTGTCACAAACTCACATCAGTTCAACTATATATATATATATATATATATATATATATATATATATATATATATATATATATATATATATAGTTGGAATGATGTGAGTGTGAGTGTGTGACTCTCGGTTTAACGCTAATTGCGATCGTCAGACAAACTGATTAATTTTTAAAGTAATCCGTTTTTAAATCATATTTTAAATATCTATTTATTATATATTATTAATTAATACTAGTATACGATTATTATTATTATTATTATTATTATTATTATTATTATTATTATATCAGATAAAATAATAATATCTGGTGATTAATGCATGAATATCGGACCACAATGTCTGATAAGTAATGCATGGATATAATAGATTTCGATATCAAAAAAATTGGATGTCTTTAACTGTTCATCAATTTCAAGTTTATTCTTCCTCTTCCTAAGGTGTTTCTTTATCCAACAGTTCGACTAGGCAATAAATTCCAATATCCTTTCTGTCAGCCACTATACCCAACGCACCAACGACAATCTGTATGATTTTGAACCGCAGCTTCCATTGACGTGATACTTCAAACTACAATGGTCCAATTATTATTATTATTATTATTATTATTATTATTATTATTATTATTATTATTATTATTATTTAGGCCAGTTGTCAAATCTCTATTGGTAAAATCATATTTAGGATGCAATAGTCTTCCGCCTTCTTCAGGTGTTTATCAATTTGCTCGTTAACCTTCTGGGAATTTTGGACCGAGGCCTTTATTCAGCTCACGGGGATATATTATAATCAATATTCTTTCTTAAGCAAAGGTGAATCAACTCAACGACATGGCCGGCAAACATTCCGGGCTGAAAATGAAAGGAGGCTGATATTCAAAAAAATACTCAGACACAAAGATCCATGAAGGAAAGATGATCTATTATTAGCTATTCGGGTAATTTGGAATAAAATTGCTGGTGTTTCATTAGTGATGTCCATATGTCAAATTGCATATTTGTTAAAAAGGCCTCGAGTGCTGTGACTTCTGTTACCCGGTATAGTTTTTTTTATTTTTATTTTTTTGTGATTCTGTGACATTCAGTGACTGAACAGCCACTGCTATTTTCAGTTGAAATTTATAAAATATTGCTCTTATGTCTGTCAAAAAGTGAGGTATTTTACATCCTGTAGCTCGTTCCCTAGCGTTTGGTTCCTTTTTTTTTTTTGGTTTTGTTTTGTTCGGTTTGGTTTTGTTCGTTTTGGTTTGGCTTGTTTTACGGCATATCAGCCTCAAGAGGTTATTTAATGTCAACAAGATTTTTATTGATGGTAATATCTTTTCTTTCAAAAATTCATTGCTTGTAATATTTTATACAAAAATGTATTGCTGGTATTAAAACCTATTTATACACTTTCATGGCATTTTGACCCCAATTTCGGGGTTAAGTATTTACGCATAGCTGGTACCCTAACAGGTGCTACTACCCCAGGTCAGGGAGTACCTGGAAAAACCAGCAATTAATAGGTGTTTCCTGATCAGAGGTCTTGGTGTTGGATGTAGTTTATCGCTTTACCTAGGACTCGGATTTAGTTTATTATCTTACCCAGGTGTAGTTTATCGTCTTACCCAGGACGGGGTGGTGTTCGGAAATAAATCTCTGGTTACCGAACAGTGAGAGAAACAGAAAGGTGCTTAACGCTTTTAAGCAATAGAAGGATGTATTACTTCACATGTGACATGAAATAATTTGTCAAACCTCTGCTTTACTTAAATGGCGAAAAATAAACTGTCCTCTCATGTTTTCTCATCGTAAATATCACCGTAACCAATGGCGCCCTGGCCAGTGATTTTCGGTAGGATGAAGCGAGATGGGAGAAAGTGATTCTTGTTGATGTGCCAGATATCTGAGCTTTCAGATGTCCTGAAAGAGTCGATTATATAGTATTTTCCATTAATCATCTGAGAGACATCTCTGCATTTCATCAGTATGGCTGGGGCAAACCCACAGGAGAGCGACTCGTTGTGCCTTCTAGAGCAAAGGTTCTCAGCTGACTTGAAGTGTAATACTATATTGAATCTATTGCTAGATCAGCTGCTAGGACAGTCGGTTCAATGTGCCAGGCGTGACAATTTTCTCTCCAGAATCTACCATATATATCTTTACGCCTACCATTTGTCCATACTTAGAATATTGTTGCTGCATATGTTGCGGGGCCCCTGTTAATTATCTTGAGCTCCTTGATAAAATCCAAAGAAGAATGAACAATATCGTCGGTCCTGACTTTACAGCTTGTCTTCAGTTACATTCTTACAGTCGTATGGTTGCTTCTCCGAGTCTTTTCTATGAATTCTTTCAAAGTAATTGTTCGGATGAATTCTATGCTATGGTACCAAATATTTCTTTAAACATGTAAATCCGGTGTCGCTTTATTTATCAATTTAAAGTTTAATTGGCAAGATGTAACCGTAAGTTCTATGCTAAGAGTTTCTTCTCTCGTAAGTGTAACTCACTTCCGGCTCCATGATTTCCACCCAAATTTGACCTACAAAAATTTAGATTCAATGTCAATCGCTATCTACTGTCCTCCTGATTAACTCTTTTCTCTTCCCGTTCATTAGTAATGTTTCTATTTCTAATTCTTTGACACTCAGTAACCCGTGCCTTGCTTGGGGTGAAAACGATTAAAAAAATCAATCTGTAAAAAATATTGTTTCAGATAACGGGTCTGCTTCTGCTGAAATGGAGGATGCCAACCACAGGATATATATATATATATATATATATATATATATATATATATATATATATATATATATATCTATATATATATATATATATATATACACGCACACACACACATACACACACACATATATATATATATATATATATATATATATATATGGTTGGATAGATGTGAGTTTGTGACCCTGGATTTCACTCATTTTGCGATCGTCAGACAAACTTTGTTTTAGTTTGTCTGACGATCGCAAAAGCGTGAAACCCAGGGTCACAAACTCACATCAATCCAACCAAATATATTATCTCTATCTCTGATATTGAGCGATTTCTAATAAGTACCGCGCATATAACATATAAATAATTATATTTATATTTATATCTATATACACACATTTTTAACATACATACATACATACATATATATATATATATATATATATATATATATATATATATATATATCAATGGATATACTCTCATAACGTCTTTATTCATCAACAGCATGATGCGAATCCTGATCATGGCACAGTGATAGAACTTTGGATGCGCGTTAAGCGTAAACTGCGATGTCAGTCCGGAACTTCTGAGGCGTTGGCTACGTTGTATCTTCTCGAATTCTTAGCAGTTTATTTTAAGCCTTTAAAGCGAAGTATTAGCACATTTTGTTGCCATTTATTATATTAACGAAGACGACATATACTCTGGAGACATTGCAGCATTTTGTGGATCCTGTGTTACAAGAACAATCCTGTGTTCTCCGCCTTTTATTTGCTGCGTAATCTACCATTAACCGTGGAAATAATAGTGTTTAATTAGAATAGACGTATATACCTGTGTCTTCTTGCTCACGGAATAGAAGTTCATTTTACGCTGCTTACGTGAAAGATTACCTAAAAAGTGACCATGGATGAAACCTAAATCGACCAAATCCAGTGCCGGGGCCATTTCACTTCTTGACGGAACGACTCTCTTATTGTTCATGTCTTCAGGGGAGTAGACGTACTCGTTCTCATCACGCTTATCTTATTATGGGTTGTGAGACTATTTATTCCATAGTGGGGTGCTTTTGTATTTATCTTCTTTTAAATCGGTTGTCACTAAAGGCAATACAACCCAGTCTGCCCAGCTACTTACCCATGTGCAGAGAAAAGATGTATCCATACCTTTCTCAAAGGTATTCGCTCGTAGCTGAATGCAATGAAATCGATTGTAATTCAAACTCGTCTCTCCAATTCTTCAACCCTAGCTTCCTTCAATTAGTCTACTGATAAGTAATGTGATTTAATTTATCCATTAGAAAGAAAGAATAAGGTAATCTGTCTGTGAGGCTTAAATAAAGTGTTAAATTTAAAATTATGTTCAGAAAACCAGGAATGTGAACCAACCGAAACGGTGCAAGTCTATCAATAAAAAAACGAGCCCGCTATAATATCACAGACGAGTTCTAATAAAAAATACTGGGACCGTTGCTATGACAACGGAGCTAAAGTACGGATAGTGAGGCCGCTTGTCATAGACTGACCTTGATCCCTGAATCACATATAAAATAAGTTAGAACGTTATCGTTTTTTTTTTCTGTTATTTATAGCACTGCTTGGAAGGAATGTGCGTAGAGTGTGGTCGTTTCTATATATCACAGCGGTTCCATAAGTGATCTAGACTTATGAAGGAGTTTTGTGTCAATCACAATATTTCACATGTCCGGCAACCTCCATATTCCTCAGATCTCGTTTTTTAAAAAATAAATTCCCTCTTGGAAGAGACAAGATTTCAAAACGACTAGGAAATACAAAAAGAACCTGACAAGGCAGATGCTCGCTATCACAAGAAAGTAGTACTAAGAAAGCTTCCTTTAAGTAAAATGTCACTGGATAATACGTGGTTTCAGAAGGTTACTAGCTCAAAGGAGATTAAATGCCGAAGCGTTGTCGCTGTTTTTTGATAGCACCAGTCTCGATACATTTTGAACAGACCTCGTATAATTATGAATGTTAAAGAGTCTTTGTGCCTGTATGAAAATGTATTGTGACTCATGACGCAGCCTTTTCTTGATGGTGAGGACAATTATTTGCCTTAAATTTAAATGAATTAAATCAAAGAACTTGATGTCGGGGCTTCAGTAGGAAAACGCGATCCAATAATTGACAGTATTTAGAGAAACCATAAGAGAAAGGGGAACCGTATTTCTGCCAACAATACGGACTAAACATGAATCAATGGATTCAACATTACAGATAAAGAGGATTATAAGCACGCGTCGAGCAATTGTACTTAGCTGTCATCTTAACATTGAACTGACACGGCGCATGCGTGGTATGAATATAAACGAAAGCTTGGTTTTGACCAGCGTGCCGTAAGAATGCGATAGGGTCAATCTTAGCCATGGGTGGCTTAGTTTATGGGGTTAATGCAAGGTTAAAGACATGTTGGCCAATATTGGTTATTCGCTTTGCGAGCAAAGAAGAGAAACTTGATCTCGGGCCAAAATCTTTCTTACTGGTTTTCTATCTGGATTTGGCAAAGCTTCGATTGGCTACGTTAGAATTTCTATATTGATGGCGGCGCAGTAAAAGAGTTCCTGTTTTTGTTACCGGAAAAGAAATTAACTTGGATATTTGGTACTTTCTTTCTTTAAATAAATTCTTCATTGGTTTCTTTTTTGCCAATTTTTTAGTATTTTTTTGCGTTTCGCTCTTAGCATATCATAGAAAAGACGAATATACCAAGGATTAAATTAAGCATGTTCATTCATATATATATATATATATATATATATATATATATATATATATATATATATATATATATATGTGTGTGTGTGTGTGTATGTGTGTATGTGTGTGTGTGTGCATGCGCGTGTATAAAAAGATTTCTAGTGCAATACTATCTAAATACCTATTCTTAAAACAGGAAACATTTTATTAATCAAAACGTTGCATACAAACAAAGCTTCTCGGAATGAAGAAAAACTATTGAAATGAAACGAAGCGCCGATCAACAGAATTAAAAGGGAGAAGGGAATTAAAAATAATTAAGATTGTTTTTTTTTTCTCTTCAAATCCCCTTTTTAAATAATTAAAATATCTCTGACATCGCATTTTAAGATATATTTACCAAAATTAAACCAAATTTCTTGAAATTTATTAAATAAAATTATGATTGGAATCCACCTCGAATTCGGAATCTCCAGCAACTCTTTGAGACGATATCGTTGTTTAAGTGGGCAAATGTTGCAATAATCCTTGACTTCAGTTCATATATATATATATGCACACATATTACTGAATAAACATAATATCCAACATCGATAGTACGACGCTTGCAAAACTCTCTTTCTCTCTCTCTCTCTCACTCAGTCTCTCTCTCTCTCTCTCTATATATATATATATATATATATATATATATATATATATATATATATATATATAATTTATCTTTCACTATTAGGGGATGTTTTAATATGTGTACAATTTTTTAAAAGCTTACAATTATATATATATATATATATATATATATATATATATATATATATATATATATATATATATATATATATATATATATATATATATATATATATATATATATATATATATATATATATATATATATATATATATATATATATATTTAAAGACATACTAAATAATAAAATTTATAAAGGCGTTGGTTAGATCCAGTGACAGGAGTGTGAGTTCAATACCCGGTTAAGGCAATGGAGAACTTTCAGAGGGAAAATTAACTAATAACTGACGCCCATTAAACATGGCACGTAGAACTAGAGCAGTCTACCCCAGTGAGCGAAATAAAGTGTTCATCTCGACATTCCAATCACCTGGAAAAGGCCGAAGCGTACAACGGCCGAAACGTTATAACTAATATGGCGACAAAGATGAGGACAATAGTCCGAATAATGTAAATAACATGAAATAGTAACTAACGTTAACATCATGATTGTGATATTATTTTTCATTCGATTTCGTGTCGCATATTTTTCTATTCTAGTTACTTTTTTGGTGAATGCTGCTGTTCTATATTTCCATCTTCGTGATTCTGTAGCGCCTGTTCGCGAAAATCAAAGAAGGCTGGTACTCGCTAGATCCTGAAGTCACTGACCTGAGAAGTCCTTTGTATACAGTTAACAGTATAGAGATTTCTAAATAGGTTGAGTGCCATGGATGGTTTCGATATGAAAGTTTCAAACAAACAAGGCAATGATAGAATGTCAGTCAAGTTCCAGAGTTTCATTTCGTAATGTTCAATTTCCTTATTATTAGATTGGTGCAAAAATAATGACGTAATAATGTCGTTTTTTGACGTATTTTGAACGGCAAAAAACGACATTATTACCTCATTATTTTTGCACCAACCTAATAGATAGAGAGAACTATCTATTTGTTTCATTTCCACATGATTATAATGAGAGGAAGAAGGGAAATAGAATATTGTGAAGAAGAGAGATCAGGAGAACAGATACTACACTCTGATTCTTAAGCCGATGGCGAGAGATAGATATTAGGTTGGTGCAAAAATAATGACGTAATAATGTCGTTTTTTGACGTATTTTTAACTTCAAAAAACGACATTATTACGTCATTATTTTTGCACCAACCTAATACATACATATATATATATATATATATATATATATATATATATATATATAATTCCAAGATCATTTTCCAACTTGAATGAATTAAACCTTTAATTTTATGTCCTGGAGTAACAAGTTACCTCACAGTTTTCACGAACGATTTTATTTTCAAGCATTTTTTTTGTTGTTTCACTGCTCTTTGGACTGTCATAGCTGAAACCCCTCTCTCACGTGCCAAATAACTTATGGATTGAGTTGCATTTTTTTTTTCTAATAGATCTCTTTAGCTCTAAAATGAAATAATGCCCCCTTTTCATGCTGTGACCTACTGATCCCAACTTTCCTCTCTACTGTTGCGAATTTTTAAAACTTATTCTGCGTTCTCTTGATGTTTATTGAATGGACTTTGAAAATAGAAGTCAGAGTGTGAGTGTCGGTACCATTACTGAAAACTTGAATGATATTTTTACTCCCCAACCAACTCATTGCTCATTTTGGAAGATAATAAAAATGTGACACAAAACGTTTTAAACTTTTCTCCTTCGAGCTGAATAATTCAAAGTGTTTTTCGTCGATACTTCCAAAAAAATGCTGTCAAGATGCCTAAAGGACTTATCCAAAAACCTTGAAAAAATAAACTTAATTGGTTAAGTGTTTCTTTGTTTTTTTTCATATGTTAACCATTTTGTCGAATGGAAAATTCTGCTGTTACATGATTTGGATAATGTTGCTGTTATTCCCGGTATAGAGAACCTTTTGTTTATTCGGTCAATGATTAGATGCTACACACACACACACATATATATATATATATATATATATATATATATATATATATATATATATATATATATATGTGTGTGTGTGTGTGTGTGTGTGTGTAACTATTCACATTTATGTATTTGATATCTGCACATGACTTCACGAATGAATACGTCTGAGTGAGGTGTATTCGTAAGGGAGATGGATAGATAGATACATAGATATCGAACAGCGGTTGAGAGAAAGATAACGATCATATATATATATATATATATATATATATATATATATATATATGTGTGTGTGTGTGTGTGTGTGTGTGTGTGTCTCTGTGTGTGTGTGTGTGTGTGTGTATAGTTATATACTGAGAGTGCGA
>OZ010603.1:37348446-37363446 GCA_963932145.1 Acanthosepion lycidas
TTGAGCACTTTATTCCATAAATATGGAATACCTTAAATCTATATTTCTGCATATATATGTGTGTACGTGTATTTGTGTCTGTTCTATTTGCAGTGTGTCAAAGTCATTTGTATATATAGAGAACCGTTGTGTTATCTAGAGATAGATAGATAGATATATAGATAGATATCAACAGACTCAGATAGATAGATAGATAGATAGATAGATAGATAATGAACAGACAAAGGATAGATAGATAGATAGATAGATAGATAGATAGACAGATAGATAGATAGATAGATAGATAGATTAAAAGAAAAAAGTAATGTCAGAGGAATGGGAAACATACTTATAACAATGAAGAAGATAGATAGATAGATAGATAGATAGATAGATAGATAGATAGAAAGAAAGAAAGAAAGATATATAGATAATGAACATACAATGGATAGATAGATAGATAGATAGATAGATAGATAGATAGAAAGAAAGAAAGATATATAGATAATTAACATCACAAAGGATAGATAGATAGATAGATAGATAGATAGATAGATAGATAGATAAACTATACGCTCTCCAGGACACAGAAATTAAGATAAGCAGGAGCAATGGACTAATCGTAATTGGAGATGTCAAGATCAATCAAGTTCAGAAACTTAAGTCTGTGTTTTAACTGAACAGGGACACCGAATTCCGAACGCACATTGAATACCAAAATACACATTCCAAAAGTTAATAAACTACTATGAAATCTCGTTAGACACTCAAACACAGAATCAGAAAAGGACGGCTGACATTTCGTGGAGACGTGCTGAGGAAGACGAGATTGGTTGATGGGACGGACCCTCACCTCGGCTACCCGACGGACTTGTGTGTACGGATGCTAATTCTTCTGTTCTTCTTTATTGTGTCGTGACTCATCCGAACTTTGACGATCAGGGCTCCCTACAACTCCTTGCCTATTTTTATCTCTTAAAATCCTTAGACGTTTTGTTATCTCACCTAAACCATGTTCTTCCATCCATTTACTCACACTCGCTAGGTTACGGTTTGCGGTCTTCTGTCCCACTTGCCTTCACTTTACCCTGGAAGTAGCAAAATTTCCAAGCCCTTTTTCCTCATTCTGTGCTCAAGAATTGTCAAGTGTCTCTTTCTCATTGTGTCGTTTGTTTTATTTTTCTTTAAACCTTGATTGTTGCCCAGATGTCCATAATATCCTACTTTCAGATATCTTCAATAGAATCACATTTATGTTGTTTCAAGTCTCTTCTTCAGCAGAGAGATTTTCAAGCATTCACTGTCCTACAGGACGACTGATAGGACGTAAGAGTTCGGTGCTCTTTCTTTGTTTTTAACGAAGTTTCCCTGTTTCTTAATCTTTGGCTTAGCTTTAGGAAGGCCTATTCCAAAGATGGAAAGATTAAATAAAGATGGAACAGGGAGGATAAAAGGTACAAAATACAAAAAAAAAAACAGTCAATGGTTTGCGCATGCGCAGAAACATACACAAAAAACATCTAACCAAAACAAAACGAACAGACAGATACACAAAATCACACAAACAAATCTGCCGAAAGAGACGGAAAAAGGTTTGGAAAATTAGAATGAAAAAAAAAAGGAAAAAAAAAGCAACAAAAAAATGTAAAATGTTCCTGTCTATATTTCTGAGATGAGGTATTATGTACAGTATTTACATTAGTCGGACTATTGTCCGCATATTTGTCGCCATATTTGTCACAAAGTTTCGGCCGTTTGTACGCTCCGGCCTTCTTGAGGTGGTTAGAATTTCGAACTGAACCCTTTATTTCTATCACTGGGGTAGACTCAAAGACACATGGCACAGTGGATAAAGGAGTTGGTTAGATCCAGTGACAGACCCAAAGAGTGTGAGTTCAATACCCGGTTAAGGCAATGGAGAACTTTCAGAGGGAAAATTAGCAGGAGATAACTGATAACTGACATCCATCAAACATGGTACGTGGAAAATTAGAATGAAAAAAAAAAGGAAAAAAAAAGCAACAAAAAAATGTAAAATGTTCCTGTCTATATTTCTGAGATGAGGTATTATGTACAGTATTTACATTAGTCGGACTATTGTCCGCATATTTGTCGCCATATTTGTCACAAAGTTTCGGCCGTTTGTACGCTCCGGCCTTCTTGAGGTGGTTAGAATTTCGAACTGAACCCTTTATTTCTATCACTGGGGTAGACTCAAAGACACATGGCACAGTGGATAAAGGAGTTGGTTAGATCCAGTGACAGACCCAAAGAGTGTGAGTTCAATACCCGGTTAAGGCAATGGAGAACTTTCAGAGGGAAAATTAGCAGGAGATAACTGATAACTGACATCCATCAAACATGGTACGTGGAACTAGAACAGTCTACCCCAGTGATCGAAATAAAGGGTTCAGTTCGAATTTCCAATCACCTGAAGAAGGCCGGAGCGTACAACGGCCGAAACTTTGTGACAAATATGGCGACAAAGATGAGGACAATAGTCCGACTAATGTAAATACTTTAAAATGTTCCTGTTTCTTAATATTTTGCTTAGCTTTAGGAAGTCCTATTCGGAAGATGGAAAGATTAAACAAAGATTGAACAGGGAGGATAAAATGCGTCTTCGGATTTCAGTGTCGCACTTTCTATCCTATGTTAAAACATTTATCAGATATTTAAATTGTTGAAATTGTTCAATTTTTTTCTGTAAAATTTGTAATGTGTATCTTGGCCTGTTCTTTCGGCTGACAACCATAGATTCAGTCTTATTACAATTGGCGTTTAGACATTATTTTCTCTTTCCTTCACTAGATTCTGTAGGACTTTTTGTAGTGTCCTTTCTGTGTCTACAATCAAGGCTGTGTCATCTGCTATATGCTATGTTTTTAAAATTGTAGCAAACAATGATAAACCTTGATGTCATTTCCAATTCTCTCAGTGTATATATTGAATAAGTCTGGCGAGAAGACACATCCTTGTCTTACATCGCTTTTTTTCTTTTTTTCTTTCCCAGAAAGTATAAAGATGGGAGCTCAAACATTAATTTACATGTTTTGAAGGCAAATGTGGGGATATGGTTATAAATGAAACTATTTTTTTTTTCGATAAATATTTTTTTGTTTACGGCGATATCCGATGAAACTCGGCAAATAGAATTAATGAATACTTCATCGAATCGGTTTTCAAAGGTCGCGATTGCAAAAATGTTTTGCTTAATCATAACCGGTTAACAAGCAAACGCGTTATCTATTGTAATTCATGTTTAGTCGCTGTCTATATCTCTGAGATGAGGTATTATGATTACTTACATTATTTACATTATTGGGACTGTTATCCTTAACTTCATTGCTATATTCACAGCGTTTCGACTGTTGTACGCTCCGGCCTTCTTCAGGTTAGATTGATCTAGTTCCACATGTCATGCCTCTTCCGGGGGCCTCAGTTATTTCCCTTTAACTTAACTCTCCAAGTTTGGTTCACCATGCCTCTACCAGATATATCAATTTCAATTTCAGTTATTTTCCTTCAATATATCAAATCAATGTTTTTTATTTTTGTTTTTTATTAATCCACGTCTGCTCTAGCCTGGTATTGAACTCACAACTCTTTTGGACTAGTCACTGGATCTAAGCAACGCCTTTTTATGAAACAAAGCTTGGTTTTATGTCTACGTCACTGCGTTTAGCGAAAAACCGCGAAAAATGAAAAGTCCATTGAAACGCAAATCGATTTCAACAAAAGTTTGAACTAAAACTCATCAATTTTCAAGCAATCTAATACAAACTTCATTCAATTGTAGCCAACAATAAGTTCATTGTTCAACAGTCATTTAACTTGATAATTGAGTCCACCCTTATAGTGAAAACCCGTGTAAATAGCAAAAAATGGCGATTTTTACTGGTTACTTTCTTATATTTCGTTGATCTTTCAGCCAATTTTCAACAAAATTGACAATTGCTTTATAAATGTATCCTCTTTTAAATACGTGATTGCACACTGACAAATTAAATTTAAAAAACTCCAGAATAATTTTGCCCTGAAGTGGGTTTTCATGTTGCCTGTTTTACCCCTTCATAAACTCGGCTAACTTCGATTGAATAAATACAGACTACATTTGTTATATCAGTAACAGCATTAATTCAAAATGTTTTTAATGAAAGTACTTTAAAGTAATTAAATATATAGACTCTGTTACATCTAAACATGATGCTGTTCTGACTCAATTCTAATTGAACGCTTTTTCTGATCGAGCAGCTGAGTATGGCTGCAGGTCAATAATAAATAATGAGTTAAAAGTAAACAAGCTACAACTAACCGCATACGGATCAAGAAATATTTGTACTCAGTAGTCTCAAAATCATTTGAAACATAACCGTTACCGACACCCCGTTAGCGTCAGGAAAATGCAATAGACGCCAATACCCATAATGCATCATTCACCGGCATATATAAATAGTCAATCCAACATAAAGCACACACAAGCCTGAATATTTAGTTCAAGGATGAAACGTAAAGTCGAACCTTGAAGTTGAATCTGTGTGAACTTTTATATTTACACACGCTCTATCTCTGATATTAAGCAATTTTCCCCATAAATATAGCATACGTTAAAAACATGTTTTTATCATATATATATATATATATATATATATATATATATATATATATATATATATATATATATATATATATATATATGAATTTGTAGGTCTGATGAATTGGATCGTAATTACGATTCCAATGTAATAAATTATAATCATGAAATATTAGTGTTTAAGCCTTTTTATTAACATTATTATTATAATTATTATTATTATTATTATTATTATTATTATTATTATTATTATTATTGTTATTATTATTATTATTGTATAATATAGTATATCAATTTTATATGTATCGATATTCAGTTTATTCATGAATTTTGAGAGTGGAGTGATACGGAGTTAATTGCCATTTAATCATTTTTAGGTGTATGTGTTTGTATGGAAGAGCGACAGAGATAGATAGATAGATAGATAGGTAGAGAGAGAGAGAGAGAGAGAAATAGAGATAGACGGATGGCGTGTGTCCATCTATCAATCTCTCTCTCTACATATATATATATATATATATATATATATATATATATATATATATATATATATATATATATATATGTGAGAGAGAAAAGGAGAGAGAGGGGAAGAGTTTTCGATGCTTTTTTTTTAGCGGAATATGGGTTATTTCATGCTGAAATATAAATATTTTGTACATATTTTTGTTCATTTTTTAGATAATGAAGTGGCTACAATAGATAGATAAATAGATAGATAGATAGATAGATAGATAGATAGATAGATAGATAGATAGATAGATAAGGAAGTGGCTGCAATCGAAATATATATAGATAGATAGACAGACAGTAGGAAGTAAAAGGCTTTTGTAGAGCGAAATTAAATTTTCTTGTCGTGAATTGTTCGGATGTTGGATTAACACTGCGATCAGGGAAGATTTCGCCAAGAAAGAAGATCAAATTATTGAGTATCAAAATGCAAAGGAAGGAATGCCCTACGCAAAGTTGGAACCAATGCCAGATTGATTTGATTGTTTTTACCTTTTTCCCATTTGTGCATCAAATACGTACACATAATACATATACATAGACACCAGAGACACATACACCAACACACGTATATATATATATATATATATATATATATATATATATATCTAACTATCTATATATATATATATGTATGCGTATATATATGTGTGTATGTATAAATATATATATATATATATATATACATATATATATATACATATATATATATAGACATTGATACACACACAAACATATATATATATATGTGTATATATATATATATGTATATATATATATATATATATGTATATATATATATATATATACGTATGCATAAATACATATGTATATATACAAAGAGACACACAGAGACAAACACACATAAATATATATTTGTGTATACATAAATGCATTTACGCACACACACACACATATATATATATATATAAACATTGATACACACACACACACATATATATATATATATATATATATATATATATATATATATATATATATATATATATATATATATATACGTATACATAAATAAATATGTATATATACAAAGAGACCCACAGACAGAGACAAACACAAAAATATATATTTGTGTATACATAAATGCATTTACGCACGCACACACACAGACACACACACAGAGACAGATATACACACACAAATATATATATTAGGTTGGTGCAAAAATAATGACGTAAAAATGTCGTTTTTGACGTTAAAAATACGTCAAAAAACGACATTATTACGTCATTATTTTTGCACCAACCTAATATATATATATATATATATATATACACGTAGACATACATATATATATATGCATGTATGTGCGTGTATTTATATACATATATCGATACATACATATATGTTTATATATATATGTATATATATACACAAAAACAGAGACATGCACTCACTAACATAATACCTTTATATGTATACATAAAAGCATTTACACACACACATATATATATATATACGCACTGACATACATACACACCATCATACATGCATACATACGTACATATATATGTGTGTGTATGTGTGTGTGTGTGTAAATATTTTGTACGCTTGTTACTTTTTATGAGTCCTGATTAGGAAGTCTTATTTGAACGCTGTGATGTTGACTTCGCCTTTTTTTTCTTTTTTTTTTTTTTTTTTACGGTTGCATTCGCCATTTTACATTTGTGTGCTGCTTTCTTTTATATATGTTTTTTTCAGTCTAATTTTCCAAATCTTTTTTCCGTCTCTTTCGGCAGATTTGTTTTTTTGAGTTTGTATATCAGTCTGTCCGCTTTTGGTTTGGTTAGATGTTTGTTGGTGTATGTTTCTGCGCACGCGCGAAACATTGACTAATCTTTTTTTTATTTTTTTTTATTTTTTGGTTTTTTACCTTTTATCCTCCCTGTCCCATCTTTGTTCAATCTTTCCATCTTTCTGTCTTTACTTCTTTACTTTTTTTTTTCTTTCTGATTGCTACGCTTATTTTCATTAGTTTTATTTTATCTTCTGTCTGGGTTATTATATATATATATATATATATATATATATATATATATATATATATATATATATATATATATAGTAAAGCCACTAAGACATGAGGGGTTACAAGATATGGAAGAATTAGGAACAGAAACTTTAATGATTCATAGAAAGATTAATCAGGAGGACGTTAGACAGCGATTGACATTGCATTTAAATGTCTTGAAGATTAATGTTGGCTGAAAGCATAGGGAATGTCCACGAGCCTGAAGAGCAAGAAAACAAAGTATAGCTAGCCAGCTCATGGATGAGATTTTGACCCCATTCAAGAACTGCGCTTCAAAAATTTAGAATTCATCCAAACAACATGAAACTATTTATAGAAAAAGATACAGATAGGCAAATTTACGACAGTGGAAAAGCGAATGAAGCCGAGCTGCCAGACGAGGACTAATGATATTGCTGATTCTTCTTTGGATTTCATTAAGGAGCTCAAGGTAAATAGCAGGGGCATCGGACCATATGTAACAGCAATATTATAAGCATGGACTAATGGTATACTTAAAGATATATAAGATTCTGGAGAGAAACATTGTTTAGCACGACATACCGAACTAACTTCCATAGCAGCTGACTTAGCAATGGATAAATTAAAATCTTTCTACTTCATGTCAACTTAGAAAGGATATTCTGTCCATTTTTTCGTTTCGCTCTCTTTTTCTTAAATTTCCTTTCTCCATATTTTTTTCTTCTTTTTGTGTTTCACATTCAGTTTTAATTTATTTTTATTTTTTAAAACATCTATTGTATCTTCCATCTTTCTCTCCGTTTTGTCAATTCGTCATTCTCTTATTAAATTATTTCTTCTCCAAATATCTCATTGACAAGCGCGCATCAGCCTGCTCAAGACACTACGTGCTTCCTGAAATACATTTGTGAAAGATTTTTATTTGCAAATTTTATATCCTCCTGGGGTCAATTTAAACTGTCGACTTCTTTTTCCATATATCTGAACAATACTATTTAAATTATTCACATCCAAAATATTGTCCTCATCAGCACGACCTAGATTGCTCCACTCCACAAGCAAATGTCAAAATTCTGTGGAAAAAAAAAAATTCGTTGATTAGCATGCATTAAATCTCCCTCGTTGGGTTAATTCATAATTTCTATTTTCCACTGTGTCACTGAATAAAATATTGATCTTTGACATGACTGACTCAAATCGAGGCTAGTTTTTACGTAGGAAAGGTTACAGAATAGAATAATGAATCGAAGTTTGATAATGAACGATAATATTTACGACAAAAACAAGACATTTGACATTCGCCTGCGGTGCGTAGAAGAAGTAGTCAACAGCTAGAACTGAGCCAAATAAATTCCACAATGAATCTCCAACTGGAAGATATCTACAAACCGCCCCACGCGATACGATGTATCACAAGGCCGAATTTAATTTTGTGTCGGATAGATTCCTGATACGACAATCTGTCGTTCGACATAGCCTCGTCTGAAGAAACCTCTCTGACCGGTGGCAGAGTGTTTGACCAGCACAGCTAGAGATGAATAAAAAAGCAAAATATCTACCAACCGTCCCACGCGGTTAGATGTGGCAGTAGTTCGAATTTAATATGGGGTATCCGAGCCCGCAGGCTCAGCCGAAAATTCCGGGTAGCTGTTTCCCGAGACGAGGTGTATTTACTAACTGTCCCAAACAGTCACATGTGGCACAAGGCCGAATTTAAAGTGGCATTCCCGAGCCGTACGCTCGGCCAAAATATCCATATATATCCCGCATAAACGGGATCGGGTCGGTCTACCTCCCCGAACGAGACGCTTCCCTTCTGCATAGCCTCGTCCGGGTTCCTCTCTGCCCGGAGGCAGAGAGTTTGACCAGTATTTACCACCGTATTTACGGGAATAGGGACATACCCATTAGCGTCCGTAGTTATGCTACAGCAAGGTCTAAAGAAAATATGTATGAGAGGGGGGGGAATCAAATAGCAACGAGAATACTTAATCTAATGACTACAGATTTTTTTTTCTAAGATTTAATAATGAATTTTTTACGACTTATCACCACTTTGCATGTTATTCAAAATCTGAAAACATCTTTAGTCCTTAAGATATTTTTGAAATATATGCTTTAGTGATATATGTCTTCTTAATTAACCCTTAGCTGGAGAGAGAATTAGGTCGAAACGCAGGGGTAAGCTCAGGTTGCAGTAGCTGAATCAGCTAACTGTGGTTTTGAATTGCTACCTCCATCCCCTTACTCACGAGACTTAGCACCATCTAATTTCTTCCCGTATCCTTAACTCACATTCCACCTACGTGATCGCTGTTGTGGAAACAATGAAATCATATGTACTATGAATTAGATTTTGATGACCAGGGCACCATCTTTTTTTTTCGTGATAGGATTGCAACACATAAGAATCATTGGATGAAGTGCTTTGATGTCAAGGGATACTATATTGAAAAATAGTGAAAAACTACCTTGATCCTCCAACTCCTTCGGGGTAAGGATTAGAACTTTTAGAACGACCCTCGTAAAGAAGTGATGGATTTGTACTTATTAATCCAAGATTACTTAAACGTTAGTTTTAGTGGATACCCATATTTGAATAAACCTTCTGTTTATTTATATGGTGTCTCTTTATTGTTAAAATTGTGCCAAACTGACAAGAATTCCTAGGGAGATTACCAGCACACTTAGGGTGACCTCGCCCTAGTGGTTGAATAAGTCCGGCGAGAAGATACACCCTTGTCATACGCCACTTTCGTTTTTTGTACACTAACTCAATGCATTGACTCGTAGTTTAAGTTCCGGCTTATTTGGACCTTGTCACAACTGGTTACCGTGAGCAAGATTAAGGTGAAGGCGTAAAAGCACCTGATTCGCATCACTAAAGCTATATTTTCATAGTCTTTTAAAAAGTGCAAGGGGAGCGACACGGTTACAGTTATTTTAAAAGGGCTAATGTGTCGTTTTCTTAATTAGATCTATTTATTTTACTTGGACACTTATATTAATGCAACATTGAAATGGCTATTTGCTTGTGTCACCTATTCGAATACAGCTTTGATAGTTTTAGTTTATTCTGTTGTAGTTATTTTCCAGAATGGGGCCTAAAGATGTTTTTCTGCATATTTTAGAATCTATTTTTCGAAAACAAAAGGAGAAAACTGAACATCAAATTATCTTCTTTATTTTGAAAAAAAAAAGAAGTACTGAACTCTTATGTCTCCTACATACCAGTGAGTGCTTTGGGCTCCTCGACGTCTTGTAATGTTTAGGAAACTCAAACATTTACGACTGATTAATGAGTTCGATCCCCACTGGGTGCCCTATACTTTCGGCCTTGTGCCACATCTAAGATTCGCTTAGAAAATCATGTTTTGCGGCAATTGTTTGAATTGAAGCAATAAATAACTATTTCAGTGAGTGCTGGACAATCTACTCACAAATGTGTATGAATAGAAACAAAGAAAGTATTTAAATGTTATGTAATATCGGTTCTCCTATATGCCGGTGAGTCCTTTGGGAAACTCGACGTGGTGTAATGTTTTAGAAGCCTGTCTTCCTAGATAATTTACGACTGAGTAGACAGTTCGATTCTCACTAGGTGCCATATACTTTCGGTCATGTGTCACATCTAAGCTGCACTTAGAAAAATCCCTATTTGCAGCAACTTTTTAAAACTGAGTCAAGGAATAACCATTTCAGTGAATACTGAACAATCTACTCACAGATGATGGGGAAACATGAGGCAAAAGAGATGTGGCTATACAAAATGGCTGCTGAGAATACCATGGACTGAACATGTGAGCAATGAAGTTCACAGATATACCAAAGATTAGATATTAAATAGAATTTCTTTAATGCATTTGTTTGTAAAGATATTTCCTTCTCTCTTCAAACATTGCCCCTTTTTTCAGTGTTGGTAAGAGACACAGAAAATAATCTTTAGGATAGTAGACGATAATCAACAACCCCCGAGCCACACCCGGCTCGCGAAGGATTTTTGTCCAGCCCACCAAGTTTATAACTGGAGACTAATTATCTAATTCATTTGTGGATCAAATGGCAAAAAAAATATCAGTTAGAGGTAATTGACTTACAATGCAACGAATTTTTTTAAAATCAAAATTTAATTCCGAATCAACTGTTTGGTTGGTGCAAAAATAATGACGTAATAATGTCGTTTTTGACGTTAACAAATATGTCAAAAAACGACATTATTACGTCATTATTTTTGAATCAACTTAATACAAAAGATACGAAGTTCCCAGCTGAAAATATAAAAGATATTGAATAATGCGGAAAGAATGGCATCTTTATTTGGAAGTACATTTGTGAACCACTTTTTTCGAAAATGAAGCATACTTGTTTTGGAACAAGGTTGGGTGATGACTACCCGGATGATACTTTGCTCATATCATCGACAAATACTTCACCTGATGTGGGGAATCTCTCGTGAAATAATTTGCCATTTCTAACTGTATTTCGCTTGTTAGAAATTTGCATTTTTTGTTGATTCTGTTAATTGCTGACCATTTATTCCTGCAGTCAAATAAAGATCCGACAATGCGTTGGGATGGTAAGAAAAAAAACGGATTCCAAATTCTAAGCAGAATATTATGAAGCAGGATTTCTTTGATAACAAAGAAAAGAGAACTGAGATGCAATTACGGCAGCGAATGTTGGACGGTCTCCTCAAAGACGGAGAAGAGACTCAAAGCAATGGGGATATGCTTCTACAGAAGGATGCTATGGATATAATGGACCGATCGTGTAAGCAACGATGAAATTTTGGAGAGGATGCAAACAAGAAGGAAACTTGTACTGAACATTAGAAAGAGGTAGATGAAATTTCTGGGACATGTAATGAGAACGAGGAGATAAAGAATTTGATACTCTCGGGTCGGATAGAGTAAAAGAGAGACAAAGGAAAGCAACGCATGGCATACCTAGCGGGCTTAATCAAGTTGATGGCAGAACATGGTCTGAGTGAAGTAGCAAAGTCACAAAACTTATTGAGTGCTATAAGGTATAGAAAGAAATATAGAGCCATGATCTTTTACGGGACATGACACATAAAAAGACAAAAAAAAGAACCTTGTTCAAGTAATATAACATTAACTTTGTTGTTTTTCTTTAAACCTCTGGCCCAATGTAGGTTTCTTGACGAAGGTCTGAAGAAATTATTCGTCCCTGGCACTCTGGAGGACAAAATGTATGAGAGGAGGGGAAATCAAATAGCAACGAGAATACTTAATCCAATGTCTACTGAATTTTTTTTTTTTGCTAAGATTTTTACGACTTATCACCACTTTACATGTTATTCAAAATCAGAAAATAAATATGCTAAGAATAGCATGGACTTAACATGTGAGCAATGAGAAAGTTTTAGAGAAAGTGAAAACAAAAAGGACTCTTATACTTCACGTAAGATAGAGATAAATTCTAAATAATTTTTAGGGCGCATAAGGAGAAAAGAGGACTTGGAAAATGTGATAATGACAAGACATTTTGAAGGCAAAAGAGACAGAGGAAAAAATGCATGACCGGCCTAAATTACTTATGTTAATGAATGGCAGAACTGGCTTCGAGGAGATAACAGAATTACAAAATTTACTAAGAGCGATAAAGGACTGGAAGCTTTGGAGAGCCATGATCGCCAATGTTCTGAAAGAACACGGCAAAGAAAAAGAATAAGCGTTTCTAGATAAATGATACAGATTATCACAATGTCACGATCATAGCCCGAGACCAATGAATTTCAGATTTTCAGCTCATGCAAGCCAATAAAGAGACTAAGTTCTTGACTGTGAGAGAATATTTGAAAAAAACAAAAAAAAAAAAAAAAAAAAAAAAAAACGTTATTAATGAAAGAGAACAGTGAAAGAATTGGAAATAAGAAAAAATAAGGCAACAATTGACATTGCATTTATTGAGAGCTATAAGAAATAGAGAAAAGTATATAGACATGATCCCTTACGGAACATGGCACATAAAAAGAGAAAAAAAGAATCTGTTCAAGTAATATAAAGTTGAATAGAAAGAAGCCGAAGAAGAGAATTCTAAAAGGCGAGAAGTGCGAGAGAAGAAACTGTTAACATAGAACTTACGGTTACACCTAACCATGCCAACTTTAAGATCATGAGACCTTGCCGCCAATCCAGTACTGCGCTTAAATTCAAAATTTCTACGTACCATAGATGAAATTTCATCAGGAGAATTACCATGAACATTTTGATAGATAAAGATACAGGGGAGCTATATTATAGATGTGGGTATGTAACTGATGCCGACATGCCAGATCAGGACCAGTATCATGGCAGATGATTCTTTGTTTAAATGAAGAATTTCTGAATATATAACAAGAGCGCCAGACCATAGTTGAAATCAATGTTCAAAGCCTGGCAATGGATATTTTTTGCGAAGTTCTAGAAAAAAAATCATCGCCGTTTATACTTATTGCTTAAGTTTCGGTCTCATTTTTTTTTCATAATTATTTAACACTTTTAATTTTTTTTTCTTTCTTTTTGCTAATTACTATCTAATTTAATTTTGATTGTTTTTATTTTTACCAGATTCTTTGCTACTTAAATTCCTACTATTTTCGTTACTATTGTGTTTTGCACAATCCTTTTTTTTTTCCTACATCGTTTCGTTTGATTTTCCTATTTCTATTTTTCCAATTACGTTTCCCCACATATCTGTTTTTTGGTTTATTTCGTGATTCCTTATTTAGTCCCTTTTTTAGTACATGACATCATTTTTATTTATTTTTTGTCGACCGTTTATCTTTATTCATGGATGGTAGAGGATCGAATTGACTGTTCCTATTGCATTTGGTCGACTCGGGTAGTTTCAGAAGATAATTTCTCGGAGTAAAGATACGGCGGAGAAAAGCAGCCGTGGAGGAAAATAAAGAAACTGTAGATATAATCCATTAAATAGCAAGCGATCAAACAAGAACAACAGAAAAGAAGTATAGCTAAATATTGCGATTACTATTCGTGTCGATCGAGTGGGGGATTTCTTATTTCAAAGAATGTTAAGAAAACAAAAAACGAAATAATTCTGAAGCGACCAGTAAGAAGATAATTCTAATTGTAAATCATTTTTTCGTTAAGTTTTCTTACGTTTTTATTCAAAATTCGATTCTTCTATTTCGATATCTTTATTCCTGAAGTTGCAATTCCAAATTATATATTTATTCATTTTTTTTATATTTAGAAGTTTAATTTCGACGTTGAGAAAAGCAATAAAGCTAATAAGACCACAAACAAAGCAATAAAGCCACGAAGACCCCAAACAAAATAAAAAAAAAACACTAAATCCCCAAACAAAGCAATAAAGCCAATAAGACCCCAAACAAAATAAAAAAATCCACTAAACCCGAAACAAAGCAATAAAGCCACTAAGACCCCAAACAAAATAAAAAAAAACACTAAATCCCCAAACAAAGCAATAAAGCCACTAAAAACCCAAACAAAATGAAAAAGCCACTAAATCACCAAACAAAGCAATAAAGCCACTAAGAACACCCAAAAACAAAAAAAGGCACAAAATCCCCAAACAAAGCAATAGAGCCACTAATACCCCAAAGAAAATAAAAAAGCCACTAAATCCTCAAACATAGCAATAAAGCCACTAAGACCAAAAACAAAATAAAAAAGCCACTAAACCGCAAACAAATCAATAAAGCCACTAAGACCAAAAAGAAACTAAAAAAGCCACTAAATCCCCAAACAACAAAAATCCACTAAATACCCATTCAAAGCAATAAAGCCACTAAGACCCCAAACAAAATAAAAATGCCACTAAACCCCATACAAAGCAATAAAGCCACTAAGACACCACACAAAATAAAAAAGCCACTAAATCCCCAAACAAAGCAATAGGGCCACTAAGAACC
>OZ010603.1:37368446-37383446 GCA_963932145.1 Acanthosepion lycidas
ACAGACCGAGATATGATAGTAGATTTTAAAGAGCTGAGATAGATAGATAGATAGATAGATAGATAGATAGATAGATAGATAGATAGATAGATAGATAGATAGATAGATAGGTATAAATGAACGGAGATAGGTAGATACATAGATAGGAATAAAGTGAGATAGATAGATAGATAGATAGATAGATAGATAGATAGATAGATAGATAGATATAAATGAAATGAGATAGGTAGATACATAGATAGGAATAAAGTTAGATAGATAGATAGATAGATAGATAGATAGATATAAATGAAATGAGATAGGTAGATACATAGATAGGAATAAAGTTAGATAGATAGATAGATAGATAGATAGATAGATATAAATGAACTGACATAGGTAGATACATAGATAGGAATATATTGAGATAGATATAAATGAACTGAGATAGATATGTAGATAGGAATAAAGTGAGATAGATAGATAGATAGATAGATATGAACAAAACGAGATAGATGCTTAACGAGAAATTCGATGTCTTTCTGAGTCTGCTAGTCTGTATTGTGAAAGGCGTGATTTCCCTCATTCCTCTCCTCGTTAGGAACCCGTGTTTCAACATGATATGGCCGGAAGCCATGTTTATATTGAATAGATTCTTCTTTTGTATGTATATGTAATAACACGTACTTTCTGTAAAGAAAGATTTACTCTGCTAATATTCTAATTATCACGAATTATATTTCTCAAATACCTGACTCATCACACACACACACACGGATATATATATATATATATATATATATATATATATATATGATAATCCTGAACCTACCTACCTAGGTTTCACCTAAATTGATCGTCATTTTATTCCCCATCCTCAATGTAAATACAGAGATAATATTTTAAAAACAGGCCACTCTAATGTTCCATTGTAATAATAATAGTTTATTTCACCAGAGACCTTTTAATGGACGACTTAAAGTGATCTGTTTTTCTTTAAAATATACTGGCAGTAGAGCCCGGCGTTGCTCGGGGATGTAACATTTAGAGATAGATCAAGTATCGACCATCATAAAGACTGAAAAATGAATTTGACAAAGATTATTGTTTAAGGTTGACGGACACGCATGTCTCAATCAGTTTTTTTTTTGTTTTCTTTATTTTTTTAACGTATTGGTCAAACCCAAACTCAAACATAAACATTGTTTTCAATCGTCATGAGTCTACCGATTGAATAGAATTTTATTATAAACAATTGTCTTGTAAATGGAATTTTTAAAGCATTCTGAATGTAAAAATAAAGAAAAAAGTGTGCAAGACAATAAGAAACACTACCTACCAAAAAGAAAAGTGAAGTTTTGTTGAAATCGGTTGAAAAATGTAGGAAATCCGATCCCATATATAAACGAACACCCCTACACACAACCTGAGTTTTATAATAAGTATAACTCGATATGAGTTGTTCCCCTTTCATTCTCGAAACAGCGATACCTCGTAATCGTGTTATCAAATTAATTTCGTGTCAAAACAATTGTGTTTTTCCAATTTCTGGCGCTGTCAGAACCACCGCAAGGTTATTTGACGTAGTCCTGTGAAGTTTTGTTGAAATCGGTTGAAAAATGTAGGAAATGCGATCCAATATATAAACATAACAGACACACACACACAAACTGAGTTTTATAATAAGTATGATATATATATATATATATATATATATATATATATATATATAACTTATAAATGTGTGTGTGTGTGTGCATGATTAGTTTATGTTGTAGTTTTCTTGAAGTACTAGTTTGGAATCTAGTTCGATTTCTTTTAGTTGTTTACATGGATTAATATCAAAGTGTTCTTTCACGTGAATTTTTTGTTCATTGTTTGATTTTTCTAAGCGACATATCAACACCTCTATGTGTCATTTAATGCCGAAATCTAAATATTTTGAATGCAATTCTGTTCCTTCAACTAGAGATAACATGTATTTTGGGGAATTATAATATAAATAAATAATGTTAGAAATTTTATTATTAATATTCTTCGTAATTTTACTATAAATATATTTTGTTCGCAATTTTCATATAAATAGTTATTCTTGGTAATTTTATCATAAAATATGTGTTGGTAATTTCTTTATATAAAATGTATTTTTGATGTTTTTTACTATAAAAATGTATTCTTACACTTTTTTATTTACTGCCAAAATTTAAATAGTCTGAATGTAATTGTATGCTTTCAACTATGCCTCACCTATTGCATTGTTGGTAATTCTACTGTAAATAGATATTGCAGGTAATGTGACTATAAATATATATAGTTGGTAATTTGACTATAAATAGGTATTAGGTTGGTGCAGAAATAATGTCGTTTTCTCACATAGTAACATATGTGAGAAAACGACATTATTTTTGCACCAATCTAATACTATTGGTAATTATTTACTATAATTTGTTGTAAATTTTTATATGAAAATATGCTCCGGGTGTTTGTTCTATAAAGATGTATTTTTATACGTCCATAGTGTTTTGTTTCGGTTTGGAGGTTCACGATTTGTCCATAGCTGGGATCCTAACACGAGCTATCAAACCGGGCCAGTGTTTGCCTGGTCACAACAGCAAATAAGACATGGTACCACGCTCCTCAAAACCTCCAACCTACCGATCTTCTTGTCGGATGTATTTATCGTCCAAACGAGGATTTGTTTATTGTGATATCGTTCATAATTATATATATATATATATATATATGTGTGTGTGTGTGTGTGTGTGTCAGTGTGTGTATCTATCTATCTATCTATTTATCTGTGTGTGTGTGTGTGTATATATATATATAAATATATATATATATATATATATATATATATATATATATATATTCGAAAATTATAACATAAATATGTTATAAAATTACTCCAAAAATAGACATTTTGTTTCAACACTTCTGGTGTCTTCTCAAGTGATGATGTTGAATGTAGAATAAAGTGTTTTAAAAGGTTCAAATCAATCAGACACCCCTCGCTAGGGGAAACGCTGTTACATAAGCTGTAATGACAAATGAAAATACAAGTATATGAAAATTCAAAAATCATGACAACAAATTGTAAATTTTAAATTTAATCTATAAATTAAATTTAATCTATATATTAAATTTTAAATTTAATCTATATTAAGTCTAAAATTATAGAAACTGAGGAAAAATACACTTTTTAAAAAATTTACTTTCTTTTTATTGAAATTAAATTGCAATAAACGTGAAGATCTAATGCTGCTCTGAACACCGTTTCAACTTTGAAGTGAAGATATGTGCAAGGGAGTGTGAAGTCATGCAAAAGACAATACGTACGAAATCAGATTATAATACACAAACACGCACACATATTTAGATATATATATACGCAAAAAAGCGACGAGACAGGAAATATGTCCACGACATTTAAAAAAAAAAAAAAAAAAAAAAAACAACATATAAATACAATGAAAGGCACATATAATCGATTATGCACACACACATTTATAAAGACATGCACATATAGCCACCAAGAAAAATTCAAATTTCAAAGGTTTAATATAGATAGAATAGAAAAAAACAGATATATATATATCTTAAAATAATTGTTGAACTTTGTTCATTTCCTAATGTGTGATGTTATTTGTTTGCATTTGATATGCCATGAGGAGATATGAATGTATGTGCGAGATTCATGGAAGATTAAAGTTTAAAGACAATAAAATCGACCTTTCTAACCGAACGCTCCTCTGTCGCCCAAACGGTTAAGTCACGTTAGGTTATATGGCGGTTCGGTCTAGGATACAGGTTCGATTCCTGTCGGAAATGAAAATGTCTTGGTTATTCAGGCCGGTAGATGTTGTTTAATACTGCTTATTATAAAAGAGAGCATTTGCATAAATATTTGTATCTATAAGAAGAATGTATAAACATAAAAATATATATATATATATCATTTTGAATTTGTAAGTCTGATGAATTGGATCGTATTTACGATTCCAACGGAATAAGTTATGACCATGTAATATTAATGTTTAAGCAATTTTATTTTATTTTTTTATATTTATATATATATATATATATATATATATATATATATATATATATTAGGTTGGTGCAAAAATAATGACGTAATAATGTCGTTTTTTGACGTCAAAAAACGACATTATTACGTCATTATTTTACACCAACCTAATATATATATAATATTAGCTAAATTCCTTTAAAATGAAACACTTCCGAAATCACATAAAATTAAATTTTAACTGTGGAATTTAACCAAAATCTATATATATTTCAAATATTAAAATATAGATAAAGATAGTAAAATGTATATATAGTTTATGTACGAGGATAAATGAATTTTTGTGTAAATTATCTCAAGTGTTTCTATGGGTTTTTTTTTTTTTTTGGATTTGTTAATGATCGTATGTATGTAGGGATTCAAATGAATACATTTGTGAGACATATATGAATAAATGAAAATTAATATTACCCTCAAATTCTATTAAATAATGAAACCTAATCTTTAATTTAGTCTACCAATATAATAAATAAATTACATTCATAAATTAATTTTAAATATTAAAATAGATGTTATTGTTATTTTTTTATTTTTTTTTTATTGTGGAAATACAATTAGTCTGGTGAATAAACTATTAAAATTTTAAATATTTCTTTATGTCCTAGATAAATATGTTTATTACAATAATAGTTATATTTACTCCTGAAACTATTTACTTAAAAAATTAAAGATTTAAGTTAATAACAAAATTTTTTTCAGACATCGAATTTTCTATCAAACATTGTAAACTATCTTTTACATAATTTTGTTAAAACAAAATTATAACAACTCCATCTCTTTCCCCCCCTATCTATCTTTTTACCATAAGACTCACTTGTATACATTTTCTACAATTCATTTCCGTTTTATTAACCATCTAAAGAGGTCAAGGTTCTGTCACTCCTCCTACTCCAATATAAAACATACTTAAGAGAGATATGAAATTAACCCCTCCCTATACTTTATATTGTCTGTTTAACTACCACTCTCAACCCCCTCTATTAAATTACAAAAATTACACTACCCACCAATTTCTAATCCCATTTTTCCTCTCAATTCGTTGTTGGAAGTTTCACCTGATGATCCTGAATCCTTAAAAAAGGATTTAGAAGAAATAAATTATCGTAATGGTACCTTAAAGTGGTTTGTTTTTCATTACATACACATTGAGCTCTCAGGATTTCATCCTCTTTGGATTTACCAATTCGATTTACCAAGTTCCTTATAACTTAATTATATATATATATATATATATATATATATATATATATATATATATATATATATATATATATATATATATCAAAGCCCTTGGTATATCATTTGGTACGTGGGAACTGGAGGCTGAATGTCGACCTTCGAGGACAACGACAGTTCATCAAGATTGTAACCAGTTTGAAAAGGAAAAGGTGGAACATGCTAAGGTTAAGCTCAATCTTCGTAACGGTAATCTTGAAGCGCCAAATTCCACCCTAACCTTACAGCATGTATGAAGTTTATGTGGTAATTTTGAAATTTCAAAGGCAGGTCATCACCGTCACCAAAAATCAATGCTTGTGCATCCTTGTACATTCTGCCATAAATCAGCTTCTGGGTCAGTAAGACACCTGAAAATTCACGTTGTTGACGTGAATGTTCGACTTAGGGTTCTCCCTTAAAGGTGCAACATTTGCGCAAAAGCTTGTAAAAGTAAGTCTGGTTTAAAAAGTCATTTGTGGTCTCATGATCGGTGATTCTGAAAGTTGAAAAAAAGAAAGAAATTTGTTGAGGAGATGGTCTTCTTCTGTCAAGAAGTGACAACCACTATATATATATATATATATATATATATATATATATATATATATATATATATATATATAACGAAGATAGATATAACTTGAAACTCACACGATGTATTGCTTATATAAATACGAGCCTTTACTGAAAGATTTATCAGCTTCGTTTTTTTAATCCAAATTTTATTATGAAAACGATGATTCCTATAATAAAATCTGACATCGAAAATTACGCAACTTCTGCATCCAGCTAGCATGTCTGAACCATTATATTTGTCTATAAATTCCTAAACGTATTTATAAAATCGTTTCCAGAATTTGATCCGAGTCCAGATTTACGACTGTGTCAAAATGAATTAGCATCGCCCTTCGTCAACCTTTCTCCGCAGTACCGAATTTGGTATGCAAGCCACTAAGTACCGTCAATGACCTGCCAGGCGGTCGTTGACGCTGGCAGGAACGGCCCGGCCAAAACGGCTGGCCATAGTGGATGTAGGGACTGTCTGACTCATTACTTGTCTATTTTGCGTTTGTTTTTTTTGTTTTTTTTTGGGGGGGGGCTTTTACTATAACATTTCCTGGACACATAGACGAACACAGACACACGAACCAAAATAGAGAGGGGGGAAGAGAGAGAGAGAGATGCCCTTTCCTTTGCCCTATGAAAGCATCAACTCTATCTGTCAACGCCAATATCTCTACCAGATGCTGCGTGTCTAACCTCGGTGCAAATGGGAAGATTCCCACCGTCGAAGCCTAGTGAATGAAACAAAATCTGCAAAACTCCTTATTATGCATTATTGTTTTTTGTTTGATTATTTGTTTGTTTTTTTGTTTTTTTGTTTTTTGTTTTTTTAAGGGAAATGATTCATACAGATTTACGAATTTGAATGCCATTTGGCAGTTGTTATAAAACGCGCCAATATTGTACGGAATCGTATTTGTTGTTACATCGGCTCATAAAATTGTCTGAATCAATATCGAAAGATTGTTTTTTTTTTTCGTTCTTTTTCGGTGATGTTGCCTTTTTTTATTTCTTTCTAAATGTTTCTTGATATCTGAATATTTGGTGTGTCTTAACATCTCCGTTTTAAATGTGCTTATCCCTCCCTACCTTCCTTAGTTCCATTGTTTGCACATCGCGTGCTGTACTTTGTGACCCTCACTATATTATCGCCATTTGCTTTTCTCTACCTACATTTACATACGTTACAAATTAAACAATTAAAAGATACGAAATCTTTGTGATTCTTTTAGACCATTTTGTTTTTTTACCATCCAAATTCGTGAATTCCTTTGGCTTATGCTAAGTTTCGAAAAAAAAAGCCTATATAAAATTCATAATTTTTTATCCATAATTTTGAATATATTTAATTCTCAAAATTTTTCATAAGAAAAATCTCATATTGATGTGAAAAAAATGCCTCACAATATTTGCTTAAGATAAAGGATCTATTACGATATGTCTCTAATTTGCATTTCTATTTATTTTCAATTTTTCTGGTTGAATTCTTCACCTCTATTGAATATGACCTATTATTGTACATAACTAGGTTTTGATAAAATTAATATTTTATATGAATACTAGCTCATGATTGTTGAAACGTAGTAGAGTTGGGGGCCCGGTACCATTGATAAGGGACCGTATCATAGCTTCGGGTTGGGCAACGGCCCTGCCTGCCAATACTTCATGAATACTGATTTTGACAGTCTGAATACACGGCACTGACATATCAGAGAGGCTACATTGTTTTATTGAGAAAATGAAAAAAAAGAAAAAAAAAAGAAAAGGAACGAAAAATTAAAGTCTATAACGTCACTGGAAACCGTTTTCAAATTTCAAATATTTTCTTTTGTACAACCTTATATAGCTGGCCACTCGAGGATTCGATGATACTCGTCTACTATGGCAGCTAGCCAATCCCTATTGCAGTCGCTTGCTCAGGTGCATTTATGCTTATTCAACACCCACAGAGCCCACCTGTGGTTTATACTGCAACTATGCTGAACAGACCTTTGTTTATCTAACCTGGTCAACAAATTGATCAAGGCCAGCACACTCAAGTCCTCCGCCACGATGACTTGTGACTTCATGCTAACACTCCTATCGACGGCACACAAGGGTCCCGTCTACCCAATTTCACTCACAAGGCCTGGGTCAACCCGTGGTATGGCTTTCAGTCACTTTCCAAAGTTGCCGCTCGCTGGGAACGTCACTGCAGTCGGATTCCTGACGAATCGACCATGATGTGATTCGAACCCGGGTTTTATGGCCCGAATGCGAACGTTCTAACCACTTGGCCTCGTGCCCATGTATAAATGAATAAATTGACTTATAAAACTGTTTGCAACACAGATTTTCGGCTGGTGATTATTAATGATAAAAATTATCGTGGTCTTTATGTAGGTTTCCCGCCAACAGGATTTGAGGTTTAATCAGAGGTTTAATCAGAAATCGAGTAGAGACAGTTCTCTTTAATATTCCAGTACACCAAATTGAGTAAAACAGAGATGCCAGGGTTAATGACATTGCAGATCCTTCATTAGATTTTATCAAGAACCTCTAAATTGATAACATGAGCAAATATGACAGCAAAATTCTAATCATGGACGAATGGTAGATTCGTAAATATGTAAGACAGATTCAAATCAGAAAATCTATCTAGCACGGGACGACGCACCAACATTCCTAGCAGCAGACCTAAGAGATGGTTCCATGTAATCTTTCCATTTCATGCGAGTAGACACCGGTAGTTCGAGAATGCGCAACTAGTCCATCTCATGGAGGTTAGAATTGGCCATGGAAATCAGGAAGAGTTTTCGCAGAGGATTAATAAGTAGCAGATTCGTTTTGAAACTGTTGAAATTAACAAGACATTCTTTGCCCAAACAGACAACAGAATGTGGTAATTTTTTAGAGCATCTGCCAATGTGATCTCAGCAAACCGATCAGACTATTTACATTATTCCGACTATGTCCTCATCTTTGTTGCCATGTTTATCACAATGTTTTGGCCGTCGTACGCTCCGGCGTTCTTGAGTTGTTTGGACATATGGCACAATGGATAAAGGCTCTGGTTAGATCCAGTAACACGACCCAAAGAGTGTGAGTTCAATACCTGGTTAAGGCGGTGGAGAACTTGGAGAGGGGAATTGACAGGAGATAACTGACATCCATTAGATATGACACATGGAGCTAGAACAGTCTACGCCAGTGAGCGAAATAAAGAGTTCAGTTCGTCATTCCAACCACCTGAAGAAAGACGGAGCGTACAACGAACGAAACGTTGTGATAAATATGGCGACAAAGATGAGGACAATAGTCCGAATAATATAAATAGTGTACATAATACCTCATCTCAGAAATATAGACAGATGCCGATCTGACTATGTCATCAAGATTGATAGCGAGCTGAGAACTGATGCCATCAGGAATGTCATTGATGAAAATTAGAAACAACGTAGGTCCAAAGATAGAGCACTGAGTGGCGGCTGCATTAATGGAAAAGGATCCAGAAGAGTGGCCGTTCAAGACAACTTCATTTGACGATTTGTTAAGAAAGAATGAATCTGTTTTAAAATTCGTCCATAAAGATTTAACTTTTGAAGAAAACAAGTATGCTAAGATCTGTCGTAAGCTTTCAAGATATCCAGTGCAACAGTCCGAGCTTCAGCATTGATTATCTAAAGCTTGATAGACTCTTTCAGCAATAAATACTAATAAATCAGCAGTTGACCTACAGAAACGAAAGTCATATTGCTTATCTAGAAGAAGACTGGGGAGAGATAATAAACGAATTTCTATTTTTATTAACTGTTTCTAATCTTTTTACTCACTTTTAAAATCAAGTGAGAGCTAACCTCAATATTCTTTTCGGTTTCAAAAAATATTTTCTGAATTTTTCTTTATTAAAAATTCCCTTGCGTGATGAATACCGCTTTACAATTTATGTTATAAATTGGCATTTTTTGTATTCTGCATTTCTTCTACTTCTCAGGCACGGTTCAAATATTTTTTTTTCCAATTTTGTATTCTGTTTTAATTTCAGTCTATACTCTGCAAGTACATTAAATCTCCTACATAACTCTTCATTGTTTGGATTAGGTTAGGCAAAGTGGGTTAATTTAACGGCATAACCCTTGCAATGTCGAATATAAATCTTGTCGGACAAAAACTATATTGAAATATTAAATTTGGTTCGGTTTATACTAAAGTAAAAAAAGATAAGCATACATTCGGTTTATATTAATGTAAAAAAGGGAAGATTTTAATCCAGTTATCATTTCGAAACGAAATATACACATGGATTATTTGCTTCTACAAAGTAACCAAAAAAGGATGTGCCATTTTTCTATTTATTACAAAAAATGTATACATCAAATTTGACATAACCTGTGTCCTCAAATTAATCCACGTAAGGAGCCAAAAACTTTTGCCAATGTTTCTTCGATCGCGTAATATCCTGGTTGTAAATATTAGGTGTTTTGGATGCAAAGAAATCTCTGAGTACCTTTCGCAAGTTTTCCTCATTTTCGAAGGATTTCCCACGAAGAGGGTAGTCCAGGTATTGGTGCAACTTCAGACGAGTGAGGTCGACAGAATAGAGTTCCCCCATTAAAGCCGACGTATGGCTTCTCTGGTTACTCACACCTGGCATTGCCTACACACTTGAGATTAACCAATACTGAAAAATCAACGAATGCAGAGAAAAAAAAACTCTTTCTTTTACAAAAATAATATTATAATTATTTTCTTTTTTAACTATATTGTGTCGCGATGGAACCATCTTTTTTTAACAAGAAAATAATCATAATATATATATATATATATATATATATATATATATATATATATATATATATATATATATATCGCAGTGGACGACCATTGGTCTTGAATGATGGAGTCCTGAAGGCGGCCATTGAAGAGGACAGTAGTCTAACGTGTGGTGAACTTGCAAGACAGTTCAACGTTTCCGATGAAACAGTTACACTTCACCTGCATCGCCTAGGTAAGACGTATACAATGAGCAAGTGGGTTCCGCAAACGCTGTTGCAGGTCCACAAGGGACAACGAGTGGCAGCCTGCGTGTCGCTGCTTTCTCCTCACCGTACCGCATCCTGAATTCAATCGAGTGCTTACCAGTGATGAAAAGTTGGATATGTACGAAACTCCCAAGCGTTCCAGACATTGGTTGTCTCCTCAGGATGCTCTCCCTCACACCGCAAGACCGCCTATACACCCACGCAAGATTATGCTTTGTGTCTGGTGGACAGATCATCAAGTTGTTCATTATGAACAGCCCCCAAAGGACCTATACTCGCAGCAATTGAAACATGTGCAACAGGCATTGTGTCAGAAAAAGCCAGCACTGGTAAATCACAAAGGTGTGCTTTTCCTCCATGACAACGCCAGGCCGCATGTCGCACGAGTGGTCAGGGATACCATACAGCAACTTGGGTGGGAGACTTTGTGCATTCCACCTTATTCACCTGACCTTGCGCTATCCGATTACAACCTCTTCTACTCCCTGGATAATCATCTTCGTGTGAAATCCTTCACCAATAAAGCAGACTTGCGCAAAGCCCTCACGGACTTTTTTGCGTCCAGTTCTACCGCAAGGGCATTGAACAGCTGGGGACACGTTGGCAGATGATGCTGGATGCCAATGGCGATTACTTCGAAGACTAAATATAAGTTACATATACTGGGAAGCGTTTTCTTTTTTTCCTTTAAAAACGGACAGATCTTTTTTGGTTACCTTATATATATATATATATATATATATATATATATATATATATATATATATATATATATATATATATATATATATATTTTGATTCAAAAGAACTAACGCTTCTACATATATATTAGGTGCGTGGAAACACACCACCATATTTTATATGAAGAAAGACATTTTTCCGTGACCAGTCTGTAGTTTCTTTGTCCCCAGATGTAAATATCCCAGCAGATAAGCTCACCAACGGGGTGGATACTTACACACCCTCATCTAACTTTTTCACCCGAGTCTAAATTGGACCTATGGCCTGTCAAGCACTTTATAGCGATTGTTGTCCATTAGGAGCTTAAGTCGACATTATATAAGTCAGCAAGTGTTAACATATCGCTAAATTAACTACCCTAAACTAATCTGGAGTGCAGTATCGAAACATTCCCCGCTCCTAATAGGTGCCCCTCAGTGTGTCTATAATCACGTATATCTATCTATCTATCTATCTATCTATCTATCTATCTATCTATCTATCTATCTACTTTGACACACAGAGCCGAAAGATAGAAAAAAGAAGGAAATAAATAGTGAGAGAGTATAAAGAAACAAGAAAATTATAAAAAGAAACAAACCACGACATTGTCCACCTATGCACATACACTTACAAGCGTACACACGCACACGCACACGCGTACACGTGAGTACACAGACACACGTATACACGTGAATACATACACACACAACGAAGAACAAAAAGAAAAATCAACATTACACCAACAAAACGACCATATATTTTTAAATTAATATCAAAATTTTGAAAATGTGAAAACTGACAGACAATTGCTGATATCTCCTGACGAATGGAACGAACGATTACAAGAGGTTTGTCTACAGAACTATGGAGTGAGGGGTTGTGAATATAAGATCAATCAGCTACGTGACAAATTTTATATTATTAAATTATTATATTAGTATTAATTCTATATCCATCATTCTATCTCTCTCCCTTTCTCTACACATGCACACACACACACATATATATATATATATATATATATATAGAGAGAGAGAGAGATGGAGTGTGTATATATATATATATATATATATATATATATATATATATATTACTATACAGACATTTGAATCGGAAGTAGCAAATGACATAAAGAAAACAATAGCACGTTCGCTGCCACGTAACAATATTACTGAATTGGCGAATGTATAGCCCTTGACACACTGACCTTATCATAATACAGGCAGAGAAAGTGGGTGCTACAGTGATCTGAGGAATCAAAGAATACATTAAAGAGGCCAACAATCAGTTAGCCGACAAAGAAACCTATAAAAGCTTACCTACAGACCCTCTTCCCAAATACCAAAAAGAATTAACTAGCTCACTAAACATAATGCTTCGCAACAATCTAATCGAAAAGGAAATGCACAACACTTACACCCACAAACATCACACCTGCTCGCTTCTATCTACTTCCTAAAATACACAAAAGCAACAACGCAGGAAGGCTGGTGATTTCATCATTGAACCCTCACACGACCAAAATTTCCAAATACGTAGATCATTGCAAAAGTAAAATCCTACATCAGCTCTACTAAACAAAATTAATCACATACAAACAGTGCCATAGAATGCTATTCTAGAGAGAATGGACGCAAGATCACTCTATTCAAACATTAAACACATTGAAGGTCTAACCGCCCTTCAGGAAGGACTTACTAAAAGAAAAAAACATGACCCCTCCACAGAAGTTATCACAAAACTCATGGAGCATATTTTTTACACTGAATACTTTCAACTTCAATGGAGCACACTACTTGCAAGTAAGATCCTTTTCCATGTCACCATTGCAGCTCCATCATATGCTGCAATATTCATATGAGGAGACCCATATATATCTCTTCAACGGTAACAACTGTGTATTCTATGCAAGATATTTCGATGGTATATTTTTTGTATACACGGGCAGTGACGACAAATTTACACAATTCTTCATGACCCTAAACACAGTACACTACTCAATTCAGTTTGACTATGAAAATTCCACAAGATCAGTAACATTTTTAGACATCTTCATTTATATACATGAAAACAGGAAACTACAAACGGCTCTACACACTAAAATCATTGACACCCATATCTATCTACACTTTAAGTTTTCCCACCATAAAAACCTCAAAAAGAACCTTCCCTTTTCACAGCACTTACATTCAGAAGGATATGTTCCAGCAATGAAGAACTAAATAATTAAACTCAAAATCTGGAGCATCAATTCACAACACGTGGCTATAAAAAACACCTAATCAGGGAACAAATAAAGCAATTTCCACACATAGAGAATACACCCTAATGTACAAGATTAAAAATAAACCCAGCCGCATCCCTCTAGTAAACATTTTCAACCTCAATTTGCCTCCACTATCCCAAATAAACAAAAGTTGCTGGGAAATACATCTCAAACCAGACATAAAATATGTTTGAGAAACCCGTCCTTCTAGCATATCGTAGGCCTTAGAACCTAAAGGAAATTATAGGTAGTGTCCACATTTCAGGGGACAAGATAATCAGTATTAAACCAAAAGAAAATACAACAGGATTTTCCCTACCATGTAACAACAAAAGGAGCTTACGCTGCAACCACATTAGACACACGAATTCATTAACTAGCCCAGTCACTAAATCTACATTCAAAATCTAGCACGAATCTAACTGTAGAAGTCATAAAATAATTTACCTTCTAGAATGCACACTATGTCAGAAACAATATGTAGGAGAATTTGAATGGCCTTTCACTACAGAATTAATAATTAACGCAATCGAATTAAGTCGACTCCCCATGAAAGATTAGTTCCTGTAAAATAACATTTCCGCCTAGAAAAACACGATTTCAAAACCCATGCCAAATTCACTATAATTAAGAGAACAGAAAAGTTCAGAGTAGATAACATTAGAAAGATGCCCATGAAAATAAGTGGATACAATGTTTAAAAACACACTATCCAGCCGGGCTAAACCATAAATTTAACAATATAGATAGTATTAAGATATATAACCCCACATTTCTAACACACACAAGACAGACATGCTCGCGGAGGTGCTGAGGCCTCACAATTATACAAACACCCACACGAATACACACACACATCATACTCAGTTACTCCCTACGAACAAAATAACACATACACTTAACAGATACCCATCCCCTTTCCAGGAACCAATAAAACTGTCAAAATTACCAAGGGAATTCAGAGCAGCATGAATCAATCCAGCTCTTATCTTAAATAACAACTTAAAAGAGATTGTTTGACCAGTACAAGGTCTGCCCAAAATTCATGTTAAAAAAATACAAAATAAAAAAACAAAGGAAAACTACAAAGAAAATTTCATTTTTTCCAAGACATTCATTTAAGTAGTCCACTGCTTCCAGCA
>OZ010603.1:37388446-37395946 GCA_963932145.1 Acanthosepion lycidas
AAAGAGAGTGAAAATTTTGAATATTTGTTTGGACATATATATATATATATATATATATATATATATATATATATATATATATATATATATATATATATGTATGTATTCTTAATACCTCTGTTGTATTAAATCGATTACTTTTTTATTAACACCAGCACTATATGTGCAATTCAGATATATATATATATATATATATATATATATATATATATATATATATATATATATATATATATATAGAGAGAGAGAGAGAGAGAGAGAGAGAGACTGACAGACAGACAGACAGACAGACAGAAAGAAAATTTGTTATATTTGTTTGTACATTAGAAAATACTGGAGCGTTAGAAACTAATATATATATATATGTACGTATATATATATATATATATATATGTATGAACGTAAGTATTCTTAACTGAGAATCATACAAGCGGTGAGGTATATGATGCATATTTATTAATATATACTTAATTCCTCTCTTGTATTACATCGAGTACTGTTTTATTAACACCAGCAATTTATGTGCAATTCATACACACACACACACACACACACACATATATATATATATATATATATATATATATATATATATATATATATATATATAAGACTCTTCATTCGGTTTCGATGTCCGAGGATCTGACAGCTTATTGATTAAGTTATGTAAGTTTGTGCGATAATCTTAAGTGGCATTTGAGACCTGCTAGTGATTTACAAAGAGGCCACATATGGAGCAAGTGTGAGATGAGATCACTGTTAGATTGACTGACCTTTTAGATCTTGCTCTCGCTTCTTGAAGATGATTCAAACAAGCAGACTGAAAGATGCTGAGTCCACTAAAACACGTTGATCTCAGTTCTATACCTATGTATATATATTAGGTTGGTGCAAAAATAATGACGTAAAAATGTCGTTTTTGACGTATTTTCTAACGTCAAAAAACGACATTATTACGTCATTACTTTTGCACCAACCTAATACATACATATATATATATATATATATACATATATATATATATATATATATATATATATATATATATAGAGAGAGAGAGAGAGAGGGGGGGAGAGAGAGACAGACAGACAGAATGACAGACAGAATTGTAGATATAAACTGTGTGGCAATTTACACTACATGGTTTCATCACTTAGACTTTGTGTAGTTCACTGTGTTTTTTATAGCAATTTAGAAAAAGGTTTAAACAGGATTTTCCTTATTTTTTAATGCTAATCTTATTATATTATTTATATTCGCGGCATTCAATTAATTTAATTAATTATTTTGTATATTATTATTATATTTAAGTCATTAATTTTTTTCTAATTATTTATTTACCGTATGTACTATTTGAAGACCAAATTTTGAATATAATTTTAAGAGGGTCACATCATACACGAGATACAAAATTCGCGTATGTTCTGTTGGCTCCGACTAAGCCCCTGAGCAAAATATATATCCATTTACAGTCGTCAACTTACAGCTGTATTTAAAATAAACATGTCTGATATAACTGATGTTTTAGTAAAATGTATCCATTAATAATTCCTGTAATACTCACATATTAGTATCGTTTAAATAAAAAACATAGCGAATATGCATTTTTTCAATTGTTTACGTCTATAACATGTTCAGCTGTTTATTGGTCGTTTTTTTTTGTCGCTGTATACATTTACACAGTGAGAATACCGTTGCTAAAGGTACTTTTATTATTCTCTTTTACGTTTTGAACTTATTTAACGAGAAGATGGGATAAAGAGATAGCGGAAAAGCGATTAGTCTCATGTAATTTGTTCTCTCAAAAAAGAACTCGACTGATACACGAGATACATGATAAAAGAGTGAAAATTTAGAGGTCGAACGATACCAGAGATCATGTGTTACACGAACATATACAGTAACTAATTTTCTATATATTATTTGGTTTTAAATGATAGTATTTGCATTGATTGAATCTTTAAGAGAATAGCCGGTTCAAGAGTTCTATTCCTGCGATCACCTATCTATTATAACCTCCCCTCTCTTCTACAGCACAATTTCCATAAGGTTGTAGTCATATTACTATCGTATTATAAAATACAAACAGAGCGAATATGCATCTTTTCCATTATTTACGTTTATAAGATATTTAGCTGATCTGATCATAGCAAGACAGCTGTTTCTATTTCAATCGTTTATGGCAAAGAGTATAGCGTTACTAACGACATTTTATCATTCTCTTTTACGTTTTAAACTTATTTAACTAGAATTATTAATTATTTTTTAATTATTTAACTAGCTGGAATAAGGAAACAGAGTAAAAAGGGTTAGTCTATTGTAATTTGGTTTCTCAAAAAAGGAACTCGACTGATACACGAGATAGAGTGATTTTTATGAGTGAACATTTAGGCGTGACACAATACAAGAGACCACGCGTAACACGGGTATATACGATAACTGATTTTCTAGATTTTGTTAGCTTCTAAATTATAGTATTTGTATTGAATGAATTTTTAAGAGAAGGGCCGCTTCAAGAGTTCTGTTCCCACGACCCCCAATCTAGGATACACCTCCTCACATCTCAATTTCCATAAGGTGGTATTCCTAAAAATTGTAACCTAATTATCCACAAGAGTTTCTCAAAGTAATATAAATGAACAATCCATATAAATAATTTAAAATAAATACAATGTATATCAACAAAAATTAGAGTCATGTCATCTATATATATAAAATGCTATGATTCCGTTAGTCTCGTCGGTCACACCCACTAAAATAGCCATACATTGACGATCGATACCAAATTTTGGGGAGAAGTACAAACATTTAAGCGAGTACAAAGTACGGTTAGTTTTACTAGGTGTGTAACTTAATACAATAATTTTTCATTAATATTTTGGAAAAATAACATGTTTTATTATTTAACATACAATATACTTCCAACATTTAAAATAATTAAAATACCAAATAATTATTTCATAAAAATACAATATCGTTTTTGTTTATCTTTTCTTTAAGCTTTTAAATATACAAGTATTCAGTTTCCAGTTCTCTCACCGTTTGAGAGAACTATAACCAAATCCCAAGATCAAACTCTTCAAAATTTGGAATTTGGTTCCAGAAATAAATATTTATGAATGGCCTGTTGTATATTGCATGCACAAGAGTAAGAAATCCTAAGAATTTATTCCTCGCTGTTAAGAAGTAAAAAAAACAACAACATTTTTTTAAATATTTTTTTTTCCATGAAGTGCTATAAAATTAAACTAAATTAAAGAAATTATTAAACCACGAACTAGGATTTCATCGATTGGCTTTCGAAATTGACCGAAACGTAGAAATTGGTAATCTCGACAAAAATGTTAACGATAACTTCAATAATTTACATTATTCGAACTATTTTCCTCATCTTTGTCGCCATATTTATTACAACGTTTTGGTTGTTGAACGGCCCTGTCTTCAGGTGAGTACAATACCCGGTTAAGGCAGTGTATAACTTTCAGAGGGAAATTAACAGGAGATAACTGATAACTGACACCCATTAAAACATGGCACATGTAACTAGAACAGTCTACCCCAGCGAGCGAAATAAAGTGTTCAGTTCAAACAGTTGCGATACGTAATAAATATGGCGACAAAGATGAGGACAATAGTCCGAATAATGTAAATAATGTACATAATACCTCATCTCAGAAATATAGACAGATACTGAAGGGCCGAAACGTTGTAATAAATATGGCGATAAAGATGAGGACAATAGTCTGAATAATGTAAATAATGTACATAATACCTCGTCTCAGAAATATAGACACAACTTCAATAATATTAAATGCTGTGAAGATTTCAACACGTGTATGCGTGTTACAAAAAGAATCGAATAATAGATAAGTCTGTCTTAAATAAATCTACAATGTCTTGTGGCAATATTTAAAATCAGACTGAGATTTTTCTTGTTAAATTTTGAATAATTTAAACATTCAAAATTAGGCATCAGAAAATAATGAATTTCATCGAGTGATTTTCGAGACTTTGCATAAGCAAACAAATTCACGATTTTGGACGAAGAAAAAAAAACTTCGGAATAACGTCAAAATCCTCAAAACGTTTTCATTATTTAATGGAACTTGTGTTTAGATTAGGTTGAAATTTATATAAATGTAGGAAGACAAAAGCAAATGTTGATGAGATAGCGAGGGCCAGAACTGACTAGAACACCAGCCCAGGTTTCGTATCCCTACAGTCGATGCGTTCTGGGGTTGTACGCGTTGGACCACTGTAAGATTTGACGCTATCGTATAAGTGGTGTTTTATTATATGAATTTCTACAATGAGATCAGTACTTCAAGGCATCTATCTATCTATCTATCTATCTATCTATCTATCTATCTATCTATCTATCTCCGTCTGTACTTATCTATCTATCGATCTGTCCGAAGCATCCACATATGAAGTACATGAAAATTTTAACCCGTAAATTTGCTATGATTTTTCTAGAACGATCATAGCTGCTCGAAGCGTTTCTTAACGCATTTTCTATGAAATTTCTCGGACATTCAGGCTGATATATGTTTTTAATACTGTTTATTATAAACAGAGCATTTAGTTAAATATTTGTAACTATAAAAAATAACGTATAAACAGAAAATAGCTTTAAATAGTTGTCGGACATTATTTTACGCCAAGATACGCATCGAGCAGAAATGAGCGTTCGAGAAAAATCATGGGAAACTTGTTTTTTGAAAGTAATTCGTCATTGCCAATCAGACATTTCCTCTGTAGCTAAATGGTATAGCCCGTCAGGTTATATGACGGTTCTGTGTAAGATACAGGTTCTATTCCTGTCGGAGGACGCATATTTTCTCAAACATTCAGGTCAATAAATGTTGTTAATAATGTTTATCATAAACAGAGCATTTATTTAAATATGTTTATCTTTTAAAATAACGTACAAACAGAAATTATATTAAAATATATATGTATGTATTATTTTTCTGAATATTGTATCAAACATGATGATATTTAAATGGATATCTAATTAAATTAGTATTTTAAATATAAATATTAATAAGTGCCTCTCTGCCTCTCTCTCTCTCTCTCTCTCTCTCTCTATATATATATATATATATATATATATATATATATATATACATATATATACATACTTTTTCTCCTTTTCCTTTCCCCATGTAATTTCCATTGAATTGACCAATTAAATAGGTCAATGTCTGATCCTTACCCCCTCCTTCCTCAATATTAAGTAATATAATAAAAAGAAATATAAAAATAAATTTTAAAACTCTCCCTTCCCTCTCTAAACTCAACCATGTCTCTCACACCATTCCTCGCTAACTTCTATGTCAACTTATATAAGCTTAATACTACCGGTCAAAAGTATAAATTTTAATTTCATTTTTCGCTTTATCTTTTGAAAATGATGTCGGCAGACGAAAATATTGGTCTAGGGAAAAATAAGTCTCTGGTGAAATAAATTATTACAATGGAGCCTTAACGTGGTCTGCTTTTTTTAAAATTATTCGCTCTGAATTATCATTGAGCTCTCAGGATTTCATCCTTGTTAGGATTATCCACACGGATTAGCAAGTTTTCGGTACTTATATATATACATACATACATATATATATATATATATATATATATATATATATATATATATATATATATATATATATATATTAGGTTGGTGCAAAAATAATGACGTAATAATGTCGTTTTTTGACGTAATTTTTAACGTCAAAAAACGGCATTATTACGTCATTATTTTTGCACCAACCTAATATATATATATATATATATATATATATATATATATATATATATATATATATATATATATATATATATATATATATGCCCATATTGGTTCGCATGTACAGATGTTCCATACTGATGATTAGCACTATATTATTTTATTATAATTACATATTATTATCTATTTAAGTTTTCATTTAGATTTATATCATTGAAACTGTAAGTATGCAGTTGTGTCGATGTTATTGTGGTTTTATTTTGTTTCATTTTGGACAAAGTGAATTTTAGCTAACTCGAATTTGTTTAACGTCTAATTATGTGTATGCTTTTGAGATATATTTATGCATATGCGAATGTATATTTTATCTCTACATTTATAACTTGAAGTAGATAATTCGTATGGATGTTCGTGTTGTCTTTTCATTGGTATTTTTTTTTAGTTATGTTTGTTTTAAAAGCATATCTTTAAAAAAAAAACAATCCCGTATAAAATATGGACAGCGTCATTATTTCGATAAGATATTTTTAACAAAATTTAAATTATGTACCGATAAGTCATAGGTAAGCAGCCGAAAACTGCCTTTGTGCATGAAACTACATGCGAGGGCTAAATTTTAAGTTTATTAATATGTAGTTTGATAGCTCTGTTATATTGCATCCAGTACTATTTCATTTATACCGGCACTCAATGTGCGATATATATATATATATATATATATATATATATATATATATATATATATATATATATATATATATATATATATAATATTATTTATTTAAAAATTATGTTATAATTTTTAAATAAATAACTATCTCTGCTCTACTCTGTATTGAGCACTCTTTTAAGAATAGTAATAGAATTGTTGTTTATTGTAATTTATTCCGTTTACACCAATCATATATTGTATATATATATATATATATATATATATATATATATATATATATATATATATATATATATATATAAACAAATATTTAGTGATACAAAATTTATATACAGTTTCTTTCTTGAATACAGTTTTAAAAACAAGGAATTTATTGATTTTAATTTTATTAGTCTCTAAGGCCCTTTCAACCAAAATCTCATCAGGAGACAATATAGAATCGGCTATTGCTCAACACTTAGCCTGTGCTAATTTGTATTATAAAGAGTGGTTTAAAATCATTCATACAGCTGGTTCCAAAAATCATTTGAAGATTTTGGAATCAGTCTGTATAGGATTAAGGAAACCTTCTCTCTGCCGACAGAAATAATTTGTAAAGCCCCTTAATCTGTTGGCGGATATTTTATTTTAACTGTCCCTAGCTAATTTATTTACACGTTATTTCCCCTCCCCTCGTTACACGTTTATACACTTGTTTGTTATTTTAGCGTGTTTCCCTTTTTTTGCTCTTTATTTTCGTTACTGTTCTTTTCGTTAATTAATGATCTAATGATTGTCTCCTGATGAGATGTTGGTTGAAAGGGCCTTAGAGACTAATAAAATTAAAATCAATAAATTCCTTGTTTTTAAAACTGTATTCAAGAAAGAAATTGGAATTACTAACACTAAAACAGAAAATGCCTCATATCGAAAATATTTAACATTGAAAAACATAAGAAAAAAATAATTATTTTTAATATGTGGAAATCTGCGCTTTTACCTGAAGACTGTCGCGAGACCAGAAACTCGTGTAGTAAAATTATGGAAAAAAAAAAGCATAATATTCTTTTTCTAAATAAATCCACATTACAAGCAAAAA
>OZ010603.1:37400946-37450946 GCA_963932145.1 Acanthosepion lycidas
ATTATATCTACTTCAATTAATCTGAACTTCATATTTGGTTACAATATGGTTGCCGCTGACATATCTAGAGTGTCATTTTATAATCAGATGAATGAATAACCCATTTTCCTCCAAGCTTTGGCCTTATTTTTCATTTAAGCTTTCGGTAATGGTAGCGCGATTCATACTCTGACTTCCATCTTCAAAATCCATTCAAAAACCATCAAGAAAACGGTGAATAAGTTTAAACATGAAGGAACACTAGAGAGAAAACTGGATGAGGATGTCACAACAGGAAGCGGGATCATCATTTCAACTTAGAGGTAAAGATATCAATTAGAAAACTCCCAATTAAATTCATAAAACTTTTGGCACGTGAGAGAGGAGATTCAGTTAAGACAGTCCAAAGAGTGATAAAACAAAAACTTGAAAATGAAATCGTACGTGGAAACTGTGCGGTAGATTTTTAATCCAGGACAGAAATTTAGAAGTTTAGAGAGGGCGAAGATCATCTTGAATAAGTTGGAAAATTATCTTGGATATATATATATATATATATATATATATATATATATATATATATATATATATATGAACTTTATTTCAATCCTTCATAATCTTCCGATCATTCGCTTTGAATAATTAATGATGACCATGTCATTTTCGCTTATGATTGATTTCAACATGATACTTTAATACTGTGAAGCTTAGAGAGTAATTATACATTCTCATTGCTCAAAGTAGAGTAAAATACTGTTATAAAAGCTTCTGAAATTTCCAGTAAGATATTTCTAAACATTTCTAAGATACAACGGTTCAGAGCTTAATCTAACAATAGGACAATTTTCCTGTTACACTATTTTCACAATTTGCTGTTACACGCGGTACATATTATAGCAAAATTGCCAACAATACATTTTTCAAAAATGTCCATCAGTGCATTTTATAGCATAATGAAAAGCAACATTTAAAGCAAAATGACCAACAATACAATGATTTGCAATATATTTTATAGCAAAATCACCAACAACATATTTAAAAGCAAAATTATAAACAGTACATTTTATAGCAAAATGTCAACAATACATTTCATAGCAAAATTGAAAGCAACACATTTAAAGCGAAATGACAACCAATACATTTTAAAGCAAAATACCCAGCAATACATTTCATAGCAAAATGTTCATCAATACATTCCATAGCAAAATGGCAAACAACACATATAAAGCAAAATGACAAGCAAAATATTTTAAAGCAAAATGAGCAGCTATATATTTTATAGCAAAAACACCAACAATACATTTTAAAGCAAATGATAAGTAGTGCATTTTACAGAAAATGTCAAGCAATACATTTCATAGCAAAATGACCGGCAATACATTTTAAAGCAAAATGTTCATCCATACATTTCATAGCAAAATGACAAGCAGTATCTTTTATATAAAATTCACCAACGATACATCTTATAGTAGAATCATCAACAATACATTTTTATAATAAAATTACTATCAGTTCATCTTATAGTAAAAATAAATACATTGCATATATTAAAAGAAAAATAAAAAAAACAAAAAAACAAATAGCTATGATTAACCTTATGTCTTGTAAGGAAAACACGTTTTCACTCTTTGTTTGATTTTATAAGGTTATCTTATAAAAAATTCCAGCTCAATAATTATAATTTAATCATGAAATACCGTCATTCTATTGAATTAATTATGTTTTAATTTTCATATATATATTTTGCCATTGAATTAGCCTTACGAGTTGATAGACATCAACAAAACAACGATCAAAATAGTAATTTAAAAGGAAATTATTGAAATGTCGTTTTTATCGGTTAGGCAATTTAAAAAAGGAAAAAAATTCATTAATATTTGATGATATACTAAACTTATATTATTTTTCTAAAATTTTTCGTAAATATTATAATATAATGACCAGTTTTAATGTGCCTGAAGCTATCGTATCTATGTTTACAAAACAAATAGGTCTATTTAATTCCTTAGATATGCTTTCAAGATAAGCCATATAAAAGTTAGCGAATATAAGACCTAAATAACTGCCCATTGCAATACCGTTAATCTGGGCGAAGATATTAAATAGATGCTCATTAAATGTAACATATCATATGCACGCTAGTAATTTCTTTTAAAATTGTACTTCTCTTTATTCTAGGTGCAAAAAGTAAATAGTCGCCATTTTATTTTGTAAATTTCGCGCATGCGCGTTGTTTGTTTGTATTCTGTCGACTGCACAGTATAGTCGGATCAGTTGGGTACCGTTTGTGAGAAAAAAAAAGCACCATGATGCAATTCACTCGGCCAGAAATTTGGAAACGGCATGCTATACTGCTTGGCATTCGTGCCGGAAGCTCCACTACGAACATTTCAGTGTGTTTGGGTATCAATCTGAGGAGAATGCAGTTGGATGTGTATAATGGTGATTAAGATGGAGACCGTCCAGAAGAGTTGCAGGTGATTCCGGAGTCGTCTGGAGGCCGTAGTTGAAGACAATCTCGATTTTATTTTAGGGGACATGCTGCCCCTTGAGAAGAGTGTGGCTACTAGAAGACACTATGTCTGGCAACAGGATTCTGTCCTATGCCATTTAAACAGGAGAACCTAGTCATTGCTCTCAGACAATTGATGCTATCACATAACACTTACAACTGGCTACCTAACTCCTCAGACTACAACCCCTTCATTATTAAGTGTGGGGCGCAGTAGAGCGAGATGCCAACAAAACTCTTTGGAAAACAAAGATGAAAGCAAGGATTATGAAAATATTTACGAACAAGGAGACCGTCCAGAAGAGAAGCAAGAGATTCCAATGTGGTCTAGAGGCCGTAGTTGAAGCTAATGGCGATGAAGCTAATTCAATATTATTGAATAAATGTACTCTTTCGTATTCCGTGATATTTTTGTGTAATTTTAGTAAACATATCTGTTAAAATGTGATGTCAGTGTTATTTTCATTTTTCCATAATTTAGACGACAATTTATCCATTGCACCCTGTATATTTTATGCACACACACACAACCAACCAACCAACCTGGGTTTTATAATAAGTATAACTCGAAGTGAGTTGTCCCCCTTTCATTAATGCCTCTTAATCGTGTTTTCAAACTGATTTTGTGCAAAAACAATTGATTTTCCAATTTTTGGCGATATTAGAACAACCTTAATTTAATTTTACGTAGTCCTGTGAAGTTTTGTTTAAATCGGTTGAAAATTGTAGGAAATCTGATCCAATATATAAACGTACAGACACACACACACACACAATCTGCGTTTTATAAGTAAGATACCTGTTAAAATGTGATGTCAGTGTTATTTTCATTTTTCCATAATTTAGACGACAATTTATCCATTGTACTCTGTATATTTTACATTGACACACACACACACAAACACATACATATATATATATATATATATATATATATATATATATATATATATATATATATATATATATATATATATATAATTATTAATTTCTAATTTCTGCTGATATATTACATAAGTGAATAGCCTGAAAGTTATAAATTTGCTCTCATTAATAATTTAATCAAAAAGCGAAATTAATCACCTCATCTGAAAAAAAAAATTCTTTGGGAACTGAGTAACAGAGAACAAATAGTTATTAAGAACGTCTTCCCTAATTATATTGTTGACGATCAAATTAGATTTCGCTTATACAATAATAATTTTAATATAAACTTGAGTTTTCTAGGTATGATTAATAACAATTCCATTAATAACTTTTACAATAACCAAATGTGCGGAACCAGGCCAGTGTTAGAGTTTACTTGCACCCCCACCTCCCAACTAATTTACTATACGCCACCCCACTCTATTACATTTTAATTTTCTTAAGGTAGTAGTCATAGAAAATATAAATTTTATTGTAACCTAATTATGTACAATAATGGATCATATGCAATATAAATGAACAATTCAACTAGAAAAATTGAAAATATATGTATCTAAATGCAATTTAAATATATGTCATAATCGATCATTTCATCTTAAATAAAACAATATTGTTTGGCAGCAATTTTTAACATCAACTTAATATTTTATTTTTTATAAAGGTGAATAACTTTAGCACATTTAGTATCATGGATAAATACAGTGAATTTTATATAGTGTTTTTTTTTTTAGACTTAGCAGGGAGCAAAACAAATTCAGGTGTTTGGAAAAAAAATATCCCAGCATGACTAAAAAATACACGATATGGTTCACCGTTTAACAGTCAGTAGTGTTTTGATTAATTTCTAACATATATAAATGTACGTGGAAAAAAAAACAAAGGTTGATAAGTTAGTGAAGGTCACAAAGCTTTGCGCGGGTACCTTAATTAGTCGTGGGCTCCCCCTGGTCGAGGGTGGGGGTATTTACCTCCAGCCCCGCCCGAAAAAGAAAAAAAAAATGAATAAAATTGTAACATGAAAAATAATAATTGAATATATTATACCTGATATATACCTGAATATATACCTGATGATAAAATGCAAACTTATGATATATCATTTACAAGGGAAAAACAGTGCACTCTACAAATTAAAAATAAATGTATGTAATATATATTTTGAATGAGTGTGTGTGTGTGTGTTTACGTGTGCGCAAGCACACACAGAGTTATATATAAACAGGTGCATATACATGCACATACGTGTATAATTAATATACCGAGTGGAACAGTAATAGTGTCCATATCATGCAGCAGGAAACTTGTCCTATTGTCAGATTAAGATCTGAACTATTACAGTTAAAAACTATCTGAACTATTAATTAAAGTAAGCTTTGAGCAGTTGTATCTTAGAAATGATTAAATATATCTTACTGGAATTTTCCGATGTTTTTGTAGCACTGTTGGACGTTACTTGAACAATAATAATGTATTAGCTCTAAGTTGAAATGATGATCTCTCTTGCTGTTGTGACCTCCTGATCCAGATGCCCTTTCTAATATTCCTTCTTTTTTAAACGTATTCACCATTCTCTTGATAGTTCTTGAATAGACTTTGAGGATGGAAGCCACAGTATGAAAATGTGTACCATTACTGAAGGTCTGAAGGATCTTGTTTTCTCTCACCATTGCAACACTTGGGAAGCTATAGTGAGACTGACACAAAATGATTTTAACCTGTTCTTTTTCCAGTTGAATAACTCGAAGAGTTTTTCAGTGATTCTTACAAGCAATGGTTTCAAGATGGCTAAATAACTGAAAACCTGGAAAAAAGAAACTCAGTTAGTTCAGTGGTTCTTTAGATATTAAGAACTTTGTAGAATTGGCAATTATCCCATGTTGTTAGAAGATTTGGACAGTTTTGATATTACACGGGATATATGAAATATGTGTTTGCTTGTATATGTGTGTATACATGAAAAAAAGAGAAAAGAATGGTGTATAATGTGCATATGCGTGTATGTTTGTGTATATGTATGCATATATATATATATATATATATATATATATATGTGTGTGTGCGTGTGTAAGTGGTATGTATATGCGCGTATTATCATATATAGAAAAATACAATTTTTATATACCTAAGTGTGTGCGTGTTGGGGCGCACCCTCCTTCTCATCAGAATGGACTGATCTCTCTACTACTAATAGGACAGTTCTATAGAGTTCTCGGGAAGATCAGGTGACCATCACACTTCCGTCTCTCTACCGGAAGATACAGTTGGACTTTATACTCTTCCTGATTGTTACTGACTAACCTGCGTTCGTTTGACTACTCATCTCTCTGTTGTAAATACCTCTTCGAATATACCAGTATTTTTCCCTACGTATGTGTTTGTCTTTATTTCAATACACGCACGCGGAAACACCCAAAAATCTCAACAGTGCCTATGTATGTACACGTATATACAATTATGTACATAAAAAACATTCTTTCCTTCCATTGGACTGATGTAAAATCAAACAGACACCAAACGGCTCCAACATAAACACACACACACACACATACATATAGCAGGTAGAGACAGTTTGTCGTGATGCAATAAGTTCATTTGATTTATGGACATCGGTTATCCGGAGTGGTCAAAAAATATTTTTCTTACATGCAGTTTGCCTAATTTTTAATTCATTTTTAAATATTTATGTGTTTGCTTGTGCTCGAACTCAATGGAACCAAACAAGACTGCACATCATGTGTTAAATAATAGTTTAGCAGACTATTATCCTTTTAGGGAAGTTTATTCTGCTCTGACTTCCTCAGTTTGACATTTGAGGTCAGATACAAGACAAAAAAAGGAAGTCGATTTTGATTGGCTTAACTAGCGTGGGAATGATAGAGATAAAGAACGGTTTTCAATGAGTGCAACAATGTAGACGTGTTCTCTGTCGTATCTCGATCTGTTCCCCAGTGGGACGAGAGAGCGACATAAGTGGATATCTATAAATACACACGTCGATGTGTTTAATAAAATATTTAAGTTTAAAATTCTCTTCATTGATGTCTTTCATTTCTGAACCCATAAACATTTCGCAGAGAGAAGTCGAGAAAGAGAAGATACAACATTGTATTAATTGGCGCAGTGACCAAGAGAACCCCAGCATATAGAACACGTATAACAGTGAGAGACTTCGTTACACATTGACCAACTGTAATGCAGCTTTGTACATGGCCTCGAAAGGTTGAAAGATTAAGACCATCTGTGCAGGGAGAAAGGATCTGGACGACCCGTGTCACAGGCGGTGCGCATATTTTAGCCTTGGGAATTCGATTACGAAATCCACATGCCTTTGAATTTATACTGAAATTTTGAAGAGTCACTCTTACTTTGCTTAACAATAATTCTATTTAGTATCATATGCCTAGACTAGATGTAGTTACGCAAATATCGACATATCAAGTGATAATGAGATTTTTGAAACATCCTTGTTTTCTTTTTTTTTTTAAGGATTTCACCCCAAGTAAGGAGGGAGTGCCATTAGCAGATAAGGGGTGACAGAGAGTGAGAGCAAGAATAAAGAGGGGTGTTTGAGGAAAGGATATAGAGAAGGACAGGGATCAAGATCAAGACATCAGAAGATGCCGATTTAACATTACATTTGAATATTTGAAAATTGCTCCTATCAAAGTAAAGCGAAGGGATTTCCACTCTTGGGAAGCGCGAGAGAAAAAGCCTTTGGAGTAGAAGAGGCGGTTACATTTAACTGTTTCGACAGTCAAAGAGTGGAACCGAGATGCTAACCTAGTAGCAGGCTTAAATATATGCAGTTGGGGTACCAGTACAAGTAGCTCATCAAAGCAGTTGTCATGAAAATATTTATAGAAAAGACAGAGGGAATCCACAGTCCGTCTGTGAGATACTAATTGTAGACGAGGTGCCATATCAGGACCTATCGCACTGTATGTCCGTCTCTGGATTTTGTCGACGGCCTTGAGATGAACAGCGGGGTACCAGACCCTATACGGCAACGGCATTACATGCGAGGACGGATGGATGAGTTGTAGATTTGAAGGATAGACTCAGGCAAGATAGTTTTTGATATCTATAATTTTAATTTTAGTATTGATTATGAATATAATATGTCTAATGAATCTAAAAAGAAAAAAGAAAACATATAGATATCATGAACCGAGAAAAACATTAAAAAATATATATATATATATATATATATTTTCATAAGAAGATGACAGGGCTGATTTATCGGCGGAAAAGTCGAATGATGAAGACGACTGGGCCAATCCGTCGGCCCGCTAATATAAGTCTCGTGAATAGTGGGATGATCTTCGTACCAGCCAATCAAATTATTTCTTACATTTCATGCACGTTCAATGGCTGTTTCTATGAGAGTTTATTGTGTTCTGCAATTTAATATATCGATTTTTTATGTTCCAAGTTAGAGTAGGTGAAAAGAACTCCGTCTTGGCACCGAAATTCCGAATTTTCGTTTTCAAAGGGTTAAAGTTATTAACAGAATGATAGAATTGGCGTAATTAGTATTTTAGGTCCATTCAGAATGTTGGTGATCATGGATCCCCACAATTTCCCCCCCCCCTTTGTAGCTCTTAATAAATGTTGCCTTTCTTTTATCTCTTCTAAACTTTGCTTCTCGATTCATTTACTCATCCTGTCCCTCTTGCCTTCAATCTGTCCGGTGAGTATAAAATTTTCCAAGCTCTCTTTCCTCATTATGTGCCATAATAATAATAATAATAATAATAATAATAATAATAATAATAATAATAATAATAATATTGTTGCAATTCTATGGGACTACACAATACACACTGACAGAACAATCAAAACCGACCGCCCAGATATTGTTATTAAAGACCACAAACAAAAAAAGTGCCTCCTTATTGATATGGCAGTCCCTGCTTACTGCAATGTATCTTTGAAGATATTCAAAAAGCTGTCAAAATACAAGGACCTTGAAATAGAAATCTCGAAAATGTGGCATATGGGAACATCAAAAATCCCTGTTGTAGTTGGAGCCCTAGGACTGGTTGGAAAAGATTGCAGTAGACTAATTGAAGGGATTCCTGGAAGTCCATGCCTCAAGGAGATACAAAAATCGTTCTGACAAGTACAGCCTACACTTTACGAAGGGCTTTATCTATGTAATATATATATTTTTTTGTCAGTGAAAAGTGTCAGGCTGCCATTTCTAACCTTAGGACCCTGGGCGGGACCCGGAAATAAATGTGTAAACGCCAGAAATCAAAGAAAATAATACTAATACTAATATTACTACTACTACTACTACTACTACTACTAATAATAATAATAATAATAATAATAATAATAATAAAATTCTTGAGGGGACACGACAGATAGAATAATTTCTCTGTGTCGTGTGCCCTCAGGACGTTGGAGATCATGGCTCGCCCCATTTTTCTGGACTTTGTAGCTTTTATTATGTCTTTCTGTTATGTCTCGTAAACCTTGTTCCGAGATCTACGTTCTCATGGTAGTTAGGAAGGTTGTGCGTTGTTTTCCTCTGCCCTCTTGCCATCAACTCGTCCTATGAGTATCAAATTATTGAAGCACATTTTCCTTATTTCGGGCACTAGAAATTTCAGCTTTCTCTTTCTGATGCTAAATACAAGAGTCATTTTGCTTCCATTTTCTTCGAAAATTCATTATTGCTCACAAGTTCGGTCAGCATCCTTCTGCACAAACGCATTTCTGTTCCTTCACGTGTATTCTTAATCTGCGAGGATATTGTCCAGCAATCGCTGCAATTTAGGAGATCGCTAGGATGCTTATGTGTTGTTTTCCTCTGTTAGTCTTGTCTTCAAACTGTCTTATGAGTATCACATTTTACAAGCCCTCTTTCCTCTTTCTAGAAATTTCAACTGTCTCTTCCAGATTGTTCTTTTGTTTCCATTTTCTTTGAAACTTCGTTGTTCAGTCCATAGTATTCTATACATTCTTGGGTAGGGACATATTTCTCTGGCTTCGAATCTAGTATTCGAGATTGTCCAGCATCCATTGTCATACAGGAAACGCTCGCTAGGTAACGTATGCTTTGTTTTCTTCTGTCCGTCTTGCCATTAATCTGTCTTGTGAGTATCAAATTTTCCAAGTAACTTTTCCTCATTATGCATCCCAAAATTTACAACTCTCTCATCTTGATTTTAAGAATAAGCGGCCTTTTTGTTTTCTTTTTCTCCGAAACTTTGTCATTGTTCACATGCTGAGTCTATTGTATTCTCAGTGTCCTTCCGTAGAAACACATTTCTGTTGCTTCAGGTCTGTTTTTCATCTGTAAGATGATGGTGACATTTAAGAAATTATATTATTGGTAAGAACAAAAAAATAAGAAAGTAAGTATGTGACAAAAAGAGATTTTTGGGAAAAAGCGGCAGTGAGTAGCCAGAAAATATCTGAGGAAACCTGTTGAAAAAATAACGGAAAGACAAAAGGAAAGAGTCTCTTATGAGGGGTGATTGAATTAATGAGAATAATAAAGCTACGTTAAGGTAACCTCATAATGTTAAACTTATATCTTTGGAGAAACGATATATGAAAGCAATAATGTCACAGAGATTAAAGTTAGATTGGACGGAACTGATATCTAAACAAGAGTTTAAATCATGCTTGAAAATAGGCATCCAACCCGCCTTAGATGTAAGGCGAGGAGGTTGTGTTGGACTAGTATTGTAAGCACTCATTATCTATGGGTTATACAAAGATTATCGGCGAATAGTTTGAAATCGGCATGCTGTGTTCAAATTACTGCCTAGTCTTGTGCAATCACTTTCGCACAAGCTAAGGGTTTTAAATGGTAGGGCAGGCCGCTTTCTTAAGGAAAATTTCTGACTTACGGCGAGAGACTGTCTCCATTTTTTTTTCTCTGTATCTAAGAATATCTCGTCTTTGGTAATTCTGACAGGACTAGCGATAACTGAATTATCAACAAAGACGAGATATCCCAAGAGAATAAAAGCAGTTAACAAATGGTTCCACACTACCCAGTACCTCCAATGTTCCAATAAGAGGTCTTGTTGACGAATGAAGTTTATGATCATACCTAGGACCGGTCGAGAAGTGGCCAGTCAAAAGGATGCCGTTTTACATGTCTTTTTGCATACCCGACAGAAATTGGTACGGTTTGCCTCTTTTACAATAACACACTCGCCTGTATCTCTATCTATAAAAGGCAAGATGTGTGTGTGTGTGTGTGTGTGTGTAACGAATGCACGGCCGCAGTTTTCGACGGAATTGCAGCAAAATTTACATGCACATGCTCCAAGTTAGCGGGAAAACCAAGACCGACTTTGCGTTTCCCACTCCCATCGATAGTAGAAATAATCGATTTTTTCACGCTTCTACGGCAGTTTTCATGTAGTTTTCGGCCATTTTCTACTGTCCACGAATAGGCAGGAAGATTCTATTGGCTAGCGTGAGAGCCAACAGCTGACTGACACGAATGTTAACTAGCATACTAGCATGCAAAAAAAAAATCGAGATCTGCATTCGTCACAAGTGGGAAAAATTTAAATCTGCATGGCACTTTACTCCTATTGGCTCATTCGCTTGCTTAATCTCAACGTTGATTCTGATTCTGCAGAACTGGTTTGGGTGTGAAAAAGTATTTGTTGTTAACATTCTTTTTTCATTCGGTTACGAGTCCTTTTTAATGTTTAGTATAGAGCTTAGAAAAAATTGGCTGTATGAGATAGGCAAGAAGTAAGGCATGTAGCAACATCGGCACGGCAAAGGGCACTACTTTAAAGGCAAGGAAGGGGAAAATATTTTAAGTCAAGTGATAACAATTTCTGTATGAGTCGTACGATTTTTGAATCAAGCATGGGCAACGCCGGGCCATGCTGCTAGTATTGAATAAAAATTTGTGTTTGAAATTCCGTGAAGGTTGCAAAGTTGACAAAAAAAAAAAAAAAAGAAACCTGAAGAACGTCAGAGAGTCCAACGTTTGTAAATAAAAATAACAATAATTGATCGAAACAATAAAGAAACAATATTATTTCGAGAGGAAATATTTCAATAATTTCTTTTTTTCTAGTAAAGAGTTGAAACAGAGAGTGAACTGTCCGTGGTGAAAAAGTTTTATAAGTAGTCCGGTTTTCCGGGTAAAGACTAATCGGACAATGGCGGATCAAAATTTATTGCTTTTCTCTCCGTTGTCGATAAGCACAAGCCAGTAAATCCCGAAGCAGTAAGTCAGCCGGTGACAGCCAGTCAGAGCGTCACGAGTGAAGTCCGGCGCGTGTTGAAGTGCACGTGCTTGAACGTCTTGCGTGATGAATAATCCAAGGTTAAATTGTCTACGTCCCCGAGAGACATTGCTGTCTAAGTTATTTTCGGCGGGGGTTTAAAAAATAAATAATAAACTACCCCCCCTCTCTCTCTCTCTCTCTCTCTCTCTCTCTCTCTCTCTCAGAATGAAGGAAAAACGCTTTCTTACAGAAAGGCAGGATATATGGAAGGAAATAAAGAAATGGCGAAGTGGATGGAAAAGAAATGAAGTCAGTACCAAGCAAGGAAAGGCGTGATTTGCGGGTAGTGTAAACGGGTATCAGCATTGCGGTGGAATTGGGAAGCAGATTTCAATTTCCGTTCTTGACTGCTGCGTTGACTTCGCGTACAAATGCCCTTGGTAAAAGACATTCGCCTTTCTGTTCGCCTTTCTGTTCTCCTTTCTGCGAGCTATGTGTTAAATAACAGTGTAAACTGGGCTCTCTAGCGTTCGGGGTAACTAATAAAAGAGAAGGGAAACTATCATTTTCCCACCGTACATATGTCTCTGGGAAAGTATTCCAATATCTTTCCCAATAATGCTAGTTAATCCAGAGAAAATGAAGACGTGAGACACGTAGAGGGTCATGCTCAGCTGCGCCCTAAAGAGCGCAAAACAAAAAAGCAAAAAAAAGAAAATAAAAGAAAACGAAAAGAAAGAAAGTAAGTAAGACACAGAAAGAGTAAGAGAGAGAGAGAGAGAGAGAGAGAGAAAGAAAGAAAGAAAGAAAGAAAGGACTAAGCATTTAGAGAGGTGGAAAAAAGAAAGGAAATAAAAGATCAATATAATGAAAGAGAAAGAAAAGAAAGTCATATAACCAAAGAATAAAAGACATAGCTGAGCAACAGTTAGTTAATTTCTTCTTCTTTGACGTATCTCTGCAGCACGTGGTCGTTCATGGCTCTCCACACTCTCCTCTTATTTGTAGCTATAAGTAAATTTTGACTTTTTTTTCTATATCCTAATCCCTTTTCTGCCAACCATTTTCACAAGATCGATGATTAATTATTCTCTGCTTTCCTCTATCCCGCTTGGATTCAAATTATCCATGTGAGTATCAAAATTTCCAAACCCTCTTTCCATTATGCGCCCTATAAATTCCAACTGCCTCTCTCTGGCCCTACATATAAGTGACCTTTTTGTTTAAATTTTCTTTATAACTCCGTACTGGTTCATATGTTCGCTCTATCGTATTCTCAGCATCCTTCTGTAGAACATTTCTGTTGCCGCAATTCTCTTCTTCGACTGTGATATTCTTGTCCGCAACTCATTGCCATATAGGAGGACTGGCATTACATAAGAGTTATGTACTCTTTTCTTTATTTTTAATTAAAAATTCTTCTTTCTTAATACTTTCTTAGCTTTTGGAAAACCTATTTCGCTCTCCTACTGCGCAATCGTGTGTAGGTGTCACATTTTCTTTCCTGTATTAAAACACTTCCTAGATATTTAGATTTTTATACTTGTTAAGTTTTGGTATTCCCGATTTGTAATTCGCATATAGGGCTGCCCTTTTTGCTGACGACTATATATTCTGTTTTCTTGAATACGTTTAGCCTTTTCTTCTCGCTTACCTTTTCTACCAGTAGGAGATAATGAAGTTTAATTTTTGTGACTACTATCAACATTCTGTCATCTACATATATTGAGATTGTGGCTACCAATAATCAATCAATGTAAGATCGAGTTAATTTACTACAAAAGGAAAAGAAAAGTCTTACATTTAATAAGATTTTAACATATTTCTTAATCGGTTTCACCCCATGAAAGGCGGTAAACCGACTCAGACACAGCGTATGGAAGAAGAAGGAACAGAAACATTAATAATGTACAGGAATAAAATGAGTAATCATGAGGACAGTAGATAGCGATTGACACTGCATTGAAATTTTTACAGATTACAGTGGGATGGAAAGCATGGGACCCAAAGGGAGTCCCAAAAGCGAGAATCGTGAGAAAAAGAAACTGTTAGCATAGAATTTACGGTTACATCGATCCAGCTCAACTGTAAGTTGTTGAGATATCGACGGCAGTCTGGTACTTTGCTTAAATTAATTAAGTTTAGGTAGCAGAGCGAAGAGCTCACCAGAACAATTTGCCATTAAAGTATTTATAGAAATTACATAGAGAAGCCACCTTGCGGTGGTGAGAAAATGACTGAAGCCGAGTCGCCAGATCAGGACCTATAATATTGTTGATTCTTCATTGCATAAAGAGCTCAATGTAAATAGCAGGAGCACCGGACCATATGTGGCAGCGATATTCTAAGGATGGACTAAGATGAACTTATAGATGTGTATGATAGATTCTGTAGAGTAAAATTGTCTCGCACGACGCAGTGTACAAACTTTTTTAGCATCTGACCTTGCAGTGGATATACACACACACACACACACACACACACACATATATATATATATATATATATATATATATATATATATATATATATTGTATTTACTATATATTATATATATAATATATATATATATATATTATATATTATATATTATATATACATTATATTTACTATATATTATATATATATATTATTTTTACCATATATATATATATATATATATATATATATATATATATTTCTAAATGAAAATGACTAGATTTGTCTGTATCAAAGAATTATGAATGCATGTGCTTTTAAAACTTAGTAAATTTAAAAATAAATTATTCCAAAATACGCTTGAAGATGAAAGAGAACTAATGCTTTTAATTTAATTTAGATTGGGTTTTTGAAACAAGGTAATTCCTATGTAGCGAAGGAACCATATATTTAAATCAGTTAATATATATATATATATATATATATATATATATATATATATATTGTTAAATATAACAGAAAAGGAACGTCTGTTTTGTCAGATCAGGAGCCAGTCTAATGTTCGGCTGTTTGATTTAATTTCTAGTGAAAGTAAAAACAAAAATTCCCCAATATTTGCATGTTTCTTCAAGTTGGTTCTTGATCTAAGATTTCGGTTCACATGGGCCATCTTCAGAGTGGTTATATGGACATTTAAACAGAGCTATTCACCATCAAAATATAATATCATAAAAACTCGTATATCTTGGATGACACTTGGATACTACCACAGGGTTACGGCATCGTTATGTCTTTTGTCTACTTCACGATTGAACGAAAATTCTTTTAACAAACTTTGTTTCTCTGTTCAAACGAAAAAAAATTAAACATTTCTAAAAGAACAGTTACAGACGATGAAATATGTATTGTTTACAACAATGTGGAGCGAATTATTAACTAGGGTAAAACAAAAAGCCGGTCAGCACCTTCCGTAAAATCAAATGGAGAATTCAGACAAGTATCGTTCACTGTTGAATCAATTATAGGCAAGAATCGATGAACAGAATGGCGAAGTGGCTTGGTTGATTGTTTGGTCGATATTGTTTAACGGCACAGCAACACTTCTATGGGTTATTTAATGCGGAAATCACAGTTTTATACATTACACTAAATATACTATAATAGCAATTGTATGCCTTCTAAAGATACTTTGTATGTAATTTTATACTTTCAGTGTAAACGTATATGTAAACGTATATGTTTTTTTTTAGATACATATTTTGTAGATAAAATGTATTGTTGGTATTTTTTAAAGGCATTATTAATAATTTCACTACAAAAAATTATTGCTGATAATTTTATAATAAATATCTACTTTATTTACACTATTCGTACTATTGTCTTCATCTTTGTCGCTATATTTATTACAACGTTTCAGCCGTTGTACGCTCCGGCCTTCTTCAGGTGGTTGGAATGTCGAAGTTAACCCTTTACTTCGCTCACTGGGGTAGACTGTTCTAGTTCCATGTGCCATGTTTAATGGATGACACTTATCAGTTATCTCCTGTTTATTTCCCTTCTGAAAGTTCCCCACTGCTATTGAACTCACACTCTTTGGCTCCTGTCACTGGATCTAACCAACGACTTTAACCACTGTGCCTTCTGTGTATTAATTTTTGGGTATTATAAACCTAATGTCAACAGCAATCATTTTTACCAGTGCTCATATTGCATTTTTTTTTTGTTATCGCTTTTCTCCGGCACTCCTTATTACTGGTTCCCATATTGTATTCATTTCTATGCTTGGTCGGCTCAGGAGATTTTTGTGGCCTCGCATATTTGCTGATTTCTTAAGTTTACGAATGTTTCAACGGTGTTCCTTGTCTATGATCTCAATCTGATCCCACAGAGGGCGTTGATCTCCCTTCTCTCTCCATACGTGGTCAGCCACGCCTGATTTTTCCACTTCTCCTCGTGTTACAGCTTTCTGTTGTTCTTGAAACCTTACCTTAAGGGATCGGGTTGTCTCCCCTTTATATTTCTTTCCGTAGCTGCACGGGATAGCATACACACAGTCTTTAGTCATGTTCTCCTTTAAGTGGGGAATCTTACTCGGGAGAGATATCTGCAAAGTGTCCCCCAGCTTTTGAATGTTGTCCTGATGTTATATGGACCGAGGATCCTTTGTATTTTCTCTGATAGTCCCTTCACATAAAGCAGGCAGATTATTTTCTGGGTGTTTTTGTCCTCCTCTTGTATCTGTCTATCCCAGTTTTTGGGGACTGCTTCCATGTACCCAGGGTAGTTGTTACGGTGTAGGCTACTACTTATACTGACCAATTCTTTATCTAATGTCACTGGGTCCCCACTTATGACATTTGCTCGGTGTTGTTTTACGCTGTATGTATAGTGGGAGTTGAAATTGAGGTACTGCCCGGTGAATGTCGGCTTACGGTATACGGATGTCTTGAACACATGCTCTATTCGAGATATTAGAAGATCCAGCCGAAACGTTGTAATAAATATGGCGACGAAGATGAGGACAATATTCCGAATAATGTAAATAATGTACATAATACCTCATCACAGAAATATAGACAGATAAATATGTACTGTTGATTTGGTTTTTTTTTGTTTTGTTTTTTTGTTATTTTTTAGGAGGGCGGATTCTAACAGGTGCTACAACCCCGGGTCAAAGAGGACCTCTGAAGCAATTAAGAGATGGTTCCACGATACTTAGGACATCCAATCTCCTGATAAGGGACCTTGCTTGGCAGATGTAGTTTATCGTCATAACCAGGACAGCCGAGAAGTGGCCAATCAAGAATTTGGTATTGTTTGCCTGTTTTACTACAGTCTTTGCATTCGCTCGAGCTGTACCCTTCAGATTGCCACTTATTTTGCTCTATATAAAATTCTCTTAATGGGAAGGAATTCAATTCTGAAGAATCCCGTTAAAAAAACAACAAAAACAAACATTTAGAACAGTTCATCACCCAGAAAGATCTTGGAGTTTGACTCAGCATACTTCCCCGTGAAGTATCGAGCAACAGGCCGACCTCAGGAGTTGTTGCCAATAAGCAAGGCCGACAATTAATCGGTTTTAAAGTCACTCCTTCTCTTAGACTGGTTGCAGACTAAAGATTGAACATGGAATTACAATTAAGTGATGGGTTCAATTCTCCTGTGTGTCACATCTAAGCTACCTCTTAGAAAACCATTTGAGCTCATCAGAACGGTGTAATGGTTAACAAGTCTGTCTCGCTAGATCAATTAAAAATAAGTAGATAGTTTTATCCTAACTGGGTGTTCCATACCTTCGGTCATGTGTTACATCTAAGCCACGGTTACTAAATCGATGGTCACTTCGACGTGATGTAATGCTTGTCTCCCTATATTAATTACGACTTAGTAGTGAGTTCGATCCTAACTGGGTGTTCTATACTCTCGGTTATGTGCCATATCTAAGCTACGCTTAGGAAATCGATGGACACTTCGCTTTGTAATCGACGGGCACTTAGTTGATCGATGAACACTTCGCTGTGGTGTAATAGTTAACAAGCTTGTCTCTCTAGATCAGTTATGACTGAGTAGTGAGTTCGATCGTAACTGCGTGTTCTATACTCTCGATCGTGTGCCATATCTAAGCTACGCTTAGTAAATCGATTGGCACTTCGACGTAAAGTAATGGTTAACAAGCTAGTCTCGCTAGATCAATTACGATTGTGTAGTGAGTTCGTTCCTAACTATGTGTTCTATACTTTCGGTCATGTGCCATATCTAATCTTAGTAAATTGATTGACACTTCGACGTAAAGTAATGGTTAACAAGCTTATCTCATTAGATCTGTTATGACTGAGTTGTGAGTTCGCTCCCTCTCTGGCTGCTCCACACTTTCAGCCTTGTACCATATGTTAGCTACGCTTACTAATCTCACTATTACTTCAACATGTCCGGCCGTGAACGCAAAAGCCAGGATGGGTATTTCAACTCACCATACGAACCCTATTTTCCAGCCCGATAACCTCGAGACTTCGCACTTATCGTACGCAATTCATGCACTGAGAGAATTAAGTCATGCACAAGAGAATCCCTTTTTCATAGTACTTGTTAAGCACCAATACTATGCTATAACGGACGATGACGGATGATAAGATTATTTTCAGATTACAAGGATATATATATATATATATATATATATATATATATATATATATATATATATATATATATATATATATATATATATATATAGGCGAATAAAGAGCCTCGACTTAGCGCAATATTTAGCAAACGGATTGTGTATGAGACGTTTTGTCTCTAAAAGATTCCCAAGCAGATGATCCTTAGGAGTCTTTTTAACACTTTATCGGATCTCGGGAAGCTGGTGTCTGAGTGATATTTAGCGGTGAATTGGATTCAACCAAACAACAATGGCAGGGCGAGCCTTAACTGTTAATATCGGAAATGCGGGAACTAGAATTAGCCATAAAAATAGCTGTAGAATAGTAAGTGCGTGGCGACGTTTCGTTTGTGGGAAAAGGGCTGCGATGTTGAAAATAATTCACAAAACACAAGACCGTGTAAGTGCTTATAAACTCTGTAATCTCTAGAATATTTGGGGTTCTTCGAAAGCCTTGTCTCCCCTACATGATATAATTTTCTATTTCATATGACGAACTGCTACAGTCTGGAAGGGAGGCTGCTTGCTAATGTATGGTTACATGATCGTGTACATTCTGGTAAGAGTATAAACGATACCAGAATATCCATCAGTTGAAGAACGCCGTTCGGAGAGCCTTTGCATCAATGAACGAAACACGGCTTCGTAAAATATCACTCAGGACATGGCGCTGCATAATTTTGTGCCACGGAAATGAAGGTTTTCATACAGACCTTCTAAATATGTTACAGCGTCAATGAAAGTGAATGAAATGAATCCAGTAAATATGCTTTGTATGACTGTATTACTTGTTCTTCTATTGTTCTCATTATTATTTTGGTAGGGGATGACTTTTGTAAACATAGGGCATGCTAGGAGGAGTCAGTTATATTCTAGAGCTTTACAAGGGAACCACCATTTTCACATCATCCTTAGCGATATGCATTCCATATTTTGTATAGTTGTAACCTAGCTTTGGTTTGTTGGCGTGATTGCTCTGTCGTCCAGTAATAGTGTAATTTAAATTCTCTACTTTTGTTGGACTTAACTACTTTCCAAGTGTAGACGTGTTTATACGTTTTTATCGAAAATGTACTTTTCAGACACGGACGAATAAACACGTCCAAAACATAACGTTCAAAAGCCTAGATATAGATTTGTTTATACGTTGAACTTGGTTCTTTTTTTACGCCCTTCTTACATTGAAAGGAGTCCAAATGTCAGCTCATAGATCTGGTAGCGTTATTTGCCACAGCTCGGCTACTTCAAGGTGCCTCTGTTTCTTCCTGACTATATTAAAAACAAATAAAAATTTCGTTTGAAAATAAAACGTTTTTCAGAAAATAAGTGAGGGGGAAGGGGTTGAATCCAAAGTTACAAAACGATTTAAATTATAATGAGTAGAATGAAAATAAAAAAAAAATGAAATACAGTTTAAGGACTGAAAATATTTTAAAAAATTAATTAAAATATTCAGACTATAATTGCAAAGTAGAATATTTAAAATTGAAATGTTTTATTAAAATTAAGCAATTTATTTTAGCAAAATAAATTTTAAGAAGAAATGTAGAAGAATAAAATTTTAATTAGATGACAGATCGATATTCATAAAAGTTGAAAACTGAAATTTAATTAAAACTTATTAACTACATATTTAAAAATTTAACATGGAAAATAAACCTGAATAGTATAATTTATATTTAATATTTTAATTTTAGTTTAAAAAGAATACCGCGTATTAATAATAAATTATTAACATAAAAATCATGATAATAAAATAATAGTAATAAAATGATAAAAAATTAATAATAATAAATAAAATTATAATAATAAAAATAATAATAAACAAAATTTTAATATTAAAAATAATAAATGAAATCATAATCAAAATAATAATAAAAAAATTATAATAATAAAATAATAATAAATAAAATTATAATAACAAATAATAATAAATGAAATTCTAATAATAAAAATAATAACGAAAAATTATAATAAAAAATAAAAATAAATAAAATTATAATAATAAAAATAATCATAAAAAATTATAATAATAAAATTAATAAAAAATAAAATTATAATAAAAAATAATAATAAATAAAATTATAATAATAACAATAATAACGAAAAAATTATAATAAAAAATAATATTAAATAAAATTATGTATGTATATATATTAGTACATATTTTTAGTACCCCTCACTTATTGCTAGTCTCGCTCTTAATATGAGTACTCCTCCCTTACCGCTCTTAGGTCAAGTAACAACTGACCGGTCCAGTGATTGAACTCACAATTAATATATCACCAAATACACGAACAACTGCCTTTCGTCTACTATGAAACGGACTTCGTATGAGGAAAGATACAGACATGAATCTTTCGCGATACTGAAAATAGACACGAAAATAATAGGAGCTCCTACAAGGAGCGGAGAATTAAGTTATTGATGGAAAAAAAAAAAGTAAATTTTAACTGAATAAATGAATTCATATATTTAGATACATTAAAAGTCGTAATTAGTCAATTGTATATGCCTATTAATACGGACTACCCACTCAACTTGACGTGAGAAGGAAGAATCCAGCTTAAAAGTGTTTGCATTAGTGACCATAGCCTAGTGGATAAAATTATTGGTTTCTGCTGAGGCAAGAGTATGAATGTATTACCAACTAACTCAGCTAGCTTATGATGGAATATAATATATTAATACAAGGTAACCAAAAAAGTTCTGTCCGTTTTTAAAGGAAAAAAAGAAAACGCTTCCCAGTATGTGTAACTTAAATTTACTCTTCGAAGTAATCAGCTGTCCAATGCCGTTGCGGTAGAACTCGGGGGAGGTGACGCAAAGAAGTCTGTGCGGGCTTTGCGCAAGTCTGCTTCAGTGGTAAAGGATTTTCCATGAAGATGATTATCCAGGGAGTGGAAGAGGTGGTAATCGGACGGCGCAAGGTCAGGTGAATAAGGTGGATGGCACAAAGTCTTCCACCCAAGTAGCTGTATGGTATCCCTGACCACTCTCGCGACATGCGGCCTGGCGTTGACATGGGGGAAAAGCACATCTTTGCGATTCACCAGTGCTGGCTCCTTCTGGCGCAATGCCTGTTTCACCCGTTTCAATTGCTGCGAGTATAGGTCTCCAGAGACCGTTTGGCCTGTTGGTTGCAGTTCATAATGAATCACTTGACGACCTGTCCACCAGACACAAAGCATAATCTTGCGTGGGTGCATAGGCGGCGGTCTTGCAGTGTGATAGACAGCATGCTGAGGAGACAACCAATGTCTGGAACGCTTGGGAGTTTCGTACAGATCCAACTTTTCAACGTTGGTAAGCACTCGATTGAATAAGGATGCGGTACGGTGGCGAGAAAGCAGCGATACGCAGGCTGCCACTCGTTGTCCCTTGTGGACCTGCAACAGCGTTTGCGGGACCGACTTGCTCAATTTATACGTCTTACCTAGGCGGTGCAGGTGAAGTGTAACTGTTTCATCGGAAACGTTGAACTGTCTTGCAAGTTCACCACACGTTAGACTACTGTCATCTTCAATGGCCGCCTTCAGGACTCCGTCATTCAAGATCTGTGGTCGTCCACTGCGAGGCTCATCATGGAGAGACAAATCTGCCGACTTGAATTTTCGAAACCAACGCCTTGCAGTACGTTCATCCACAGCGCTGTCCCCAAACGCTTGACATATGCGGCGACTTGATGCAGCTGCTGATAAGCCCACTTTGAAGTCGTAGAGCAAACAGCTCCGAACGAGATCTCTAGACACTTCCATCCTTCTCACAGCTCTCCGGCTTATAACTGATGACCGGGCACGGTGCGCGTGTTTTTTTATAACGTCTGATGTTCCTACTTCCGTCTGTCCGAATTTGAAAACAATTGCTACACGCATTTCGTATATATTTCAACTTCATTCAATGACAAAAAACGGACATAACTTTTTTGGTTACCTTGTACATATATTTAACCTCGCATGACCTGACAACCCTGAATCTGTGCTGTACGAAAATGTAATATAGGTTTTAATTAATTAGCCACCATGTTTCTCCACCTCTTCAATGTAGAACACATAACTAATATTGTTTTCTCATTTTTACAGTATATTAATTTTACAATTTTTTCCTGTTCTGTCACCATGCAATAAATTGTTTGTACGGAAAATAAGCATCTACGTAAATCAAATCGTCTTTAAATTAAGTGGCAGCAGATGAATTATGATTAAACTTTTAACAGGTAAGCTTAAACATTAATTCAATACTTAAATTCAGCGATCTATTTGGAGTTCTTCTGTAGTTTATTGATGCCTATCGCATCTATTCCTCCCTAGCTATTGTGATGATGGCCAAACTACGAGTCCTCCACTGGAGCTTAAATGCCGCCTTATAGGGCGGCTTTTAAGTTAGTTTATAATAAAACGTGCACTGCAGTTTGGGCTACAAAAGGAAAATAAGAGTTACTCCCGCTAAACCATGAAAGCAACGATAATGGATAGTATTATAATATTAATATATATTTTATCCTCGCATAATCTGGCAACCCTGGATCTGAGCTCAACGAAAATCTTTCCCTGCGCCTAAAGTTTTTGGGCTTTTGCCTGAACTATGAGTCATTGAAATCCGATCTATGGGAGCGGAGGAGTTGGTTGGACACACACACACACACACACACACACACACACACACACACTATACTTTATATATAAGATGTATCTCAACCATTTAACTCAAATTTTTCCATGCATTTATTCGCCATTCCTGGCGACAGTAGAAACGGGAGAGGGAGAAATAACGGAGAGATACTAAAATACGTACTGCTCGAGATAACCCTAGATACGGGCAAAGGAAGCAGAACGCTCTCCCATCGTGGTCTGAATAAATGGTTGTGTTTGAAGATTCCTGTAGATTGACATATATCTGATGAAGGCAGCAACGGCCGAAACATTGATAGCAACAACAAAGATAAGGAAATAATCTACATATCAATAGAGTAAACAAATTTCCAAGCTTACGACAACATGACATTTAAAACCGTACCGAAGTTAAGTAACGTCAACCCTGGTTACTACATAGATGGGCTATCGCTTGAGAATCCTAGGTACTGTAAGCTTGGATTTGAGGGCGGTGTAATGGATAACTTGTCAGTATTTTTAATCGGCGAGCCGAGTTCTAATTCAAGTTGGGTTGGTTATATTCACTTACACGCAAATATCATTGGGAAAAATATAAAATTCACCTTTTTTTTCTATCAGTTATTGGTTAATGAGTAACACTTTTATTAATAAATCACTATTATCTAAAAAAAAATTCTTACAATCTAAAAATATTTACTGGATTTAAATAACACGCAAAATGTTGATAAGCCGTAAAAAAAAAAAAATATATATATATTTAAACATTGAATTTTTTTTTTATTAAATAACTAATATAGAAAAACTAAAATTGAAAACAAAAATTCGATTTTTTTGACGGAGAACAAAACAGCGTAAAAAACCCGTCATCTCTCTTCAAAAAATATGTTTATGAAATCTTGAAAAATGTTAATATATTTGCACTGCTAAATTCTCGCTTTATTTCCGTTGTTCTTTCAGTTCCATGTCAACGGCCTTATTTAAAACTCAGGAATCATAATCCGTACGTTATCTATTTTCGTATCCCTTCTTCAAATAACAAATACAATTATAAATATAGGATATTTCTATCATTCATATCCTTGATTTTTTTTAACTTTTACCTCAGGACTTATCAAATGGATTGCAAATTGCTATGTCTTCGGTAAAGCGCTTGGTTGAAATGTGGACTCTCAATACAGTTCTGACGCATTTAGGATTATTAAATCACGAGCTTTTTGCGGAAAGGCGATGAGGATTTGCTGATTCCAGTGACTTCTTTGTTTCGATGAGAAATCTCTGTGCATATGTGAGATTTCGGAGCGAATTTCAAGAGATTTTTCAAGATGGCTGCCCACCCAATAAAGATAGAAGGACAAATCCTGGCGCGCATAACACAATCGTGTCATTTCTCAGTAAAATATGTTACGTCTCTCGCTATCGACAATATGGGATAAAGAAAAATAGACTATATCGTGAGAATAATGTCTATAATCGTGTCTAAATGACAGATCTTTCCTTTTCTTTCTATTTTTGTTTTTAATTTTTATTTGAATTCTAGCGTAGCTTTCTGAATCAAAACGATGGCAAAATTAATATATATATATATATATATATATATATATATATATATATATATATATATATATATATATATATCATAGAGTTGAGTAAAAAAAAAAGAAGCGTATAATAAACTTGAAAATTTTATAAAACGGTTGGAATAATATCTTTATGTTCTTTTCTACAAACATTTTAATCGTAACTGTTTTAACGAGCTTTTTTTCCCATTTAAGCCTGCTACTAGATTGGCAGTTAGGTTCCATCCATTTACTCTTGAAATAGTTAAATGTAACCGCTATTTCTATTCCAACATTTTCTTTTCTCGCACTTTATGCCTCGCCTGTGGAACACCTTTCCTCTTAATAGCTTCCGTGATAAATGCAGTCTTCAAAAATTTAGATGCTGCGTCAACCGCCATCTTCTGTTGACTTGAACCCCGTCCATCTTTTATCGTTTCCTCAATACCCCCTTATACCCAGACTTTTTTCTAACTTTCACTCTCTTTAAAGCATTGTGCACTTCCGCCTTGCTTGGTGTGAAATACTTATAAAAATCTTATAGCACGCTTAAATTCATGGACTCGAAGCATCAAGGAGCTCATGTTTGATTACCATGAAAATATTTATAGAAATGACAGAAGAAAGACATGTCATGTCGATGAGATAATGAGTGAAGTCAAGATGACAGTTCAGGAACGATTATATTAAAGACACGTCTTTGAATTTTGTCAAAATATTACCCCAAGATATATAGAGCAGCAGACCAGATATTGCAGTAATATTCAATGCAGAGACGAATGGTAGATGCATAAATGTGCAAAATGGATACTGACGAGGCAAAGTATCTGCAACGATGACGTGAACGAACTTCCCCAGCAAAATGTTCTATACTCACAACAAATAACATTTATTAGTCAAGAACATCGTCTCCATTGTCTTTTTTAAACTGTCTCTCGTCGTTTTACAAGCTTGTTTTTGGTTAACTTTTTTTCTTTTTTTTTTCAAAGAATTTTGCGATGCAGTGTCTAACTGAGTGTGCAGAGTCAATGTCTTTTGTAATGAATTCGATAGAGACCGGAACAAATTAATATCTAAAGGGACAACTCAGGAGGATACGGTGGATGGTGGTGGGGATGGGGGGTTCCCATTTCAACTCCTTAAGTTTTAGCAAGGTCTGTGATATATTGAAAACGAAACGGGATAGAAAAATAGAAAGAAAGAAAGAATGAAAACAGAATAAAACGAAAGAAAGAAAAACATAGTAAAAAAAAAATAAACAGAAGGAAAAAACAGAAAGAAAAAAGAAAGAAAAGGATAAACGAAAACAGAAAGAAATGAAAAAGAAAGAAAGAAAGGAACAAAAGAAAGAAAAAGTACAAGGAAAAATTAAAGAGAGAAACAAAAAAGAGTATAAGAAAACAGAAAGAACAACTATGAAAGAATAAAAGCAAAAAGTGAGAAAAAAAGAAAGAAAGAATGCAAGAAAAAGAAAGAAAGAAAAAGAAACAGAAACAGAAAGAAACAAAAAAATTCGATAAAAGAAATAAGAAACAGAAAGAAAAACAGAAAGAAAAAAGAAAAAAAGGAAAGAAAGAAGAAAGAAAGGAAGATAAAAGAAATAAAGAAAAAAAGGGAAAAAAGAAAGCTAGAAAGAAAAAAAGTAAGAAAGAAGGGAAGAGAAAGAAAAAAAGAAAGAAAGAATGCAAGAAAAAGAATCAGAAACGGAAAGAAAGAAAAATATTGATAAAAGAAATAAGAAACAGAAAGAAAAACAGGGAGAAAAACAGAAAGAAAAAAAAGAAAGAAAGAGAGAAGAATTTAAGGAAGATAAAAGAAAAATAAGGAAAAAAGAAAGCTAGAAAGAAAAAAGAAGAAAAAAACGGAAAGAAAGAAAGAAGAAAAAAAGGAAGATAAAAGAAAGAAAGAAAAATAAGGAAATAAGAAAGCTAGAAAGAAAAAAAGACGAAAAAAACGGAAAGAAAGAAAGAGGAAAGAAAGGAAGATAAAAGAAAGAAAGAAAAATAAGGAAAAAAGAAAGCTAGAAAGAAAAAAGCACGAAAAAAACGGAAAGAAAGAAAGAAGAAAGAAAAGAAGATTCAAGAAAGAAAGAAAAATAAGGAAAAAGAAAGCTAGAAAGAAAAAAAGAAGAAAAAAACGGAAAGAAAGAAAGAAGAAAAAAAGGAAGATAAAAGAAAGAAAGAAAAATAAGGAAAAAAGAAAGCTAGAAAGAAAAAAAGACGAAAAAAACGGAAAGAAAGAAAGAGGAAAGAAAGGAAGATAAAAGAAAGAAAAATAAGGAAAAAAGAAAGCTAGAAAGAAAAAAACACGAAAAAACAGAAAGAAAGAAAGAAGAAAGAAAAAAATAAGGAAAAAGAAAGCTAGAAAGAAAAAAGGAAGAAAAAAACAGAAAGAAATAAGGATGAAAGAAAGAAAGATAAGGAATAAAGAAAACTACTAAGAAAAAAGGAAGAAAGAACGGAAGAGAAAGGAAGAAAAAAGAAAGAATGCAAAAAAAAAAGAAAGAAATAAAAGAGAAACAGAAAGAAAGAATAATATCGATAAAAGAAATAAGAAGCAGAAAGAAAAACAGAAAGAAAAAAAGGAAAGAAAGAAAGAAGAAAAATGAAGATAATAGAAAGAAAGAAAAATAAGGAAAAAAGAAAGTTAGAAAGAAAAAAGGAAGAAAGAAAAAACAAAGAAAACTGAATAGAAGATAGAAAGAAAGGAAATAAAATGAAAGAAAGAAACGGTATAATCTTACAGTTTCAAAACATTCATACAGTGTAACAATCATGATGAAACATGAGATCTAATAAAAGAAATATGAAATGAAATTTGAGATCGTAATAACCTTGAAAACAATGACAGATCGTATATGGGTAAGACGTTTAAAAAGGACAAATGCCTGTACATTAAAAAAGTAGACGGAAATCAATCAACCAAGAAAGAAAGAAAGAAAGAAAGTCACGGCATATTCGAATCTTGGTGATAACAGAGAAATCCTACATACCATATTCATAGTGGCAAACCATTCCCATTTACTTCGTGTTTCTTTGATAAGAAGCAAGTTTCATTCGGCCAGCCTCTTCCACAGAAATTATTTTGTGGAAGAAACTGACAGAGAAAATCTTGGTCCCTTCAATATCTATTCCGATATCTATCCTACAACTCATAATGTGCACTTCTTAATCTCGTCTTTTTCCTCCATTAATAACCCTCTACCTTGAACGGTCCCTGTGTTTTGTATTGGGTGAAGTAACAGTATATTGTTTATAAATAACAGGATGAGTGGACGATGTCAAACGTTGTGAAAGGCCAGCAAAGTTAATCAAAGGAGAAAATGTTGACAGGATGCAGAGGAGTTCGAGAAAATCGATACGAAATATAGCTAAACTGCAATATATATATCCTCATAATGCCAGCAGACAAAAATTAAAACCCGTCACATACAAAATAATGGCGGTAGAAAAACTGAACGCACCAGCGCTATTGACGATGGTTTGACTGAGTTTTTGAAGATAAAACAATCGGTCGGAGGTGACATTTTTACCGACGAAGCACGGGTTCGTTTCTTCAATTACTACTTCCAGTTTGTATAGACCGCTCCTACATGTTCTCCTCCAAACTTACAGCACCTGGAATTCCCTATCGGTCCCCGTATAGGTACCGACCAGGTTCGTTGTTGCTTAACTTTGGTGAACCGATGTTTCAACATGATGTGGCTGCAGGCGAGATGTGGATGTGCGTATAAACTGGACTAACGCGTGGAAAGACCTACTAAGATTTACCTGATTGGCTAGGTCTCTGTGGTCGCCCGTATAGGTACCGACCAGGTTCGTTGTTGCTTAACTTTGGTGAACCGATGTTTCAACATGATGTGGCTGTAGGCGAGATGTGGATGTGCGTATGAACTTGACTAACGCGTGGAAAGACCTACTAAGATTTACCTTATTGGCTAGGTCTCTGTGGTCGCCCGTATAGGTACCGACCAGGTTCGTTGTTGCTTAACTTTGGTGAACCGATGTTTCAACATGATGTGGCTGTAGGCGAGATGTGGATGTGCGTATGAACTTGACTAACGCGTGGAAAGACCTACTAAGATTTACCTGATTGGTTAGGTCTCTGTGGTCGCCCGTATAGGTACCGACCAGGTTCGTTGTTGCTTAACTTCGGTGAACCGATGTTTCAACATGATGTGGCTGTAGGCGAGATGTGAATGTGCGTATGAACTTGCCTAACGCGTGGAAAGACCTACTAAGATTTACCTGATTGGCTAGGTCTCTGTTCCATAAAAAATGTTACATTTGCATACACTTTAAATGCAATAACTATTATTGAACTAAGGTAGGGCATTATTATAATTAATATTGAAAACTGTTTATTAATGCCATATTCCTCCATACATAAGTGTTCATGTCTCCCCACAACTTCCTTTAATTAATTTTTAATGAAATAGCTTGATTTGGGACAAGATAGAGGAGTTATTTTCTGTTGGCTTCACCATAGTTTTGAATACAGGATATTCATTCTACAAGAGAGACTAGTCTATTATTTAATCCATAGCTGGGGAAAAAGAGATAAATTAATGCCTACTCAAAGGAACAGACTAGAACAGAATTTGTAGTCAATAGTTTGACTCCATTTTTGGAACTGATAGCTTTTAAGCTTCCAATACATGTTAAATGCCCGTATTTCCGTTTCACAATGAAATGATGCAGTTTAACTAATGGACATTGATAATTAAATTACTTACATACGTACTATCGTCCTAATCTTTGTCGATGTTATCACAACATTTCGACCATTGGGTGTCTCCGACCCTCCCTAGATGTATATCTAACTGCGCAACCTACCGGCTATTTCTAACTAAATACTTTGTTTTATCTACGCGGGATATATACGAATATGACATCTTGTTTTTAATTTACTTCTGTTCAGTATGTCTTGTTCTTATTTTATTATTTATGTTTAGGACATTCTGAGTACATACTGCGTGGTTCACCGATTGGGCTTCCAATAGTAATGTCGCAAAATTCAACGTCTAAACTTGATAGTCCCGTGGAACAGTTATGTGCGGAATTTTGCTATTTGTCATACTTCACAGCATTCACTGAAACTTTTGGTTCAACTGTTACAGCTATTAAAGACTTACTGCCATTTGATTTTCTTTAATTGTTAGCAGCTTCCATTTAAGTTTCGTTTTTCTACCCTAGGCTTACTAAAGATGCATCATAGTTGAGCATGCGCCCGTCCTGTGTATGACAATAAACTACATCAACGGCCTGGGTAAGAGGATAAACTACGTCCTACAGCAAAACCTCTGATCAGCTATGGATAAATAGTCAACCGCCAAACTGGGGCCAAGAAACGATGAAATTTTAAAAATAGGTTTTTGTACCAGAAATATTTTGGCAAAAAATATTACCACCAATTCATTTTTTAAGAAAAATTATTACCAACAATACAATACCTGGAAACAAAAATTACCAGCTATATATTTTTTGGCAAAAAAATTATACCAGCTATACATTTTGGACAAAAAATATTACCAGCTATGCATTTCTAGAAATAAAAATATTACCAGCAATACATTTTTTGAAAAAAAATATTACCACCAATACATATTTAGAAAAAATATTACCAGCAATGCATTTTTGGAAAAAAAATATTACCATCCATGCATTTTGGTGAATAAAAATATTACCAACAATACATTTTGGGGAAAAATATTAGCAGCAATACATTTTTGGAAAAAAAATATTACCAGCAATATATTTTTGGGAAAAATAATATTACCAGCTATAGATTTGAAACCAAAAAAATTACCAACAAAACATTTTTTTAAAAAAAGCAAAGAAATATTATCAGCAATAAAATCTGGTCGGCATTAAATAATCCTATGAGGTTGATATGCCGTAAAACAAATCAAAACAAACGGATCGCAAGAGAATGAAAATAAACTACATTTGGGAGCAAGACCTCTGATCGGGAGATGGGATGTTTTCAGCAGAGAGGAAGGACTACTTAATTGTAGTTGTTCCAAGCTCCAACCTGACCCAGGGGGTTATCACCTGTTAATGTCCAAGTTATGGACAAATAGTGAAAACATCAAACAAAATCGACACTATGGGTGTAACCAAATACATATTTGGTGTAAAAATATATTTTCGAAAACAAAACAACCTACAATGCAATTTATCTCTAGTTGAAGGCATACACTTTTGTTCAAAACATATTTAGTTGAAGGAATAAAATTATGTTGAAATGATTTAGATTTCGGTATTAATTAAACCAATCAAAATATTTACATTTCAGCATTAATTAACCCATAAAGGTTGAAATACTGGTAAACAAAATCAACCAGACCAAACCAATCAAAATATTTAGATTCCGGCATTACATAACCCATAAAGGTTGATATACTGGTAAACAAAATCAACCAGACCAAACCAATCAAAATATTTAGATTTCGGCATTGCATAACCCATAAAGGTTGATATACTGGTAAACAAAATCAACCAGACCAAACCAGTCAAAATATTTAGATTTCGACGTAATATAACCCATAAAGGTTGATATACTGGTAAACAAAATCAACCAGACCAAATTAATGAAAATATTTAGATTTCGGCATTACATAACCCATAAATGTTGATATACTGTTAAACAAAATCAATCAGACCAAACCAATCAAAATATTTAGATTTCGGCATTACATAACCCATAAAAGTTGATATACTGGTAAACAAAATCAACCAGACCAAACCAATCAAAATATTTAGATTTCGGCATTACATAACCCATAAAGGTTGATATAATGGTAAACAAAATCAACCAGACCAAACCAATCAAAATATTTAGATTTCGGCATTGCATAACCCATAAAGGTTGATATACTGGTAAACAAAATCAACCAGACCAAACCAATCAAAATATTTAGATTTCGACGTTATATAACCCATCAAGGTTGATATTCGGGTAATCAAAATCAACCAGACCAAATCAATCAAAATATTTAGATTTCGGCATTACATAACGCATAAAGGTTGATATACTGGTAAACAAAATCAACCAGACCAAACCAATCAAAATATTTAGATTTCGGCATTACATAACCCATAAAGGTTGATATACTGGTAAACAAAATCAACCAGACTAAATCAATCAAAATATTTAGATTTCGGCATTACATAACTCATAAAGGTTGATATACTGGTAAACAAAATCGACCAGACCAAACCAATCAAAATATTTAGATTTCGGCATTATATAACCCATAAAGGTTGATATACGGGTAAACAAAATCAACCAGACCAAATCAATCAAAATATTTAGATTTCGGCATTACATAACCCATAAATGTTGATATAATGGTAAACAAAATCAACCAGACCAAACCAATCAAAATATTTAGATTTCGGCATTGCATAACCCATAAAGGTTGATATACTGGTAAACAAAATCAACCAGACCAAACCAGTCAAAATATTTAGATTTCGACGTAATATAACCCATAAAGGTTGATATACTGGTAAACAAAATCAACCAGACCAAATTAATGAAAATATTTAGATTTCGGCATTACATAACCCATAAATGTTGATATACTGTTAAACAAAATCAATCAGACCAAACCAATCAAAATATTTAGATTTCGGCATTACATAACCCATAAAAGTTGATATACTGGTAAACAAAATCAACCAGACCAAAGCAATCAAAATATTTAGATTTCGGCATTACATAACCCATAAAGGTTGATATAATGGTAAACAAAATCAACCAGACCAAACCAATCAAAATATTTAGATTTCGGCATTGCATAACCCATAAAGGTTGATATACTGGTAAACAAAATCAACCAGACCAAACCAATCAAAATATTTAGATTTCGACGTTATATAACCCATCAAGGATGATATTCGGGTAATCAAAATCAACCAGACCAAATCAATCAAAATATTTAGATTTCGGCATTGCATAACGCATAAAGGTTGATATACTGGTAAACAAAATCAACCAGACCAAACCAATCAAAATATTTAGATTTCGGCATTACATAACCCATAAAGGTTGATATACTGGTAAACAAAATCAACGAGACTAAATCAATCAAAATATTTAGATTTCGACATTACATAACCCATAAATGTTGATATACTGGTAAACAAAATCAACCAGACCAAATCAATCAAAATATTTAGATTTCGGCATTACATAACCCATAAAGGTTGATATACGGGTAAACAAAATCAACCAGACCAAACCAATCAAAATATTTAGATTTCGGCATTACATAACCCATAAAGGTTGATATACTGGTAAACAAAATCAACCAGACCAAACCAATCAAAATATTTAGATTTCGGCATTACATAACCCATAAAGGTTGATATACTGGTAAACAAAATCAACCAGACCAAACCAATAAAAATATTTAGATTTCGGCATTATATAACCCATAAAGGTTGATATACGGGTAAACAAAATCAACCAGACTAAATCAATCAAAATATTTAGATTTCGGCATTACATAACTCATAAAGGTTGATATACTGGTAAACAAAATCGACCAGACCAAACCAATCAAGATATTTAGATTTCGGCATTATATAACCCATAAAGGTTGATATACGGGTAAACAAAATCAACCAGACCAAATCAATCAAAATATTTAGATTTCGGCATTACATAACCCATAAATGTTGATATAATGGTAAACAAAATCAACCAGACCAAACCAATCAAAATATTTAGATTTCGGCATTACATAACCCATAAAGGTTGATATACGGGTAAACAAAATCAACCAGACCAAATCAATCAAAATATTTAGATTTCGGCATTACATAGCCCATAAAGGTTGATATACAGGTAAACAAAATCAACCCGACCAAATTAATCAAAATATTTAGATTTCGGCATTACATAACCCATAAAGGTTGATATACTGATAAACAAAATCAACCAGACCAAACCAATCAAAATATTTAGATTTTGGCATTACATAACCCATAAAGGTTGATATACGGGTAAACAAATTCAACCAGACCAAATCAATCAAAATATTTAGATTTCGGCATTACATAACCCATAGAGGTTGATATACTGGTAAACAAAATCAACCAGACCAAACCAATCAAAATATTTAGATTTCGGCATTACATAACCCATAAAGGTTGATATACGGGTAAACAAAATCAACCAGACCAAACCAATCAAAATATTTAGATTTCGGCATTACATAACCCATAAAGGTTGATATACTGGTAAACAAAATCAACCAGACCAAACCAATCAAAATATTTAGATTTTGGCATTACATAACCCATAGAGGTTGATATACGGGTAAACAAAATCAACCAGACCAAATCAATCAAAATATTTAGATTTCGGCTTTACATAAATCATAAATGTTGATATACGGGTAAACAAAATCAACGAGACCAAATCAATCAAAATATTTAGGTTTCGGCATTACATAACCCATAAAGGTTGATATACTGGTAAACAAAATCAACCAGACCAAACCAATCAAAATATTTAGATTTCGGCATTACATAACCCATAAAGGTTGATATACGGGTAAACAAAATCAACCAGACCAAATCAATCAAAATATTTAGTTTTCGGCATTACATAACCCATAATGTTTGATATACTGGTAAACAAAATCAACCAGACCAAACCAATCAATATATTTAGATTTCGGCATTACATAACCCATAGAGGTTGATATACGGGTAAACAAAATCATCCAGACCAAATCAATCAAAATATTTAGATTTCGGCATTACATAACCCATAGAGGTTGATATACTGGTAAACAAAATCAACCAGACCAAACCAATCAAAATATTTAGATTTCGGCATTACATAACCCATAAAGGTTGATATACGGGTAAACAAAATCAACCAGACCAAACCAATCAAAATATTTAGATTTCGGCATTACATAACCCATAAAGGTTGATATACTGGTAAACAAAATCAACCAGACCAAACCAATCAAAATATTTAGATTTTGGCATTACATAACCCATAAATGTTGATATACGGGTAAACAAAATCAACCAGACCAAATCAATCAAAATATTTAGATTTCGGCATTACATAAACCATAAATGTTGATATACGGGTAAACAAAATCAACGAGACCAAATCAATCAAAATATTTAGGTTTCGGCATTACATAACCCATAAAGGTTGATATACTGGTAAACAAAATCGACCAGACCAAACCAATCAAAATATTTAGATTTCGGCATTACATAACCCATAAAGGTTGATATACGGGTAAACAAAATCAACCAGACCAAATCAATCAAAATATTTAGTTTTCGGCATTACATAACCCATAATGGTTGATATACTGGTAAACAAAATCAACCAGACCAAACCAATCAAAATATTTAGATTTCGGCATTACATAACCCATAGAGGTTGATATACTGGTAAACAAAATCAACCAGACCAAACCAATCAAAATATTTAGATTTCGGCATTACATAACCCATAAAGGTTGATATACGGGTAAACAAAATTAACCAGACCAAACCAATCAAAATATTTAGATTTCGGCATTACATAACCCATAAAGGTTGATATACTGGTAAACAAAATCAACCAGACCAAACCAATCAAAATATTTAGATTTCGGCATTATATAACCCATAAAGGTTGATATACGGGTAAACAAAATCAACCAGACTAAATCAATCAAAATATTTAGATTTCGGCATTACATAACTCATAAAGGTTGATATACTGGTAAACAAAATCGACCAGACCAAACCAATCAAAATATTTAGATTTCGGCATTATATAACCCATAAAGGTTGATATACGGGTAAACAAAATCAACCAGACCAAATCAATCAAAATATTTAGATTTCGGCATTACATAACCCATAAATGTTGATATAATGGTAAACAAAATCAACCAGACCAAACCAATCAAAATATTTAGATTTCGGCATTACATAACCCATAAAGGTTGATATACGGGTAAACAAAATCAACCAGACCAAATCAATCAAAATATTTAGATTTCGGCATTACATAGCCCATAAAGGTTGATATACAGGTAAACAAAATCAACCCGACCAAATTAATCAAAATATTTAGATTTCGGCATTACATAACCCATAAAGGTTGATATACTGATAAACAAAATCAACCAGACCAAACCAATCAAAATATTTAGATTTTGGCATTACATAACCCATAAAGGTTGATATACGGGTAAACAAATTCAACCAGACCAAATCAATCAAAATATTTAGATTTCGGCATTACATAACCCATAGAGGTTGATATACTGGTAAACAAAATCAACCAGACCAAATCAATCAAAATATTTAGTTTTCGGCATTACATAACCCATAATGTTTGATATACTGGTAAACAAAATCAACCAGACCAAACCAATCAATATATTTAGATTTCGGCATTACATAACCCATAGAGGTTGATATACGGGTAAACAAAATCATCCAGACCAAATCAATCAAAATATTTAGATTTCGGCATTACATAACCCATAGAGGTTGATATACTGGTAAACAAAATCAACCAGACCAAACCAATCAAAATATTTAGATTTCGGCATTACATAACCCATAATGGTTGATATACTGGTAAACAAAATCAACCAGACCAAACCAATCAAAATATTTAGATTTTGGCATTACATAAACCATAAATGTTGATATACGGGTAAACAAAATCAACGAGACCAAATCAATCAAAATATTTAGGTTTCGGCATTACATAACCCATAAAGGTTGATATACTGGTAAACAAAATCGACCAGACCAAACCAATCAAAATATTTAGATTTCGGCATTACATAACCCATAAATGTTGATATACGGGTAAACAAAATCAACCAGACCAAATCAATCAAAATATTTAGTTTTCGGCATTACATAACCCATAATGGTTGATATACTGGTAAACAAAATCAACCAGACCAAACCAATCAAAATATTTAGATTTCGGCATTACATAACCCATAGAGGTTGATATACTGGTAAACAAAATCAACCAGACCAAACCAATCAAAATATTTAGATTTCGGCATTACATAACCCATAAAGGTTGATATACGGGTAAACAAAATTAACCAGACCAAACCAATCAAAATATTTAGATTTCGGCATTACATAACCCATAAAAGTTGATATACTGGTAAACAAAATCAACCAGACCAAACCAATCAAAATATTTAGAATTCGGCATTACATAACCCATAAAGGTTGATATACGGGTAAACAAAATCAACCAGACCAAATCAATCAAAATATTTAGATTTCGGCATTACATAACCCATAAAAGTTGATATACTGGTAAACAAAATCAACCAGGCCAAACCAATCAAAATATTTAGATTTCGGCATTATATAACCCATAAAGCTTGATATACGGGTAAACAAAATCGACCAGACCAAACCAATCAAAATATTTAGATTTCGGCATTACATAACCCATAAAGGTTGATATACTGGTAAACAAAATCAACCAGACCAAACCAATCAAAATATTTAGATTTCGGCATTGTATAACCCATAAAGGTTGATATACGGGTAAACAAAATCAACCAGACCAAATCAATCAAAATATTTAGATTTCGGCATTACATAACCCATAAATGTTGATATAATGGTAAACAAAATCAACCAGACCAAACCAATCAAAATATTTAGATTTCGGCATTAAATAACCCATAGAGGTTTATATACCGGTAAACAAAACAAAACAAACTAACCGAGCATGCGCTGATGCTTTCACGCGCTTAAATTTCTAGTTTTTCTTCCTTGTCCAGGATTTTCCGTTCATTCCACAGTGCCTGATGTCTATGCTTTACCCCTGTATACAGGATCAACCATGACTGATTTAATTTACCCTCTCACTACGAACTTTTGATGTTCCACCAGCCTTACGTTTAGGAGTTGGTTCAAATCGCCAATTTGCCACAACTGTAAGGAATGCAGATAAAACTTGCCAGAACTTTCTCCGTAGAGAGGAGCTTCTTCTGAACATTGTATGGACTTGCGTTAATCTTTTCCGATAAGTCCTTGAGTATGTCAGATAATGGCAAGTCTCTGTTCCTCCTCCTTGGCCCTTCTGTTTTCCCCTGCAGACACTGATATTATGTTCGAATAACATCAGTGTTCTTATCATAGTTCTTAATTTTTAGGGAGAGGTCCGCTTGATTCTGATCATTTCCCGATGGTATGTTTCTGCGTCGTTACATGATTTTCCACGGTCCTGTAGGCATCGAACGAACCCTTTATTCGCACTGTAGGAATTGAAGTTGAAGCACTGTCCGCTGAAATTTAGCTTGTGATATATGGTTGTTTTCAACCCATTCTCTGTGCGAGTTATTAGTATATCAGGGAAGGCTAGCTTAATATTATTTGCTTCGTCCATTGTGAACCGGATCTAAGGTCTTATTGAGTTCAGGTGCGGCCAGAGTATGATCGTGTCATCTACACATCTCAGGCATACGGTTGGCTTCAATAGTGCCATTCCTAAAGCCATTTCATCGAATATTTCCATGCATGTATTCGTGACGATGGAAATGGATCAAGCAATAACTGAGAGGCAATAAATAAGAACTATATAAGATATATATGATTTGATAATTCATAAGGCACAGTAGAGTAGTTGTTTGCGGCTCGGGTTGGGGGACAAGAATTCCGAGTTTGAATTCTGATAAGGTTCATTAAATTCACTTACGTAATAATATCCTTGCAAAAGGCATGAATCCAACTCTTCCCCCCGCTACCAGTTATGGGTAAGACAGACTGGGTTCTTTAGCTTTGGAGAAGGATAACTCTGGATTCGCAACTGTATGTAGCACTGGTTAAGCACATACCATGCGTTTAAGAAAAGAATCGATGATCCCGACTACGGTCGACCCCTTTTAGACGTGATATCACTAGACATGGACAATGGAACGAGGAAAATCTGTCATCGTATGCTTCAAGGGGTCAGTTTCAAATTCACTGTAGGTTGCTTGGATCAATATACACCTGAAGAAGGCAGCAAAGCTTGACAACTGAAACGTCGTGATAGCAAAAAGGGTTAAGACAATAGTCCGTGTAAATAATGTAATTATTGATAACTCCTCATTCAAGAAATTCAAGGATAGATTAGAAATAGTTATCCGAATAGTAACAGAGGATAGACTAGAAATGGCGTTCCGAATAGTAATAGAGGATAGACTAGAAATGGCGATCCGAATAGTAATAGAGGATAGACTAGAAATGGCGATCCAAATAGTAATAGTGGATAGACTAGAAATGGCGATTCAAATAGTAATAGAGGATAGACTAGAAATGGCGTTCCGAATTGTAATAGAGGATAGACTAGAAATGACGATCCGAATAGTAATAGAGGATAGACTAGAAATGTCGATCCGAATAGTAGTAGAGGATACACTTGCAAATGCGATCCGAATAGTAATAGACTAGAAATGATGATCCGGATAGTAATAATGGATGGACTAGAAATGGCAATCCGTATAGTAATAAAGGATAGACAAAAATGGTGATCCGTATAGCAATAGAGGAGAGTGGCGATCCGAAGAGTAATAGACTAGAAATTGCGTTCCGAATTGTAATAGAAGATAGACTAGAAATGACGATTCGAATAGTAATAGAGTACATACTAGAATAGAGATCAATTAGACGCCAAGCTACTTCCTACTCATGCGTTTCCTGTTTGGTCATGTAGTCCATTTAATTCAATATTGGGATCGCATGTGTTTTTTCACTAGCGATCTATGTTCAATTTCAATTGTCGGTAGCGACACTTTATACCTATATAACACTTTGCAACAAGATGTCACCATTTATCGGCTCTTTTCTGTCCAAGTTGTATGCAGGCAAAACTAACTGCTTTATCCGCGCTCAAAGTACCCCATAAAATGAGGTAGACTCTTGAATCCTAATACATACAGTTATCACAAATATCACCTAGGGATTTAAAAATCTATTTTTTTTTTTATTTATTCTTATTCAAAAATAGTTTCATTCAAAATGAAAATTCAAGCATCAGAAATATATTTCCATTTAATTATGAAAGAGAATACACCGTAAATGCCCTCCAATTTTTTTTTTTTTTTTTTCTCATGCATGTTTTATTTATTTATTCATTTTTTGTTTTAGAGATTATCTAATTTTGCGCGTTATTTAAAGTCGGGGCATTTTTTTTTTTTTTTTTTTTGAGATTGTACAAATGTTTTTGAAGGTAATTTATTATTATACTAGGATTCCCGTATCCCATTACAACTAAGCAATAATATTTTAAATTTTGAAGACCTACTTACTTTTGGTATATTAATTTTTTTGAAACGGTTTCTAAATATTTGATTGACTTTCAATCATTCCGCCTCCCCTGCTATCCTCATCACCTATGAGGCGCGCCGCACTATTTGGAAACCACTAGGTTAAATCCAAATTAATATTTTTGATCCAACCAATCAATTCAATTTTCAGAAGTTAGGTTAAAGTTGGGAAACTCAAATTTAATTTCAGTTGTGAATTTTTCCAAGCGTTAAACTAAGTTCTAAAAATAAAAGAAATAAGAATTATGAGTAATCTTATATGTCACAACATTTTTGAATATCCAAGAAATCTTTGGAACACTGTCTATTAACCTATGGATTCTACATGCCCTAATTGGTCATCATTAATTAATGATAGCGTATGTTTGTTAGAAAAAAAACAGCACTTTATGGTATATGCTGATCTTCAACGAAGCATCAGTTTGATGATGCCTGGGGTTGAAATGTCAGTATTTTATTCTGGATAAAATAATTATTCTTAATACGTTAACAATTGACCTCAGTCGTGTGGAATGTTTCTATCTGTCTCTATCTTTCTCGTTACTCAGTCCGACATTTAAGAAGTTGGGTCTGAAGATGATGAAATGTGATAGCGGAAAAGCTATAAACGACGTCTGTTGGTTTTGGTTTTATCAGATCAGAATGAATGATAAAATTATGTATAAAAAAATGCGTTGATATTTTTGAGGAAAAGAGAGGTAATAGGTTATATAGCCTTATCAGATCCGATGACCAGAAATTTGTTTGTTTCTCATATATATATATATATATATATATACATATTTATATATATATATATATATATATATATATATATATATATATATATATATATATATATAATGTACACAGAGAAAGAGAGATAGATTATAGATAGGACAGGATAAAGATCAAGTAGGAAATATTTCTTAATGTAACATCTTTCACTTTATGATAAAGGTTTAATAAAATGAAAAAATGCTAGATTAAGATCTGTTTCCTACGTGTTCTTTATCCTATTATATATATATATATATATATATATATATATATATATATATATATATATATATATATAACTAGTGAGCTAGAACCGACCAACCACGGTTTCACCTAACGTATCTTCAGGGTACTACTGGCCATTAGTACCCTGAAGCTCCGTTAAGTGAAACTGTGTTAGGTAGGTTCTGGCTCACGAGTTTTTTTTTAGATTTTACTCTACTTAGTGTATTGAGCACTTTCACGATTTTACTTAATTTCCTCAACTAGTGTTTTTCGTTTGACTAGGTATTGCGATACTGACTGATTTTTTTTGGGGGGGAAAAACACGGATGTTTTTAGTCTTTTCATTTTTACTGATGTTTTTTTACCTGATATCATTTAGTTCAAATATATTATTATTTACAAATTGTATTATCCGTGTTTTATTAGTATAAAATATTAAAACTGATCCACAAAAGAGAGCTCAATATAAATTATATTATAGAGCATATAAGTGAATTAAAATTAATGGAATACAAACAGTTTACCTCATACAGATAATCATTTTGTCCATGGGATAGTAGCTTTTCTCTGGACTTATTAATGCATTTATTAAATTTTAGTAAATGTATTTGAATTCATAAGTCCAGGGAAAATTTTCTTTCTCATGGACAAAAGGATCACCTGTGTGAGATAAATTTTTTTGTATTCCATTAATTGTAATTCAATTATATGCTCAATAATAACATTTATATTGAGCTCTCTTTTGTGGACCAGTTTTAATATTTTATATAAATAGGATCTACTTGGATTACTTATCCAAATTTTTATCTGTTATATATATATATATATATATACATATATATATATATATATATATATATATATATATATATATATATATATATATATATATATATATTAGGTTGGTGCAAAAATAATGTCGTTTTCTCACATATGTTACTTTTATATATGATTTCTGAATTAATTCATTGATATATATAGCCATGTTATATATTTTGAAGCGCGTTTTTCGCTCTATCGAATCGTGTTATTCGTTACCGTTCTCAATCTCTTCGTTCATTTTTTTGCAGGCTTTTCGATAGCATGGACAAAATTCAAATCCGCACGATTTTCTTGTTCCACTTCAAACTAGGCCGGAAAGCTGCCGAGGCAGCTCGTGATATCAATGATGCGTCTGGCCCAGGAACCACTAACGAACGTGTGGCACAACGGTGGTTCAAGAAATTTCGCAATGGTGACGAGAACCTCGAAGATGAAGCCTTAATTGAAGCCGATCCTCGCAAAACCAGGCGAGAAGTTGCTGTTGAACTCGAGGTCGATCACCCAGCAGTCGTTCGCCATTTAAAGCAAATAGGGAAGTCAAAAAAGTTGGATAAATGGGTGGACGATAATAAAAAAAAATCGTCAAAAACGACATTATTTTTGCACCAACGTAATATATATATATATATATATATATATATATATATATATATATATATATATATATGTGTGTGTGTGTGTGTGTGCATGTCTCTCTGTCTGTGTATGTGTGTTTCCGTGTGCGTGTGTGTGAATGAGTGAATATGCATATCTGTGAATTAGAGCCGTTGGTGCTTGCTGGATTTTAAATCAGTCAACTGAAACCAAGAACTGTATTTTCTTTTTATATAAAAGTTTTATCTTTCCAAAGAAAATGTTAAAGTTCACAGATAATGAATAAATGCCATCTTTTGAATCGTATGATCGCCAGCCACCTGAGTAGACGTGTTTATTTAATTAATTTAAATCACATGATCTAGTGAAAGATCATTTTTGCTACGTTTGCACCTGAGAGAAGCAATTTTCTCATAAAAAATGTTCTGATAAGGACGGCTTAGATGTAAGCCAAACTGAATTTTACCACAATTCTTGTATAATGTCTATAATTTCACCTGTTGGAATTAATATTTTAGCAGATAATATTTTTAGGGGAAAAATTTGAGAAAACATGAAGGGAGAAATCGATACGGTAAACGTCACACGAAATTCTTATAAAACTAAATATGAAAATGAAAAAAAAACAAAAAACCCTTTGACGTAAACATTCATTATACAACATTAAGTTGTAATATTAGCGATATTTGAAATGCTAAAAAATTATTATAAATTAATTCTATTATATACAGAATAAAGTATTAGATCACTGCAAAATTCGTGTTGATTAGAAAATTAAAAACAATATTTTACATGCATGAAAAAAACATTTATTCGTGAAGTACATCGACTCTATTGATTTTAACAACTGTCTGCCGCCATTAATAATACAATTTACTCAGAAATGTACTTATAACCTTAATTTATATGACACTACACTCAAATAGTCAAAAACTGAAAAGTAATCGTTAAAGGATGCCATTAGTTTTAAGTTTTCCATTTACGTCGTGGTATTTCTTGACTTTCTTCGTATTCTAGCAAACTGCTCTTTAGCAATATGGATTTCTTTAAGACCGAAGAGAGTCTAAGAATTTCCATACTGTAGGATAATGGTCTGACTTTGCTGCAAAAAGCATTGTACCATCCCTCACTGATAATTATATTAGTTCTAGGCAAATCAGTATTAATACTCTCAAACAAGACTACATACGTATTTCAAACACAGGTATTTCAAATAATTCCAGATTCACCTTTACTCCGGGGGTAGGATCTCTTAGGGTCCCAAAAAGTTAACCTCCAAACTGAGGCCAAAAGACATTTATATAGTAAGATATCAGCAATACATTTTCATAGCAAAAAATATAGTTTGAAAAACACATTACCAGCAATACATGAAAAACATATTGCCGACAATACATCAAAAACATATTACCAGTAATAGATAAAAAGCTTATTACTAGTAATACATAAAAACATATTACCAGCATTACCTAGAGAATATTACCAGCAATACATAAAAAGGTATTAGCAGCATTACATAGAATATATTTCCAGCAATACATAAAAACGTATTAGAAATAATGCATAAAAAATACTTTACCAGCAATAGATAAAATGATATTACCAGCAATACATAATATGTATTATAAGTAATATATAAAAAAACTTATTACCAATAATGCATAAAATATATTAGCAGTAATACATAAAAACATATTACCAGCATTATATGAAAACATATTACCAGTCATACATAAAAACTTATTACCAGTAATACATAAAACATATTCTCAGCAGTGCTTAAAAAGCATATTACAAGTAATAGATAAAAAATATTACTAGTAATATATAAAAAATTACCAGCAATATAGAACATATTAAGAATATTACATAAAAATATTAGCAGCAATACATAAAAAAATATTACTAGTCATACGTAAAAAATATTAATAATAATACATAAAAACACTTTACCATTAATACATGAAAGCATATTACCAGCAATACAAAAAAACGTATTACTAGTTATAGATAAAAAAAACTTATTACAAGTAATGCATAAAACATATTAGAAGTAATACAGAAAAAAATATTACCAACAATATATGAAAATCCTAATACCAGCAATATATAAAAACATATTGCCAGTAATACGTAAAATCATATTACTAGTAATAGATTCAAAACATATTACCAGTAATACATAAAAAATATTACCAGTAATACATAAAAAATATTACCAGTAAAACATAAAAAAATATTACCAGTAATACATAAAAAACATATTACCAACAATATATGAAAATCATAATACCAGCAATATATAAAAACATATCGCCACCAATGCGTAAAAACCTATTACCAGTAATACATTAAATGAAATAATATATATTACCAGCAATACGAAAAAATAATACCAGCAATACATTTTTCAAAAAAAATTATTTCCAACAATACATTTTTGTTAAAAAATTAAAATTACCAGAAATACAACTCTGTACAAAATAAATACCAGCAATATATTTTTGTAAAAGAAATTACCAATGCTTCTTGCAGCATTAAATGACTAAAAAGGAGTTGATATTTCAGTAAGCAAACGAAAACAACAAGACTCGGAAATTCTTTCTTAGTAAACCATGCAGACAATTATTTCTTGTGATAGTCCTACGTCATAAAAGTTTTATAGAACTTCAGTCTGTTGTTGTATTTTGGTATTAGTAAATACATAACGTCAATATAATAAACTCTATTTCAAACGCCAAAAAACATTAAAGACAAAAAAATAATACATAAAATATATAAATGCAACGTCAAGACTATAAACCATCGGAAGTCATTAGCACTGGAAAAAAAAATGGCAACAGAATTCACATAATTATCAAACTTCTGAATTTTGACCTGAAATCCTGAAATATTTCTTTTCCAAAAACACGTGTCTTCACCCTACAAAAAATTATTATCAACATCCTATTTTTAAGCAAACGATATTTACACGCATAGTCTTCCTTAGTGAAAATCGCCAATCGTTTAAAATGGTGCAAACGTTACCTTCAACAACTAGTTTCAAAATCTTCTTGAGAAAATGTGAGTGAACAAGCGAAGACGAATCGAAATAAGCAAAATTTTAATAAACCTTATTGTGTTCATGAGAAAGTGAAAAGAGGTCACATGTGACCCCACTTTGCCCATGGCTGGTTTAAATCATTTGTCTCACAGAATGATGACCTGCTGAATGGATTGAAATAGTTTTTTAAAACTTATGCGCTGTAGAATGGATTAAAATAGTGCTTAAGATGATAGTCTGTTGAATGGATTTAAATAGTGTTTAAAAATGATGATCTGTTGAATGGATTGAAATAGTACTTAAAAATGATGATCTTTAGAAAGGATTGAAATAATACTTAAAAAATGATGATTTGTAGAATGGATGGAAATAGTGTTTAAAAAGATAATCTGTTGACTGCATTGAAATAGTGTTTAAATTGATGATCTGTTGAATAGATTGAAATAGTGTTAAAAAATAATGATCTTTTGAATGAACTGAAATAGTGTTTAAAAAATGATGATCTGTTGAATGGATTGAAATAGTACTTAAAGATGATGATCTGTAGAATGGATTGAAATAATACTTAAAAATGATGATCTGTAGAATAGATTGAAATAGTGGTTAAAGTGATGATCTGTAGAATTGTCTAAAATAATGTTTAAAAATGTCGACCTGTAAAATGGATTGAAATAAAAATTTAAGAGTAAATATAAATAAAATGTTTTGACTAATAATTGTTTGTATTAATACAGACTAGAGAAGGTTCGAATAAATTCACGTAATAAGAACTAATTAAATCGCAATAAAGAAAATAAGAATCTCACATAAAATCGGTGTTGAGGAATGAGCTAAAATTCTGTAAAATAAATAATCATTGGAAGTAGAATCAAATTTTTTTTAAGGAATCTTCCTGAGAACGATAAAGTGGAAGACAGAATATGCAATTCTTGAAATCGTTAGCAAAAGAAGCGTATAAAAAAGGTAAGAAGTAAAAAGAAAAAAAAAAGTAAATTCAATTTGAATAACGTAGTCTGAGAAACATGGGAAGAATTGGAATTAAGTAATACAAATATCGAGTTCAGAAAGAAAATTCAAGTAGACCACGCAAAAAAAAACGCCCAAAAGAAAAACTACAAAAAAAAAGAAAAAGAAAATCTCTCCTCAAAAAATCATTTAAAGAAAAAAAAGATAAAAAAAAAAAAATATGATGTCAATGAACAAAATAAATAAATAAATAAAAATAAGAAAAACCGAGCGGGAGTGTGAACGTACACTGAATTCTTTAAACATTAATTCCAGAAGGCATGACTTCCGACTGGATTTCGCGGTTTCTCCGAGGTTTTTTCCCGTTGTTCGTAACTTTGATCACAATCAATTATAGCGTCACTGGTAATAGCATCAGTCGTTCGAACAATAGCAGTAAAATGCGTCTCACTATTCTCGGTATCGTGAGAGGGCGATTTAAAACGAGACTTTATTGTTTTATTTTTATTTGCATTTCTTATTCACCTTTTAATTTATTGAGAAAACTTCCTTTTTTTTCTTCTTTTTTTGCTTTCATTTCTTTAAATTGTTTTATTTATTTATGTTTTTAACTTCATTTTAAGAAGCCTTCTTCTTGTTGTTTAAAAGAAACTGTCTTTGTGTCTCAAATGTTTAAGATTATGGCCGGTCTGAGAGACTTTCTTGATGTTATTAGTTGAGACGAGCCAGCGTGTGGAGGAGCTTTGGGCAAATTACGAGTCTTCGTTCTTTCGATGTGGGGAAAAGAAGGGACGGGTAGTAATTGATTTAAAAGACGAAGACGAACACGTTGGGATAGTGAGTACAACCTAAGATGATAGATGCGTATATCTACTTTTTTTGTATGCTCAACTACGCACACGCTTTCACTCGAATATGCACATATATACAAGTCACAAAAAATTAAGAGATGCATATATATATATATATATATATATATATATATATATATATATATATATATATATATCCACACACACACACACAAATATGTATAAAGATCATGATGAATTTGTACAGATAAGCAATTTAATTATTCGTATATAAAACATGAATATATGAAAAATACACACATTTCAACAACGGATATTTTAACTATGATTTTATCAGACATAACCATACTCATATATATATATATATATATATATATATATATATATATATATATATATATATATATATATGTTGCATTAAATAATATAGGCAAGTGTTGTCTATTTATTTTATGTAAATTCTTTTCATAACTTCCGATAATCTTAATAACATTATAATTAAACGAAGAAAGAATATCACAATATTGATACAATTTTTTTAATCCAATCTAAGCTTTCGGCTTACATAAGCCATTATCAAAGATGGCAATTACTGTACAATATATTATGCAGTACACGGACAAGAAAGTGGTGATAGTCTCTTTCTGTTTATATGGATAATGAAGAAATATAGTCTTAAGATGTGCTATATTTATGGAATAAAGTGCTCAATATCAGAGATAGAGCGTATGTAAATATAAAAGTGAACACTGAAATCAACACGTAGTGGCCTAACGAATGCATCTAGCATCAAACAGAATGTCGCCTCTAAATTTTGATTTGTATGTTCATTTTCATATATATATATATATATATATATATATATATATATATATATATATATGAATATCAGCTGTAACAGCAAAATTGTCCAAACCGTGTAACAGCATTATTTATCTATCCATAAAATATTTAATTTCTAAAAAAAAAAAAAAAAACACTAAACTAATTGAGTATCTATATTGATGGTTTTTACATAAGGCACTTAGATATCTTGACATTATATTTCGGAAGAATCACTTAAAAACCCTTTGGGTTATTTACCGAAAATGAGACCCGTTTAAAACTGTTTTGGATCACACTGTGTCCCCAACTGAACAATGGCAAGAGGTAAAAGATCATTCAGGCCTTCAGTAATCGTACCAAAATTCATACTCTGGCGTCTATCTTCAAAATTTATTCAAGATCTATTAAGAGAACGGTAAATAAGTTAAAAAATAAAGGGAACAATAGAGAGGAAAATTTAATCAGGAGGTCATACCAGAAAGAGCTAAAAAAATCAATTAGAAAAGATACAACTCAATCTATAAAGCATTTGACACATGAGGGAGGAGTTGCAGTTATTACAGTCGAAAAAGCATTGAAAAAAAAACAAACTTGAAAATGTTATAAAAGGTGAAAACTACAGAGCCTTTTAATACTCCAGGACAGAAAGTTAAAATATTAGAGAGTGCAAAGATCATGAGTTGGAAAATGAGCTGAATTATATATATATATATATATATATATATATATATATATATACTTTTCACACACACAGACACACACACACACACACACACACACACACATATATATATATATATATATATATATATATATATATATATATATATATATATATATATACGTATGTTAAGCTAAGAGAGTAATTGTACATTCTTATTACTCATATTAGATCATAGTAGAATCATTTCTTAGTCGACCGCCGTGTTGTATACATTCGTGTGTTATGCTGTGCTTTTTTTTCCAATTTTATTGTCCAGGGTGTTTTTTTCTCTTCATTAGTTGAAAGTCAGGGCTCCAAGGAAAGCTAGCAGTGATACTGGTAAAGGAAAAAATATTTAGGAGAAAAACAATTCTTCATGAAATTATCTCTTCCTATACAGTTTCATATGGCAAAATCAACGATCTATACTATTATAAATAAAAAGAGGATCATGTCGCTCCTTCCCTTTTCCAAACAATAACATCTCTTTCTTTCCCCTTCCACATACGTCATCACCTCTCCTACATACAGGTACGGCAAAATTAAAGGGTTCGTCTATATTTTATCTATTTAATATTAGGCTTTTTAAAAATTTTCTTAGATTTCATGATATCCATTACATTTGTGTATAAACTTTAGCACAAAGTACTGTTGTTAAAGTTTAAATAAGCAATCATCTTTTGACCGAGAACAGATTAATCCATATTACATTGATCACTATTGGAGAAATAGTTTCAGTTTCCATATATATATATATATATATATATATATATATATATATATATATATATATATATATATATATGTATGTATGTATGTATGCATGTATGTATGTATGTATGTATCTATACATTTCCCCCATTATGGGTATTAATATATCCGTGATAGAAGAACACCATCGTTCACGGACGGAATGAAATGACTGAAAGCCAAAATAATGACAAATATACTTGTTTTTTTTTTTTTGTCTCTGCGGCTATATCTATGCATATATAGTTTTGTGTATGTCTTAGTTGCATAAAAATCTCTTTGAGAACAAAGCATGTTTGACAACATTTTCTTTTCACCCATTCCGTTCTGTCCGTGAAGTACGGTGTTATTGTATCACGGATATAATAATGCCCATAATGGGGAAAATAATATACAAATGGTAGAATAACTCTTTCTTCCATATCTCTCATATAATAAAAAAAAAATTCCCCATTAAATTCTCTTTTAACTGCGTATCATAATCCTTATCCATATATACAAAAAAGGTAGCGGTATTTTTTAATAGAAAGCTTTAAGAAATATATACCAGTAAAAATGTGGGGACTTCGATAAAAAAACTATAAATATACAGAAGTTATTTTCTCAGATTATATAGACAGTTTTTTTTTTAAATTTGTGTTTGCTACTCTTCACCCTTGTAGCCAGGCATAGAAGTGAAATTGTAAATGTTCACTGAATTATTATAAAATCAGTTAAAAATTGATTTGAATAAAACTTTGATATTTATTCATTGACTATATAATTTTTTGAAAAAAGA
>OZ010603.1:37453446-37461929 GCA_963932145.1 Acanthosepion lycidas
GAAAGAGAAGAAGAAGAAAAAGAAGTAGAAGAAGAAGAAAAAGACGAAGAAGAAAAATAGGCAGGAGAAGAAGAAAAAGACGAAGAAGAAAGATAGGCAGAAGAAGCAAAAGACGAAGAAAAAATAGGCAAAAGAAGAAGAAGGAGAAGAAGAAGAAGAAGAAGAAGAAGAAGGAAGAGGAGGAGGAGGAGAAGAAGAAGAAAAAGAGGAAGAACGATATATGGAGAAGAAGAAAAAGACGAATAAGAAAGATAGACAGAAGAAGAAGAAAAATGGCGAAGAAAAATAGGCAAAAGAAGAAGAACAAGAAGGAGAAGAAGAAGAAAAAGGTGGAGAAGAAGAAGAAAAACTCGAAGAAGAAAATAGGCAGAAGAAGCAAAAGACGAAGAAGAAAAATAGGCAAAAGAAGAAGAAGGAGAAGAAGAAGAAGGAGAAAAGAAGAAAAAGACGAAGAAGGATATAGGCAGAAGAAGAAAAAGACGAATGAGAAAGATAGGCAGAAGAAGAAGAAAAATGGCGAAGAAAAATAGGCAAAAGAAGAAGAACAAGAAGCAGAATAAGAAGAAGAAGAAGAAGGAAGAGGAGAAGAAGAAAAAGACGAAGAAAAAAATAGGCAGAAGAAGAAGAAAAAAGACGAAAAAGAAAATAGGCAGAAGACGAGGGAGCAAACGACGAAGAAAAAAAAATAGGCAGAAGAAGCAAAAGACGAAGAAGAAAGATAGGCAGAAGAAGAAAAAAATCGAAGAAGAAGAAGAAGAAGAAGAAGAAGAAGAAGAAGAAATGTTACTGTTATTGTTATTATTTCTACAAATACAGTCATTATTTCGTGCCTGAAGCCAAAATAAAGCCATTGTTAAATTTAGTTCATTGATTGTGACCAATGATCTTCGATGATAGACATTAATGAGATTTTTTTTTTCCGACTAAACTCAATCCTTCCCTATGGGCCCAAAAGCCAAAATATATCCACTTGCAAAAGTCGCAGTATTCAAAAGGCACACAGTGTTCTGTCCAAAATCGCTCCATTCAGATCTGAATGAAATAGAGTTGTCGGAAAGTTCTCAGCACGTCTCTGAACAAACGTCCAAACGGGATTCTTGTGTTATTTATATTTATATTCCCTCTTATTTATCTATTTTCTTGAAAAGCTTTTTGGTATGGCCGAGGACTTTTCTGTATACGATCGGACATCAGAATTACAATGTAAGTTTATGTGAGGGAAAGAGAGGAGGTTGAATGTGAGAATGTCCATTATATTTCTTATTTATTTTGATCATAGATGTCTGTCTTTCTTCGACCGTTTCCTTTCATTTTCGTTCGTTCACTTAGAGTTCTTTTACTTTGAAGACAATCCTTTGTCCAGTTTTAGTAAATATTAACCTGTTACTTTTTCTCTGACCGTTCTTCTTTCTTTCCTTGCTAAAATATTTTCATCCTGCTTTCTTGTAATTATTTTCCACCATTTGCACATTTCTTCTCTTTATTTCTCAAATTCTTACTTGGTTGTTTAATTGCTTTTATCCATACAGCTTTCTTTTCTCACTTAAAAACATTCGTATTAATTTCTTTTTCTTTGCTTCCATTTTTCTTGCTTTAATTTCTCTTGCTATCAGCTTTATATCTTCCCTTATTATCCCCTTTTTTCTTTCTTTTTTATCTTTCTTTCTTTTTTTCTTTCTTTCTTTCTTTCTTTCTTTCTTTCTTTCTTTCTACCCTTTATCTTTCTATATTTTTCTTTCTTGCTTCCCTAATTGTTTTTTTCTATATGACTTTCTTTTCCCTAGCTATCAATTTTCTTTTTTCTCTTATTATGGTCATTCTTCCTCCTCTAATTATCGTCTAGCTTTCTTTCTTCTTTCCTTCTTTCGTTCCTTTCTTTCTTTCTTTCTTTCTTTCTTTCTTTATTTCTTGTAGTCTTTTTGCTTTCTTTTCTTTCTTTTCTCTTTATTGCTTTCTTCTCCCTTGCTATAATTTTCCTTGAGTTTCATTTAAATTGCTATCATCTTCCTCCCTTTGTTTTTTTCTTCTTTTCTTTTTCCTCATTATCATCTTTCTATGTTCCATTATTATTGTCTGTCTTTCTTTCTTTCTTTTTTTCTTTCTTTCTTTCTTTCTTTCTTTCTTTCTTTCTTTCTTTTCTCTTTATTGCTTTCTTCTCCCTTGCTATAATTTTCCTTGAGTTTCATTTAAATAGCTATCATCTTCCTCCCTTTGTTTTTTTCTTCTTTTCTTTTTCCTCATTATCATCTTTCTATGTTCCATTATTATTGTCTGTCTTTCTTTCTTTCTTTTCTTTCTTTCTTTCTTTCTTTCTTTCTTTCTTTCTTTCTTTTCTCTTTATTGCTTTCTTCTCCCTTGCTATAATTTTCCTTGAGTTTCATTTAAATAGCTATCATCTTCCTCCTTTGTTTTTTTCTTCTTTTCTTTTTCCTTGTTATCATCTTTCTATGTTCCATTATTATTGTCTGTCTTTCTTTCTTTCTTTTTTTCTTTCTTTCTTTCTTTCTTTCTTTCTTTCTTTCTTTTCTCTTTATTGCTTTCTTCTCCCTTCCTATAATTTTCCTTGAGTTTCTTTTTAATTGCTATCATCTTCCACTTTTCGTTTTTTTCTTCTTTTCTTTTTCCTTGTTATCATCTTTCTATGTTCCATTATTATTGTCTCTCTTTCTTCCGCTGATAACATATTTCTTTCTCTTCTTCTCCCTATCGTTTTTTTTCTTTCTTGCTTGCAGACTTGATTTTTCTATATGGCTTTCTTTAACCCTTGCTATCAATTTCTTCACTTATTGTCGTCTTACTTTCTTTCTTTCTTTATTTACTTCTTTCTTTCTTTTTTCTTTACTTCTTTCTTTATTTTTTCTTCCATACTTATCAATTATCTTTCTTTTTCCTCTCCATCTTTTTTTCTTTTTTGTTTACCGACTTGATTTTACTTTCTTTTTTCTTACTATCATCTTTCTTTTTTCCCTTATTATCGTCTTTCTTTCCTACTTTCCTTTTTTTCTTTCTTTGTTCGGTTGCTATCATTTTTCCTATCTGTTTTTCTTTCTTGTTTGCCTACTTGATTTTTCTATACAACGTTTTTTCTCTTACTATCATCTTTCTTTTTTCCTTATTATCTTCTTTCTTTCTTTCTTCCGATGCTATCATATTTTTTTCGTTTTTTCCCTCTCTATCATTTTCTTTTTTCCTTTTTTCCTTGCCTAATTGATTTTTTTCTATACGGCTTTCTTTACCCCAGCTATCAATTCCATTCCATCTTTCTGTCTTTCTTTCTTTCTTGTTTGGTTGGTTGCTTCGTCACTTCCCCATACAGCTTTCTTTTTCGTCTTATCAACTTTCTTTCCTTCTTTTTTTTTTTTTTTTTTTTTGTATGCTTGTTTGCTTGATTAGTTCTATACAGTTTTCTTTGTCCGGCTAATATATTTCTTTCTTGAGTACTTTCTTTCTTTCTTTCTTTCTTTCTTTGCCTGCTTGACTTTTTTTTTTGCTTTACTATTCATTGTTCTATCTATCTATCTATCTATCTATCTATCTATCTATCTATCTATCTATCTCAGTCTGTTCATATCTATCTATCTATCTATCTATCTATCTATCTGTCTCCGTCTGTACTTATCTATCTATCTATCTATCTATCTATCTATCTCCGTCTGTACTTATCTATCTATCTATCTATCTATCTATCTATCTATCTATCTATCTATCCGTCTCCGTACTGTATCTTATCTATCTATCTATCTATCTATCTATCTATCTATCTATCTATCTTTCTTTCTTTCTTTCTGGACAAATCGTTAAAAAAAAAGAACTATTACTGTTCTTTCAACCCATTTCTAAAATAGAATTCAGAGTGACAAACAGTCTTGATTCGTTCGGAAAGAATCCGACAGTTTGTATTATGATTGACTGAACTTCCATTTGCCTTCTCAGTGAGTGGCCCAAACGATATTTGGCGTCTTAATTTGTGCCTTCCTTCAGCTTCAACCTTTCAAAAAACAAAAAAAAAAAAAAAAAAAAAAAAAACGAAACATTTTTACGCTGGTTTCTCAGGTATTTCACAAACACATTGACCGAATAAAGGATTAAGATTAAGCAGTGTCTCCAGATCAACTTAATCTCAATCACCTATACGGTCAATGTGTTTGTAAAATACTTAGGAAACCACCGTAAAAAATATGTTTCGTTTTCGAACTTTGAAACTTTAGTATTAGAAGCTTCCGGCACGAATGCCAAGTAGTACAGCATACCGTTACCAAATTCAATGGCGGAGTGAAATGCGCCATGGTGCTCTTTTTTTCACAAATGAACCTACAAGACTGTGCAGTAAACAAAATCAAAAACAAATAACGTGCATGCACGAAATTAAAACAAATATGTGTTATGGGTTCTTACCCATAATAATAATAATGGACTATACCATAATTAATAAATACTGTGACTCAGGAGTAGGCAAGGAGTGCGTCGTTCAAGTCGATCTTGGTCGACCGGTTGATCGGTTGAACTCTCAGCCTTCGGGCGGAGAGGAACCCGAAGGATGCTACGCCGAAGGGCGGAATCTCTTTCGGGGAGGTTAACCGACCCTGAACCCGTTTATATGGGTTAAATGGGAATAATTTTGGCCGAGCCCACGGGCTCGGAGATACCACGTTAAACCGGCCTTGTGCCCCATGATGGCCACGTGGTGGGGTGACTAAATATAGTCAGTCATTCAAGTCGATCGGCTGATCGGTTGAACTCTCTGCCTTCGGACCGGGAGGAACCCGAAGAAGGCTACGTCGAAGGGCGGATTCTCTTTCGGGGAGGTAAAACGACCCTGAACCCGTTTATACGGGTTCAAATGGCATATTTATTGCCGAGCCCACGGGTTCGGAGATCCCACGTTAAACCGGCCTTGTGCCACATGATGCACATGGTGTGGGGGGTGACTAAATGTAGTCAGTCGTTCAAGTCGATCTCGGTCGACTGGCTGATCGGTTGAACTCTCTGCCTTCGAGCCGGGAGGAACCCAAAAGAGGCCACACCGAAGGGCGGATCCTCTTTCGGGGAGGTAAACTGACCCTGAACCCGTTTATACGGCTTTAACGGGTTCCGAGATACCACGTTAAACCGGCCTTGTGCCACATGATGCCCTCGTTAACTGAATATCGTCAGTAGTTCAAGTCGAGTCAAGAGTCGAGTCAGAGGCAGTCCGAAACAGAGACCAGTTCAGACAATTACTGCAAGACATTGGAACTGGTCGAGACTACATTGTTCTCTCTAATAAACTTGATTGTTCATACTAACACTTATACTTCTCTGTCTATATTCCTGTTTGGAATATATCTGTGTTATTCCATGCCTGTGTTCGAGTTCTTCTTTATTGGTTCTACCTTGGACTATCACCGTGGTACAAGGAACCGAACCATAACAATATGAAATGGCGACAATTTACCCAGCGTATCCTATACATATATACCAGTTTGTGACCCTGGGTTTCACGCTTATCTTTATCACTGATATTGAGCGCTTTCCTCTGTGTACCTCTCATATATATATAGAACAGTCGGGAGTAATAATACACAGTCCTTTAGCATTTTTTTTAAAGTGTTCGATACAAAGAAGTGCATAATACTATAATAGTATTATTGTTGTGGATTCCGGGATGAAATCCGGTCTTAAATGAATGACAAACGCAGGAATGAAATATAGCAAATAAATGTATTGACGTAATAATACAATTGGTAATACGGTTAGTAGATCCAGAAATGCGGTTAGTAGCAATAATAATATATATATACAGTCCAGGAAATTCAGTATCGAAAGTATGACTTCCTTCTGAGTCTACGTGGTCACAACTGTGACTCCTACAAAGCGGTTACTTCACACTCTCACTGTATCACTGTGTATCTCACTGTCGGGTATTCACCGGCAGCAGTACAAGTATACACTAGGCGAGTCCACTTGTATACAAAGGGGTGGACCCCTTAAAAATTATTATAAATATTTTTCATCGGGACACAGATATTTCTATGTTTTGGAACATAAAATTTGTTCCATTAAAGTCGGAAAACGAAACGCCTCGGCAAAAACTAAGTATTGTTTTACTGGCGTCTATTTTATCTAATTTATTTTTTCTACAGATATTTTCTAAGAAATTTTACACACAAAAACACACATACACCCCGCCACACACATAGATTAATTACAGATAGATGAAAATCACTCCTCGATAAGAATGGCTATATCGCCCCTCCAACGGCTTATCAAGTTGATAAGCCGTTGGAAGGGCGAAATGGCTGGTCATGTGGACGAATAACTTTCATCCATCTGCAATTCATGTATGCTCTGTAATAAATACATTGATCTCTTTTCTCTGAAGCAGTGTTAATGTTGTATATTACTAGGAATCACTTACCTCGGAATTTTACCTGTATATATATATATATATATATATATATATATATATATATATATATATATATATATGGCGGCCTGACGATTGCATCTAGCATGAAACAGACTGTCGCTTCTGAGTTTGACTTCAATGCTCACTTTTATATTTATGTGTGTGCGCTTGTGAGTGTGTGTGTTTGCGTGTGTGTATGTGTTGTGTGTGCAACTAATGGAAAACTGTTCCCAACGTCATTCAAGTTGGCACTTACATTATATAGGACGGACTCTTGAGATTCTTGTGATAAACTGTAAAATTAAGACGCGTTCTGGAGAGGTCATTTCACTCACAGCATCTCAAAACCACTCAATGATAGATGTATAGATGTATCTATTCAACTTCTGTAATCTCTGTGGGTTTTCCAGTCTTCCGAATCAATTGTCGACAGGCCAGACAGCATAAATTCCAAATCATATTCGTTAAACAAATGATTGTGGAATATGGTTATGGAAGGCATAGAATCAAAGTACGCACTTTACGAAAGAATCCAATGCAGAAATATTTTCTTTTTTTCTTTTTAACAGCATACCGACAACGTATGGGTCATTTAATGCAGAAACTTAGTTTTCTTGGGAGGCTAGTAATAATAAAAATATAGTTGTGGATTCCGACATGAAAAATCGGTCGCCAATAAATGACAAACGCAAGGATTTAAGATAAGAAAGTAAATGTATTTACACAAAATACAAAAGGTAATGCTGTTAGTAAATCCAGGAACGCCGGTTAGTATTAATCAAAGATCGCTATATACAGTCTCGAAGTAAACTTCCTTAGAGTCGGGTGTGCTTGTAACTGTGACTTCTACCTCCAACTCAATCACAATGTCTGTGTACTTTCCACTCCGTTCCTCTTCTCCTATATTCTGACTGACAGAGGGTATTTAACGGCAGCAAGTCGAGTCCACTTATATCAAAAAGGGGTGGACCCCATAACAAATATGGTATACGTTATTCAGCTTTAAAAATTGAATATATGGTAGATGAAACTCAGCAGTTGTTCATATGTATGTTTGTGTAGACATACTTATTATAAGCGGTGATATATGTGTTTTATGTTGTGCTTTTGCTGAAGTTATATTTTGGAATAATTATTTCTTCAAGAAATTTCAGGTTATTATATAGATTAATGTCATGAAAAAGGTGTTTTATATTGGCTGTTTGGTTGGTTAATTTGCATATCAAACACTATGGGTTACTTAATGCCAAAATCTAAATAATACGAACTCAGTGTTATGCTTTTAACTACTGTATTTGACGTAATATAAAGCGCACTTTTTTTTTTTTACTAAAAATATCTTTTAAAATTCCCCTGCGTCTTATAAGCCATATGCAATTTTAAAATAGTCGGCCGAAATTAGCTACCTGGCAACTGGTATAAACTACGGAGTAACTTTTATATACCTATTGTCATTATTTAAAAGGCTACTATACAGATTAAAAGTGTTATCATTGATAATATTCATTATATTAATTTCATCACGTTTAATATTAGTAATTTAATTCACTAAAATTATATGCAATAAATTCAAATTATATATTTGTAAAATATATTTGTTTCATTAATATTTTCTTGCGACAACGTCCGGTTGCATTGGTATAAATACAATCAGATTTTTTTTTTATCCAAATTATTCCAATAAGACATTTACAAGACGCAGATTGTACAGATTATATAAAGGATATAATAAAGTCTTTTATAGGCTCGTGTGGTTTTTTCCTATTGTTTTTCGTTACATTGTAATCATGGCATATTTAAACAAAATAATACCGCAGAAATATAGCCTAGACTGTACCATTTACTAATGATTTTACTAATTTTACTAATTACTAATTTTATCTTGGTTTGCCCTCCTGAAAATGAGATGCGTCTTATACACCGGTGCATCTTATATGCCGTCAAATACCGTAAATATATTTTGAACGTAATTATATGCTACAGATAAAATTTATTAGCGATCAGTTTTTTCTTTAAAAATGTATCGTTTGTCAATTTAGTATAAATATTTAGTGTTGTACCTTTTATAATAAATATTTATTTTTGATCATTTTAC